>SJYQ01014024.1:473232-549866 GCA_006410935.1 Redunca redunca
GGCTATGGTTTTTCTTGTGGTCATGTATGGATGTGAGAGTTGGACTATGAAGAAAGCTGAGCACCGAAGAATTGATGCTTTTGAACTGTGGTGTTGGAGAAGACTCTTGAGAGTCCCTAGGACTGCAAGGAGATCCAACCAGTCCATTCTGAAGGAGATCAGCCCTAGGATTTCTTTGGAGGGAATGATGGTAAAGCTGAAACTCCAGCACTTTGGCCACCTCATGAGAAGAGTTGACTCATTGGAAAAGACTCTGATGCTGGGAGAGATTGGGGTCAGGAGGAGAAGGGGACGACTGAGGATGAGATGGCTGGATGGCATCACTGACTCGATGGACATGATTTTGAGTGAATTCCTGGAGTTGGTGTTGGATAGGGAGGCGTGGCGTGCTGCGATTCATAGGGCCGCAAAGAGTTGGACACAACTGCGACTGAACTGAACTGACTGAATATCTTGAAGCTGGCAGTATTGTTGGATGAGTTAATATATTCTGATTCTTCTCTTTTTTTTTGGCTATGCCCCACAGCTTGTGGGATCTAGTTCACCAACTAGGGCCACTGCAAGCTGTCAAAGCCCGAAATCCTAACCACTAGACCACCAAGGACTTCCATTTCTTCCCTTTTCATTCTTCTTTTTTTCTTATTCTTGATCCTTTGTGTCTGAGCAGTTTCCTCTTGTGCTTGCTTCATTTTATTTTCATTTCATTTCTCTTGGCTAGAAAGATCAGCCCAGACATTTTATGATAATTGCTTCAATTTACATCATTTAGAACCCACTGTGCTGACCACTGTGTGGGTCATACCAATTAGAAGACTTAAAATACTTAAGCTCTTTAAAAATCATATTTTATCTTTTCTCTGATAATTTTCTTCCCAACATTTTTCCATTCTCTTTTTCTGAAATACCTCTTAGTCATGTATTAGATCTACCTGCCTGATCTTACAATTGTTCGTTGTGTCTTTTACTCTCTATTTTGTTGTCTTTTTTTTCTAATTTATGGGAGATTTCCTAGATTCTATCTTCAAATATACCACGGAAGGCTCTAAAGGCTTTCTTTTTAGTCTCTTTTTAGGCTCTCATATTGATATTTTAATGTCTATGAGCCCTTTTTGACTCTCTAATGGTTATTTCATTGCTTTTAAATAGTATGCTGGTGCTCACTTTGGCAGCATGTATGCTAAAGTTGGAACAATATAGAGAAGATGAGCATGGCAAGTGAGCAAGGATGACAAGCAAATTCATGAAGCATTCCATAAAAAATTTTTTAAAAATAAGTAGTATGCTGTTCTTATTTCATGGATGCAATGTTTTCTCATATTTTAATTATACAATCTTTATTCCATCTTTGTACCATCTGTTTTCCTTAAAATCACTCTTTTAGTTACATTTTGGTCAAGTCTTCATTTTGGAGGCTTTTCTCAAATGTCTGGCCCCTAACCTCTTATCTATATTTAATAGTGTGGCAGAAAGAGCTCCTTAGAAACTCTCTATATGAATGTAGGACTTGTTGACTGATTGACTTTGTTGAAAGCAGATGTATTAGAGAATAGCCCTCTTTTTCCTTTCTTTCTTCTTTGCTTTCTTTCATTTCTTTCTTCCTTCCTTTCTCCCTCTCTTTTCTTTCTTCTCTTTCTTCTTTCTCCCCTAACTTTCTCTTTCTTCCTGATTGGGAAACACGCACATCATTATCTGCAGGTCTTTTCTCTAAGACCTTACAATTAATCCAAAGAAAGATCTTCTGATCTGCTTTGAGGAGAGGCATGGCTGCTGGTGGGATAAGCTTGGTTCCTGGCTCACTGGGCTGGGTGGAGGAAACCAGGAGATGGTATCTCACTGATTAGCATATGGCCTTCACAAACTCTCCTTGTTATAGGTCCAGTGCCTCACTCCTGATGATTCCCCTGATACACTGAAGTCTGCAGACTTCCTGGTTCAGTTTGTCTAGAATACACTTCTGTCTCCTGCCAGAATGAGGAGGGATGGTGTTACGGGCTGAATTGTGCCCCCCACCTAAATTCATAGGTTGAGGTCCTAACCCTTGGCAGTGGCATACTCCATTTTATTGCACTTCACTTTATTGTGCTTTGTGTGCATTTTTTTTTTTAACAAACCGAACGTTTGCGGCAACCATGCATCCAGCAAGTCTGTTAGCACCATTTTTCCAATGGCATTTGACCACTTTGTGTCTCTGTGTCACATTTTCACGATTTTTGCCATATTTCAAATTTTTAAATTATTATTATATTTGTTACAGTGATGCGTGATGTGCTCTTCTAAAAATTTTGTTTATTTATGTATTTGGCTGTGCTGGGTCTCGGTGCTGCGTGGGCTTTTGTCTAGTTGCAGCGAGCCAGGGCTACTCTTCCTCACAGTGCATGGCTTCTCACAGCAGCGGCTCCCCTTACTGCAGAGCACGGGCTCAGGCACATGGGCTTCAGTGGCTGTGGTATGGGCTCAGTAGTTGCAGTTTCCAGGCTCTGGAGCAGGTTCAGTAGTTCGGTGCTTGGGCTTGATGGCTCCATGGCACGTGGGATCTTCCCAGACCAGGATCGAATCCATGCTTCTTGCATTGGCAAGTGGATTCTTTACCACTGAATTGCCAGAGGAGCCCAATAAGTGACCTTCAATGCTACTATTGTCATTGTTTTAGTAGCACCATGAACTGTGCCCATATAAGACGGCCAACTTAACTGATAAATGTGTGTGTGTTCTAATGTCTCCATTGACGGGCCATTCCCCCATCTCTCTCAGGTCCCCCTATTCCCTGAGACCCAACAATATTGTTATCAGGCCACTTAATAACCCTACAGTGGCCTCTAAATGTCCAAATGAAAGGACAAATCACATGCGTCTCATTTTAAATTAAAGCTGAAAATTATTAAGTTCAGTGAGAAAGACATATAGAAAGCTGAGTCAAGCCAAAAGCTAGGCCTCTTGTGCCAAATAATTAGCTAAGCTGTAAATGCAAAAAAAAAAAAAGGTTCCTGAAGGAAATTAAAAGTGCTACTCCAGTGAACACAGAAATGATAAGAAAGTGAAAAAGTTATTGCTGATATGAAGCAAGTTTTAGTGGTCTAGATAGATCAAACCAGCCACCACGTTGTCTTAAACCAAAGCCTCATCCAGAGCAAGGCTCTGCTGCTGCTGCTGCTGCTAAGTCGCTTTAGTCACGTCCGACTCTGTGCGACCCCATAGACAGCAACCCACCAGGCTCTGCCATCCCTGGGATTCTCCAAGCAAGAATACTGGAGTGGGTTGCCATTTCTTTCTCCAATGCATGAAAATGAAAAGTGAAAGTGCTCTATCTAATTCTCTTCAATTCTGTGAAGACTGATGGAGGTGGGGAAGCTGTAGAAGAAAAGTTTGAAGCTAGCAGAGCTGGTTCATGAGCTTTAAGGCAAGAAGCTGTGTCTGTTACATAAACGTGCAAGATGAAGCAACAAGTGCTGATGTAGAAGCTGCAGCAAGTTATACAGAAGATCTAGCTAAGATAATTAACAAAGATGGCTACACTAAACATCAAACTTTCGATGCAGATGAAAAACCCTTATATTGGAAGACGATGCCATCTAGAACTTTCACAGCTAGAGAGAAGTCAACAATTGGCTTCAAAGCTTCAAAGGACAGGCAGACTCTCATAAAGGAGGTTTATACAGCTGGTGACTTGACGTTGAAGTCAATGCTCATCAACCACTCTGAAAATCCTCAGGCCCTTAAGAACTATCCTAAATCTACTTTGACTGTGCTCAGTAAATGGAACAAAGAGCTTGTATGATTGCATATGTGTTTACAACATTGCTAATTGAATGGTCTAAGACACTGTTGCAGAGAAGGCAATGGCAACCCTCTCCAGTACTCTTGCCTGGAAAATCCCATGGGTCGGGGAGCCTGGTGGGCTGCTGTCTATGGGGTCGCACAGAGTCAGTCACGACTGAAGCGACTTAGCAGCAGCAGCAGCAAGCCACTGTTGAGAACTACCGCTCAGAAAAAAAGAGATTAATCAAAATACTGACGCTCACTGAAAATGCACCTGGTTACCTAAGAGCTCTGGTGGAGGCATACAAACAGATGAATGTTTCATGCCTCCTAAGATGATATCCATTTTGCAGCCCGTGGATCAAGGAGTCATTTCAACCTTCAGGTCTTACTAATTAAGAAATACACCGTGTAAGACTAAAACTGCCATAGACAATGATTCCTCTCATGAATCTGGACAAAGTCAACGAAAAACCTTCAGGAAAGGATTCGTCATTCTAGATGCCATTAAAAACAGTCATTAAGAACATTAAGATGAGGTGACTCACGGAAAAAAGGTCAAAATATCAGTATTAACAGGAGTTAGGAAGGACTTCTCTGATGACCCAGTGGTTAAGAATCTGCCTGCCAATGCAAGGGATGGA
Organism: Redunca redunca; assembly: GCA_006410935.1. Lineage (NCBI taxonomy): Eukaryota > Metazoa > Chordata > Mammalia > Artiodactyla > Bovidae > Redunca > Redunca redunca. The sequence continues at coordinate 477,633 of SJYQ01014024.1, forward strand.
CATGGGTTTGATCCCTGGTGAGGGAAGATCCCACATGCTGTGGAGCAACTAACCCTGTGTGCCATGAGTACGGAAGCCCACACACCTAGGGGCTGTGCTCTGCGATAAGAGAAGCCAGCATGAGAAGCCTGCACACCACGGGGAAGAGTATGCCCTGCCCACCACAACTGGACAAAAGCCTGTGAGCAGCAACAAAGACCCAGTGCAGTCAAAAAACAAAATTAATTAATTAAAAAAAACCAAAAACAAGAGTTGGGTAAAGGTTGGTTCCAACCCTCATGAATGACTTTGAGGCATTCAAGATTTCAGAGAAGCCTCTTTGACATAAATCACAGCAAGATCTTTTTTGACCTACCTCCTAGAGTAATGGAAATAAAAACAAAACTAAACAAATGGGACTTAGTTAAACTTAAAAGCTTCTGCACACCAAAGGAAAATGAAAACAAATATAAACAAAATGAAAAGACAACCCTCAGAATGGCAGAAAATAATTGCAAATGAAGCAACTGACAAAGGATTAATCTCCAAAATATACAAGTGGCTCATGCAGCTCAATATCAGAAAAACAGTCTCCAATCAAAAAATGGGCAGAAGACCTAAACAGACATTTCTCTAAAGAAGACATACAGATGCTCAACATCGCTTGTTATTAGAGAAATGCAAGTCAAAACTACAATGAAATATCACCTCACAGAATGAGGTGGTCAGAATGGCCATCATCGAAAAATTTACAAACAATAAATGCTGGAGAGGATGTGGAGAAAATGGAACCTTCTTACACTGTTGGTGGGAATGTAAATTGATGTAGTCATTATGAAGAACGGTATGGAGAATCCTTAAAAAAACAGGAATAAAACTGCCATATGACCCAACACTCCTACTATTCAAAAACACACATGTACCCCAACATTCACTGTAGCATGGCCAGTACAGGGAAGTAACTTAGATGTTCATTGACAGATGAATGGATAAAGCAATTGTGGTACATATATATAATACAATATTACTCAGCCATAAAAAGGAATACATTTCAGCCAGTTGAATTGAGATGGATGAACCTAGAGCCTGTTATAGAGTGAAGTCAGGAAAAACAAATATCACATATTAATGCATATGTATGGAATCTAGAAAAATGGTACTGATGAACCTATTTGGAGGGCAGTAATGGAGATGCAGACATAGAGAACGGACTTGTGTACACAGTGGGGGAAGGAGAGGGTGGGAGGAATTGAGACAATAGCATTGAAACATATGCATTACCACATGTAAAACAGATAGCTAGTGGGAAGCTGCTATAAAACACAGGGAGCTCAACCTGTGCTCTGTGACAACCCAGAGGGGTGGGATGGGAATGGGTGGGAGGGAGGTTCAAGAGGGAGGGGATATATGTATACTTATAGATGATTCATGTTGTTATACCACAGAAACCAACACAACATTGTAAAGCAATTATTCTCTGGTCAAAAACAAAATAAAAAAAAAGATTTCAGTGAAGGAAATAACTGCAGATGTGGCGGAAATAGCAAGAGAATCAGGAACAGAAGTAGAACCTGAAGATGTGACTGAGTTGCTGCAATCTCATGCTAAAACTTTCATGAATGCCGAGTTGCTTCTTATGGTTGAGCAAAGAAAGTGATTTCTTGAGATGGAATCTACCCCTGGTGAAGATGCTATGAAGATTGTTGAAATGACAAGGGTTTAAAATATGACAAAAACTTAGCTGGTAAAGCAATAGCAGGACTTGAGAGGACTGACTCCAGTTTTAAAGGAAGTTCTTGCTATTAAATGGTACTGCACGCTACCAAGCAATTTCTTTGTGAAAGGAAGAGTCAATTGATGTAGCAAACTTCACTGTTGTCTTATTTTAAAGTCATCATAGCCACCCAAACCTTCAGCAACCACCACTCTGATTAGTCAGCAGCCATCAATACGTAGGCAAGACTCCCCACCAACAAAAAGATTACTTAATGAAGGCTTAGATGATGGCTAGCATTTTAACAATAAAGTATTTTTTTAAAGCAATAAATTGTGGTATTCTACATGAAAATAAATGGAGAAGACGATGGCAGCCCACTCCAGTACTCTTGCCTGGAAAATTCCATGGACGGAGGAGCCTGATAGGTTGTTGTCCATGGACTCTTGAAGAGTCAGACACAACTGAGCGACTTCCCTTTCACGTTTCACTTTCATGCATTGGAGAAAGAAATGGCAACCCACTCCAGTGTTCTTGCCTGGAGAATGCCAGGGATGGGGGAGCCTGATGGGCTGCCGTCTATGGGGTCGCACAGAGTTGGACACGACTGAAGCGACTTAGCAGCAGCAGCAGCACATGAAAATAAAAGGTACAAAACATCTTATTTCAACATAAAAACTAAACCATTTTTTTCTGGAGTACGTCTTGATCTGGGAAAAGGATAGATATGTTGGAAGAAAAAAAAACAAAAGAAAAGAAAAGACAACCCATTCTTTAGTCCTATGCTGTTGAGCAGGGGATGACTTCAAGAATTTTTTACTTAAAAGTATGCACATTGTTTTCTTAGACATAATGCCATTGCACAATTAGCAGATTACAATATAGTGTAAACAGAGCTTTTGTATGTACTGGGAAACCAAAGAATTCATGTGACTTGCATTATTGCAATATTCACTTTATTGAGGTGCTCTGGAACTAAACCTCCAATAACTCCGAGGTATGGCCTTACCTCCGAATGTGACTATATTTGGAAAGACAGGGCTTCAAAAAGGCAGTTAAGGTAAAATGGGGTTATATGTGTGGGCCCTAATTCAACATCACCAGTGTCCTTATAAGAAGAGAAGATTAGGACACGTGCATGTTCACAGTGAACAGGCTCTGTGAGGATAGAGCCAGTGACAGCCACCTGTAAGTCAAGCAGAGAGGCTTCAGAATGAAACCAACCCTGCTGAAACCTTAACCTTGGACTTGTAGCCTCCAGAACCATGAGAAAATATATTTCTCTTGTTTAATCCACATGATGTGTGGTATTTTTTATGGTAGCCCTAGCTTTGCCAACAAAGGTCCGTATAATCAAAGCTATGGTTTTTCTAGTAGTCATGTACCGATGTAAGAGTTGGAACGTAAAGAAGGCTCAGTGCCAAAAAATTGATGCTTTCAAATTATGGTGCTGGAAAAGACTCTTGAGAGTCCCCTGAACTTCAAGATCAAACCAATCAATCTTCAAAGAAATCTACACTGAATATTCACTGGAAGGACTGATACTGAGGTTGAAGCTCCAAAACTGTGGCCACCTGATGTGAAGGGCTCACTCACTGGGAAAGACCCTGATGTTGGGAAAGACTGAAGGCAGAAGGATGATGGGGGTGATGACAGAGGACGACCTGGTTGGATGGTATCACCTATTCAATGGACATGAGTTTGAGCAAACTCCGGGAGATGGTGAAGGACAGAGGAGCCTGGCATACTATAGTCCATGGGGTCACAAAGAGTTTGACATGACTTAGTAACTGAATGACAAGCAAATTAATACAGACAGAAGCTTGATTATACCAGGGGTGGGGTGGGGAGGCAAGGGGACCTAGAGGGTCTAACAGCTTTGAATTAAAAATGTTAATCTATTCCTCTGGTTTCAGTCCTTCCACTTGCTCCCACCTTCAATGACAATTAGAAATTTGATTTTCTATGTCTTTATGAGGTTCTATAGCCTAAACAGGCTTGATCCTGTCTACAGATGCTCTGGTTCATCTTTCTCAGTTCAGCTAAATCAGTTTCTACTCCTTCAGTCACTTTCCACTTTTTTTCCACCTTCCAAATTTTCTTATCTTGAACCATCTCATCTCCTCTCTTATTCTTCCATCAATGGGACTTCAGGAAGAAGTAGAGATAAAGATATGTATTCAATGCAGTATGTTTTAACAGGACCACCTTTCTGTTGAAGAGTTACCAATGACCAACCCAAGAAACAGAAACCTTCACTTCCCTGAAGGAGATGTGCTACTTCAGGCTACAAGCTGAAGTCCACACTGCTAGTTTCAGAGTCTTCATGGAAACAGTGTCAATGCAAATATACATATCCATACAACTATGAAAAATAGAAGTGGCCCCAAACAGTAAGAAAAGTGCCATTTAATGCTTACTTGGTTGTTATATATTTCTATGTTGATTTCAAATTCAGACACCCAGGTACATTTCTTTCTTTACAAGGTTACTTCTTGGGGATAAAAGCCAAACAAAAAAACAGTATTTTTATAGTGTGAAGCAACCCAGGAGATACCATCAGTCATCTACCACAGTAGATTCAATGTGCCTTAGTGGCTCTGTATATGACATTCAGTGGGTGAAAAGCAGCAAAGCAGATTCAGCTGATGGTTCCTAGAAACCTGGTATTTCTAGGAACTTCTCTGGTGGCCCAGTGATTAAAAACCATCTTTCATGCAGGGGACACAGGTTCAATCCCTGGTCTGGGAACTAAGATCCTACATACTGCTGGGCAACTAAGTCCATGTGCTACAACTAAGACCTGATGCAGCCAAATAGATAAATATAATACATATATTAATATATATGTAAATTATATATGTATATACATACAATTTAAAAACAAACTTGGTATTTCTGCCCATATGCCACAGAAGCAGCATTCTTCTCCCCACATCTCATTATAAGAAATTTAACATCTGATGGCTGTTCTTCTCACTCCCTAGAGCCTTAAGTAGTGGGTTTTAATACATCATATATCTAAACTGACTTGTCTTCACTCAGGGCACTATGGGGATGAGTTGGCTATGGGGTAGCATCTACTGATTTTTGCGGAGTCAAAACAACTGAGGGGGAAAAAAGACATAATAAAGTAACAATCTGGTAGCAAATACTACAGTTTTAATTTAGGAAAATGGCATTGGCCATTATAATAGATGCTAAAAATCACCATTGAAACGATAACAGAAGTAAATATTAAAATGATAATAGAAGTTTTTCTCCCCTAGAAATTTAACTAAAACTTTAATCTCATAAGTGAAATAGTTTAAAAACACTAGCTTTTTCTTATTGCTAGCTTTTTACATGAAAATTTACTTTGTTGCTGCCACATAAAATGACATCAAACACTAATCTGTGCTGAAATTCCTAAAGGTATGACAAATAATGTAGCAGATCACAGGCTGTTTTTAAAAAATGCACTAACTGCTCCAATTGAGAATAATAGTCAACCATTATATAAACAGTCACTAGATTAGGAATAAAATAATCCAGACAGGTAAAATCGACTGCCTACCCCATGGTTGCTACAAGTTGCTGGAAAACTCCAAATTCAGCATAATTTACAATGATGGCTTTCAATGGCTACTGGGGTGCTACTTCTTCCTGTCAGCATTCGGTACTGATGCGTTCCAAACTCTAAGAATCACCTGGAGGACTTGCTAGACACACAGACTGCTTTCCACCTCCATGAGTTTCTTGAGGCCTGGGGTGAGTTGGTGAATTTGCATTTTTCACAAGCTCCCAGGTAATCTGATATTGATGGTCCATCCAGGGACCACACATTGGGAACGACTGCTGCACTTAAGAGTTTATGGAGAAAGATGTTTGAGAAAGAGAGAGAAGTACATTCTCATGTCGGGTGTGGCAAGGTTTCATAGTCACTTAGAACTATTTTGCCAACAGAATCAAAACAATTGGGTAACCTGGGGCTTCCTTGGTGGTTTACTGTAAAGAATCTGCCTGCCAATGCAGGAGACATGGGTTTGATCCCTGGTCTTGGAAGATTCCACATGCTTTCCGAGCACCACAACTTGAGTCTGTACTCCAAAGCCCAGGAACCGCAGCTACTGAGCCCACACATGGGAATTACTGAAGCCCGCGTGCCGTAGAGCCTGTGTTCCTCCACAAGAGAAGCCGCCGCAGCGAGAAGCCCAAGCACTGCAGCAAAGAGTAGACAGCCCCCAGCCCAACCCCTGCAGCTAGAAAAATCCCATGCAGCAACGAAGACCCAGCACAGTCAAAAATAAGTAAATAAATAAATAGTACACATATGGCTGAGTCCCTCCACTGTTCACCTGAAACTATCACAACATCGTTAATAACCCAATGTTAATACAAAATAAAAAGTTTAAAAAGAAAAATTTTAAAAAACCTTCAGTTGGGTAACAGAGTTAACTTCATGGTTGATGAGTTTAAATTGTTCACAAGGACCTTCTCCTTCATGAATCTAACCAAACAATATAGCCGTAGGTAGTCAAACAGGGCATACTAAGCAATGCAGTCAAGGCTGAGTTGTTAGATATTGGCGAGAAAGAAAGGAATCTTAGGCACCACTGATCAAAAAAAGGCAAGGTTGGCTCATAAATTCTAGTTTTGTTTGCACAAACAAATTTGGGACAGTTTGGTAAAAGTTTTTTTGAAATGGATGGTTTTGGAAATGGCTTCAGATTAAAGATGGCACATGGACCCGTACTTGTTTATGTTCATTGTCTCCTGAAAAGGACAGTAAAGAAAAGTAAGAGGATAAATTCACAGGGACAAAGAGGATGGAGGTGGAGTCATCTACAAAAGATCTATCTCAACACAATTCTGGAAGATGGGGATGAACGGAAGAGTGGAAATTGGTTTAACAGAACATCAGAAGCTACTCTAATGACATCCTAGAGGTCAGTATAGAAACAGCCCAAGAGATTCTTCTATAAAACACCAGATTGGGCCGGGTCTTAGAGATGCCAGAGATCATGAGAGAGGTGCTGAGGAGAGGGCGCAGGATCCCAGAAGTGAGAGAGAGGTGAGAGGCTGAGAGCTGAGTGAGTGTGGATTATTTGGACTTGTTAGAGCCTCAGGTCCCCTGTCCCACTTCTTGCAGCCAGGTGATTACAGTGACAGTAGGAAATACAGGAGAGAGGCTTGTGCGTCTGGCAGAAAGAAGGGCAGGAGTAAAGCACCTACAGGAAAGAAAGAAACTGCATACTGAGCAGTGACTGCTCTGGACCTCTTCTGACCTGTTCTGAGAATACCAGCAGCCGGGTGAATGTACCCTCAGTCAAGGGATGGCAGATATTTCCCTTGAGATGCTGAAGAGCCCAGAAGAAAAGACATCTCATTTCTGATATTTGGGGAATCTTCCTAAGGAAAGATGAACTTTTAACATGACAGAGAAATGGGGCTATCACCCCAGATATGACAGATTGTCCCAAGATGACAACTGAGTAGCAGATCCAGAGAGGAACTCATCTCCATTGGAACAAAAGGGCAGTGGACTTTCGGAGGGATGTTTGGGGCTGTGAGGGGTAGGACTGATTGATCATTTGAAAAATAAATGTGACAGTCGTTTGATAGACATGTTGTAGAAAAAAAATATCAGATTGGAAACATCACAAACTAAGCAAATAGATAAAAGCTTGTTTTAAAAATAAGAAAACAAGCATAGTGCAGTAGCTGGTTCTGTTGTGACTAGTATTTGCACACTCACTGACTATTTACTGTGCCTAAGCTGTGAAAGAGATACATTGGAAGAATGGTGGAGGATGAAACTGGACAGGGTTTAAAAGAGCTAAGTCCTTATCTAAGGCAACAGGTGGTCAAAGCACCTGTTATCAACATGGATAAATCAAGGGATAGCTGCATAAATTACTAGAAATAGGAAGGTAATGACAGAATAGACAGCTAAAAGTGGAATTTGGTAGCCTCTAGACAGGAGGTTAAGAAGGTACATGAAAGTAGGTATTGCATTACCTTAAAGTATTGTATTATCTTAAAAAAGATAGTGTGCGTGCTTATACTGTATTTAAAAAGAAAAAAATCCTGAAATTCATTTGTTGAGAATGAAACATGGAGCAGCCAAACCTTGCCTCATAAGATCATATGCAGGAAATATATGATCCATACAGATTAAAATGGAAGTTGTTTCATCTCTGCCAATGTAGTAATAACTCGAAATAAATTATGATAAAATTTCCATGCCCTCTTTATTTCTACAATTAATATGCATGGGCTACATTACTGTCAGAATTTACACAAGTACTCATTGGAAGAATTGGTTATAAATTACAGGTTTGCAGATTCGCTGCTCTCAACCAGGGGCAACAAAACTGCAAAAAGTCAGTTTCATCCTGAATTGTTTCCGGAGCAACCATATTAAGCTGGAAGGATAAAGCACCTTTGTAGTTGCTGCGTCTATTGAATTACAGTGTAAATGTTGATGCCTGCCTGGAAACGTCAAATGACAATAGGTTTATGGAAGGGATTCAGTGGTTTGCAGCTCTGCAATCCTAGGCTGCAGAATTGAGACGGAAGAGGTGCGCTTGAGCCATTTGAGTGTCTGTTCAACCAAATTTTTTCATCCCGTCAAAACCAGCCACTCCCTACCCGCCGAGGTCAAGAAAGGATGCTGCCGCTGCTGTTCGGTCGCTAAGTCGTGTCTGCTTATCTATTTATAAAGTCTAGCCGTCTACCGTATCTTTTACACATTGGGACATGACATGCTGTTTGTTGTGAATAAGAATGTTAAAAATGCAATTACGTAACAGACTTGTCGATCTTTGCACTTTTCGCCCCCTCGGAGCACAACGTAAACTTCAGTCCCGTACTCTTCCGACACTGTCCAACACTGTCCTCTTCATGAGGGTATTAAAAGCCTCGTGCTTGTGCTGCGCATTTGATTCCGGTTGGCTTGGGACACCCGAGTTCAGCTCTCCTTAGTCCTTCCGTTCGACCCACAATCCCTAGTGGTTGCAGGTGTTGGGTTGTTTTTTTTCCCTAGTTAACTTCTCTCCTTCAAGGTCCCCCAACCCCCTCACCCCAGGCCGGCCTCCGGCAAGAAGGGACACATAGCACGAAGTCTGCTCCAAGCACCGACCCTCAGCTCCCACGGCCCTCCGCTGGGCTGCAAGCGTGCCGCCGCTCCACTCAGGTAAACTTCGGAGTGAGTTACCTGCACTTGGAGAAGGGCCTTACCTGAGCGCGCCTCTGCCAATGGCAGCTCACCTGAGGGAGCCCCGCAGCCAATCACCGCGCGGCTCGTCCCTCGGGCTCGTACCCTTTAGTGAAAGAATTCAGCTCCTTGCGAGAAAGTTACCTGTGGCCGCCCAAGTCCGCCACTTTCTGCTCTGTGGCTGCCCATTGCCACCATTCGGGAGGGACTCCGCGCCGCCCGGCCGCCTCCGAGCTCGGGCCCCATGTGAGGGGGCCCCCCCCTTATCCCACCTTTCCGGCTAGGTGAGGGCGCGAGCGGGCGAGCGAGCGAGAGTGGTGAGGGGGGACGGAAAAGCAGAATTACCTGTAGCTCTTGTTCTGCCATCTCGGGCGCTCTCACACACCTTCACCTGCACAGACTTGAAAGTCCAGTTTCACCAGAGGCTGAGGCTCCAGGAAAAGGGGAGCGAGTTCATTGGATCAAACATGTCACAAGAGTCGGACAAGTAAGTGGATCACACGCGCCGGCTGCTGCTACTACCACTTTGGGCTGATGGCAACTGGTTTGTTATTTTTTTTTTTTTAAGTTGCTATTGTTGGTATTTTTTTTTTTTCTTTCTTTTTCTTTTTGGTGTATCCAGACTTTTCCAGATTATGTTTCTACCCTGGTTAAGGGGAGAAACCCTGCAAGAATGTGAATGTTTAATATCCCCTTTGGGCCTTGATAGTAAAAGTAGGTTTTCCTCTTTCCTTCCTCCCTTTACGAATGATCTCAGCCCCGGTCTCCCAGGACGAATCCTTGGATATTGGCAGAGGTTTCGGTAGAAGGGCGGGAGGCCTCTTATTACCCTTCCCTTTTAGTTGCTCCCACCGCTTCGGGCTCCCAGGGCTATTTGGAAAATTCAGCTGCGTTCCTTCGATTTGCCCAAAAGGCCTGCTGGAAAAGCGGGTCTTGGCGGCTTTTGTGTGAGCGCAACAAAGAGCCTTTATCCTGAAAGCAGAAACGGCCATCTTCCCGCACCGGGCCGGACGGTGTGCGTGTGTGCGCCCCCGACGGGAGGCCAGGAGCCAGCCGGCCGCGGTCTCGGGGGCCACGGGCGCCGAACCCACCCCCGTCCCCGGGCCTCCCCGCCCCTCCTGCCCGCCCCCGCCTTGTTTGGCCACCTTACGCAGGTGCGGGAGGACGGGGGCCTTTCGGAAATGAGGGGAATCGACTTGAGGCCAGAGTTTGTGCCACGGTTGCGCGCGAAGGGGCGCGTGCGACTTAGGGAGTCACCCCCACGCCCGGCCGGCCTCCGCCGCCCCGACGGCCCGGGCGCCGCGCGCGGGAGGCCCCCACCTCGGGCGTGGCTAGCGGGACGGCGCAAGTGCGCCTGGCCTCCCTGGGGGACTGTCGCCTGAAAAGGCGGGGAGCCCGGCTTCCCGCGCCTCCTAAGGCCAGCCGTGGGGAGCGTCCGCCCCGTCCGGGACTGGAACTGGAGACGCGCCGGGGCACGGCGGCCGGAGCCGCGGGGCGCCGGGCCCCGGTCCAGTCGCGTCCGGGCGGCCTCCCAGCAGGCCTGGCCCCCGCCTCCGGGCCGGCTTTGTGCAGGCTGGGGGAGGTGGGGCCGAGGGCGGGAGCGAGGGGGAGCGGGAGGTGGGTCCCGCGGCCTTTCCTGGGATTCGGTGGCGACACTCCCTTCCCCCTCCTGTCGGGCGCGTCCCCGGCTGGGAACGGGCTGCGTCCTATTGGAGTGCGTAGGGGCCACCTTCCCGCCTTGCCCGGTCGCTTTATCTCGGCGGTGTGGCCACCTCAAGGAGACCTTCCTCAGGGCGCCTCTCCTGGCCAGGTGGCCCTGGACCTTCTCGGATTGAGGGACGTTGACTGGGGAGCGCGAATACCCCGCGGACCTATCGAGGGATGGAGGGGACCGTCCCCAAAGTTAAGCCCCGGGTAGGGTAGGCGTAGTTAACATCACAGGCTAGCATATTTTACTCATTAGTGAAAAATTAGCTGCTGCGACTATATACCCCGGAGGGATAGACCTAGTTGCAAAAGACGAGAAGAGGGCGGGAGAAGGGTAGGACCGGGGAAGGGATTGAGTGTATCCTTGTTTCCTCCCCCTAAATTCTCTCTAACCTTTAAGAACTCACTACTCCCGAGTTTGAAAAACTCAGTAACCAAAAGCCGAGATGGCAGCAGGGTTTTTTGTTTGTTTGTTTGTTTTCATCTTCTTGTCAAAAATGGTCGCAAATCTAGTGAATATTGGATAAGACTTACTGTAATTCCTTAATTAAATCATATAACGTTGATCGCACCCCTTTGTTTTGTGATACGACGGGACTCAAAGGAATTTAGGGTGAAATCAGATGGGCTTATATTTTAACCGGTTGTATTTAGCACCAATAAAGATAATTTATTTAGTGTTGAAGATAAGTTCTACTATAGTCAATAATGTGTTAACTTTGGTGACGGACAGTAACTACATTTATTGTGCAGATAATTTTGTAATGTATTAGTCCACAGGCTTCCCAGGTGGCTCAGTGGTAAAGAGTCCAGGTGCCAATGCAGGAGACTCAGGAGACATGGGTTCAATCCCTAGGTAGGGAAGATCTTCTGAAGGAGGAAATGGCAACCCGCTCCAATTTTCTTGCCTGTAAAATTCTATGGACAGAGGAGCCTGATGGGCTACAGTCCATGAAGTGGCAAAGATACAACTTAGCCACTGAGTGTGCAGTACATAGACATCAAATCACTGTTGTGTGCTTGAAACTAATACCATATCGACTGAATTATATGTCAATTAAAAATAAATTTAAAGAAATAATAAGTTCAGAACACTAGCGGTCTAGTTTGTTGTGATACATTACCAAATTTCTATGGATAAAACTATCTAGGGTTATATATACTTAAATTTAATGAAAGTAACTTTTATCTAGTCATGGTTTCCAAGACTTCATTTTGTTTCCAGGGAAAAGAAATACTAACAGTACCCCAAAGAGACTGTTGAACCCCATTTGCCTCTCTTTGCTGGGACTATGGAGAAGTGCCTGACATTAAAAAATGATCTCTGGATCGTTTTTGCAGATTCTAGCCTAGTTTTCTTAATGTTAATATTCTAATGGAGGGCTGTCAGGATGGGTCCAGGTTTTTATGAGCTTGAAGCTTATGCAATTGTGTGTGTTAGGTGGAGTAGGGGTGAGGTCTCAAAAGAAAAAAAAAAAACCCACACACATGAGCCTGTTTTCTGGAGCTTCCTGCCAGAACAAACGGGGATCCTGAAGCTTGAACTTGATCAGCTTCACGGTAAATCTGTGTAGGAGGCCTGTCTGTATTTTCTGGAACTAACCTAAAAGAATACACACAGGATTTTTTTTTTTTCCCCTATAAACCCATTAAAGTGTGGGTAAGCTTTTGGATAGCACAGGAAGATAATTCCAGTCAGCAAGTCTGGACTGAAGTAGCATCATCTTTTTTATAGCTGTGAACTTTTCAGATGCAAACGATCTACTTTTTATGTTCTGTAGTGTTGATGCTATCGCTATTTAAAACAAAGTAATTTTAGGACAGTTTGTACATATTTAAGATTTTTCTGCTCCCCCTTTCTAACATTTTACGAAGATTTATGGTCTTTGTCAACAAGCATGTATGTTCTAGCAGCAGAGTGACGGATTTAGAAACTCTTACATTACTGCCAAAATATTCAGAATATATATGATTTATTTGAAACTCACAGGTGTTTTTCATTACCTATATGTGTTTTCTGATTACTTACCATTTGCAACACATTCAGATAAGTATATAGGAGAATAAAAAGATGCATAATGTGGGCTATGTCCTCAAGGGACTTTCACAATCCAGCAGAAGATGAGACTTGAACAGATTTTATAAAAGTCCCCCTTCTCTCTACCCACCCCACTTTAGCTTTAGGGCAATTAGCTTTAGTCTTTTTGTGCATTTTATCTAGGGAGTCCAGCCATAATTTTTAGAAAGAAAAATAAACAAATTAATAGATGCCATATGTGGGTGGGTAATCTTTCAATTAATGGGGTGAAACAATTAATCTTTCTACCTAGATAGCATATTCAAAAGCAGACATTACTTTGCCAACAAAGGTCTGTCTAGTCAAGGCTATGGTTTTTCCTGTGGTCATATATGGATGTGAGAGTTGGACTGTGAAGAAAGCTGAGCACCAAAGAATTGATGCTTTTGAACTGTGGTGTTGGAGAAGACTCTTGAGAGTCCCTTGGATTGCAAGGAGATCCAACCAGTCCATCCTAAAGGAGATCAGTCCTGGGATTTCTTTGGAAGGAATGATGCTAAAGCTGAAGCTCCAGTACTTTGGCCACCTCATGTGAAGAGTTGACTCATTGGAAAAGACTCTGATGCTGGGAGGAATTGGGGGCAGGAGGAGAAGGGGATGTCAGAGGATGAGATGGCTGGATGGCATCACCGACTTGATGGACGTGAGTCTGAGTGAACTCCAGGAGTTGGTGATGGACAGGGAGGTGTGGCGTGCTGCGATTCATGGGGTCGCAAAGAGTCGGACACGACTGAGCGACTGACTGACTCTTTGGTTTTATAAATGTATATGTTCCTATTTGGCTATATACTTTTTTTTTGACCATGCCATAGGACTTGCAGGATAGAACCTGGGCAAGGGTAGTGACAATGCAGTCCTAACCACTGGATTGCGAGGGAATTCCCTAAAATATCTTTTAAGGTCACAAACACCAAGTTAACCATATCTTCCTCAAAGCGCTATGAATACCCATTCATTTATTCAACAAATATATCTTGAGTGCCACTATATACTGAACAATGCCATTGATCCTGGCATTGAGATTCATTAGCAAATAGAACAAACTCCCTGCCATCATGGTGCTCCCATTATAGTGCCAGGAAACAGGAAATCTATAAAGAAGTAAATATATAACAAGTTAGATGATGATAAACGCTACAAAGGAAAGCAAAGCAGGCTAAAGGGATTGCAAATAATGGGAATTATGTTATATAAGGTGGTCAGGGATGGCCTTTCTGATGAAATGACTTTTGAGCAGACAGCTGAAGCACTCCAGCACTGAAGATACCTGGGATAAGTGTTATAGGCAGATGGGAGAGCAAGTGCAAAGGCCCTGAAGTAGGAGACTGCTTAGCATATTCTAGGATCAGAAAGGAGCCCAGTGTGGGTGAATCAGAGATGTAGACAGACAGCGGTCCCATTAAGTAACATAATCAACGCCCTACTTAATAGTCCAGACACTTGTACACTCAAAACCAGACAACACTATACTTATAAATGGTCGTGGCAGTCAAGAGGGTAGTAAATAAAGAATTAGCCAATAGTGTCAGTCTTGTTTCTTTCCTCAGATATCACCAGTTTAATGGCTAGAGCCCAGTGTTCATCTTCCCTGCAATGGATTAAGTCTTGCACATGTCTTAATTTAGGGATGAAAAAAATGTACACATTCTGGATGACCCCAGGGAATTAGAAGTGAAGGAGAGGGACCTGCATGGTATTGCTCTGACATTCCTGTCTAAACCTCTTATTTTAAGCTACCACCCGTCCTGGCTATCTCAACCCTAAATTGTGTATGTATGTTAATCATTTATTTGTGTCCAACTCTTTGTGACCCTCTGGACTGTAGCCAGCCAGGGTCCTCTGTCCGTGGGATTCTCCAGGCAAGAGTACTGGAGTGAATTGCCATTTCCTTCTCCAGGGAATCTTCCTGAGCCAGGGATTAAACCCTGGTTTCCTGCATTGCAGGCAGATTCTTTACCATCTGTGCTATAGAGGAGTCCCAACCCTAAATTAACCTCCAGCAAAATAAGGCTTGCCCTTTCTCTTGCCCTCATTCAATTTGTGCAAACCTGTATTTGTCAGAAAACAGCCTGGTCCCCTGTGTTCTGAAGTGAGACACTGCAAACAGTGTGCTTCCCTTAGTTTTGCAACTTCAGTGAAATAAACCAATATGCAGGCAAAATTAACCTACCTGAAAAATAAGAAACTGCTAGACAGTAATACGAAAGTCTAGATTGATTGGGGGAAAAAGGTTGAAGATAATCATGTATGTGCTTAATAATAGGAATGTCTGTAGGAATTCTTTAAATCACTGCAAACTCATCTGATTACAAAAATATCACCTGAGGCACTTGGTAAAACTACATTCCATGTGCCCCACCCCAGAGCTGTGGGGAGAGGGGCCAGGGCATCTACACTGGATTATTTAACAAACTAATGCTTTAAGTGAATACTTTAATAAATTCGATTTATAAGCAACTTTTCAGGTGTAGATTCGCTTATGTGAAATGAAGTGTGTGGGCTTTGTTTTACCTTCAGTATTACTGCTTCTAAATGATTAGCTTCTAACATTTTAACTTGGGTTTAAGAGTTTTTTGGGGAAGGAAATGGCAACCCACTCCAGTATTCTTGCCTGGAAAATCCCATGGATGGAGGAGCCTGTGTAGGCTACAGTCCATGGGGTTGCAGAGTTGGACTGAGTGACTTCTCTTTCTTTCTGTTTGCTAAGAGTTCTTCGTTAAGAGTTCTTAGGCCTTCTCTCAATGTCATTCACTTTCATTGTGTTGCTGAGCTGTCCCTTCTGGAAGAATGGGACCCTTTTGACAGGTCATACATTTCTAGATCTGCTAAACACCTGATTTGGAGTGATGTCACCCCATGGGGGCTTCTGCCAGGCCCAGAGCTGAAAGGTCAAGCTCAGATTTTAGGCTGGATCCCACTCACTAGGGAGCTGAGTTGGAGTTAGAAGGCCAACCTCATCCTTCCATAATTTCACATTACAGCATGAAATTGGTGTTCATTTTTCTGGGCATAGTTAGTTCATTAAAATTAGGTTCTGTTTTATAGCACAAAGTCAAAGATAACAAGTTCTGATCTGTATGATCTGATGTTGGTCCTTGGTGAAATATTTAATGGGATGGTGGCTGCAGTTTCATTTCTAGGGCTGCTTTAAGTATTTAAGTAGGCTGCTTTAAGATGGTAGCTTTAAGTATTACTTTGATAAGATGGCACTAGGCCCTCTGGTGATCTGTAATTAGATCCTATTTTAAACTGACTTCAGAGACTAGGTCACTCAAATGCACCCAGTGCCATCTGATTTAAAGGAGGATTAAAAGTCAGTGCTAGAGCAGTGCTGAAGAGCCGTATCTAGCAATTTGTACTATATTCTGCAAAATCAAAAAGAGAATTTAAACATATAGCCAAGTAAGTCAAACAAACATAGAAACATTTATGCAAAAACACGATCAAAGAACCCCACGAAGTATTTGTTTAAAATCTACAGATACTTTAAACAAGATTATTATTTTGATGTTAGGTTATTAAAACTAGTTGTTAAAAAGTCCTAGGTAACTCAAACAAATGCTTTGGTTCCTCTCTGTGACTTTGATACAACTAGGCATACATTTCAGGTTAAAAAATAAACAATTTGGTTAAATAGTATTTTCCCTCTTATTTCATCCTGAATCTGACACAATATTTTTTCCCCATTTTTCCCTCCTTCCCTCCCTTCTTGGTCTGTCTTCTGATGCCACTTTCCTGATTTTTTTTTTCCTCCCATATTACTTGATAGGAATTGACACATGCATATCTTCTGTGCAGAGAGATAAATATGAATCTGATTTTAAACATTCCTTTAGTCAGTGAACTTTGCTGTGTTCTTTTAGCCTTGTAAGCATCGGCAGACCATCCTTGTTACCTGAGCCAAGAGTTAAGACGATGGCTGTAGATGATGCCACCCTATCTAGTTCAAGTCAACTGAGTTTAACCTTAGAAAATGTTTACTTTTAACTTCTTAGTTTAAGGCAAGCCTTGCCCTAGAGTCCTCACTCATGATCCCTGCCATTCACTTTGGGGTGTGTTTACTCTTCCTTTTCAAAAGGTATTCAAGGATTCCTGCTCAATTATAAAAACATTAGGTCTAAGCTGAAACAGGGTAGTGATTGGTTTGGCAAACGTGTCCAGGAAAAATTCCTTAGCGAGCAGCAACAGGCTGAATAGGAATTTCTGCTTCGGGCCATGAGGATGAGTGGGTTGCTTAGTAACAACAACATATACCTAGGAGTCCCTCAGACAGCTTCCCAAGTCTTCAAATTTAGGCCTCCAAAATTCAGATTCATTCTGCCCTCCATGTGCCCTGTGTATTTCCATCCACTAAAGCAGTCCTTAGTTCCATTTTATTTATTTATCCATCTATCCATCCATCCTATATCCATCCATCACCAGAAAATTACATTTTATGCCATGTCTTTTAATGGTCTATGGTAAAAAGGACTGGACTATAAAGGGGCAGTTTGGATAGAAACAGAAAATACCACCTTGGGGATTTACTCCCACATCCCACCCTCATTTATACTGGGAAGAGAATTAAGTGTTTTAGCTTGATGTATTCTGGAGAGTAACCGGATTAAAGTAATATTATTTTTAAAAACAGCATATTTTGATTTGTTACTTAAAATACCCACCAAACAAACATTTTTTGAGTGCTATGGAAGGCATGGAAAAAGCTGGTGCATTTCAGCGGATTTTGAGGTACATTTTGACAATCTTTCGGGGTTATGGAGATTGACCATGTATTTGAAATGGGCATTCAGCAGAAAGCCATCGCTGCCTGTGGCGATGAAGAGCCTTTATTTTACTTTGTAATGAACAGGGCAGTGAACTTTGTGGGGTGCACTTTTAAAGTGATCTGACTTCACATTCACTCCCAAGGAAATGCTTCCTTTACAAGTGTGAATGCAGACACCCTCCGGAGCAGAAAAGGAAGGCAAGATTCGCTTCTTTTTATTTTGATGCCCTTTTGATGCCCGCCTTTCTTCCCAATGCTGAATGTATATGTATAACAACCCTCCTTCCCTAGAGTCTCTTTTTTTAAGACTCCTGAGTTTAGATCGAGATTTTAGAAACGGGGGAAAGGTTGAAGTGAAGGGGAGAAGAATGGAGAAAAGAGAGGAAGAAAAAAGGAGCAGAAAGAAACCGTGCTTTAGCCGCTATTGAGCTGCAGGCTTTTCTCAGTAGATGAGAGTTGCCTGGCTCAGCCTGCAGAGCTGGGGTCCAGGAGAAGATGACCAAGCGCTGTTTGTCTTCCTGGGCAAGTGATTCTTGATGCCTTGAATCTGAGATCTAGGATGAGCCTTCCAGATCTTACAGGGGAACCTTCCAGACCTTCTAGGATGAACCTTCCCCCCAGGTCTATGAGTACCCAAGTGTAGGATTTGGAGCTAAAAGTTTGGTTTGAAGATAAAAGAGCCTTAATTCTTTCTTGAGTGTTGCACACCAGTGTTGTATGAATTGAAAATCTGAGGTTTTGATAAATTAAAAAAATACACTGCTTTTTATGGGTAGGGAGATTGAGAACAGGGAGGCATTGCCTATTTGCTTCTTAAAATATGAACATGACTGTATGAAATACCTGGTTAAGATTTCGACAGCGTTTCTGTTAGAACACTTTCCTTCCCACACTCACCCCAAATCATTGGTTTTGGTTCTCAGTTCAGTGAGCCTCAGAAAATAACTGCTTTCTGTACTTCTTGGATCTAACTTTTCAAAGAAGCAAGGAACAAAGGTAGCTTTAGCCTCTTTCCTGTATTGCCAGTAAGATAATTAACATAAGATCAGAGGGTTCTTCTTTCATTATTTTTCACCTGTAAAATGAAGTTGAACTAAATGATCTCTGAGGATAATCACTTACTCCAACGTTCTGCGGGTTTCATTTTTTCCCTTCCAGAGAGGTCTGGGCTGCTGGCAGCTCACAGAAAGATGATGTTGACAAGATAGGAGAGGACCCAGCACAGTGGGACCTGCTTCCATTCCCATGCCCTCCCCCACTCAATCATTTTATTTTAGCAAAATAAAAGGTGGTTTAAGATGACAAACAGACTTCTGGCAGGCAGGAGAAATTCAGAGAGCTGTGCGGAATTCAGAAGGGCAGCTAGGCTGTGAGATCAGTGGTTTACCAAGTGGACCCCTGAACAGCCTCAATGGGCAGGTACAAGAAAATCAGATAAAAAGCGCTGGTAGTTTCTCGAGTACTTTCGCCAGAGAGCGCCCAGGAAGTGGTGTATTCTGCGCAGGCTCATGGAGTGAGAGGTAATGTTGGAATGCACAGGACACCGAATAAAATTTAGTAAATTGCAAACAGCAGCAAAAAGGACAAAGGGTTCTCCTCTTTGCTCTTCCTGCCCTTTCCTCTCCTCCCCATCCTCCTCCTCCCTCACTCCTCCTCCTCCCCAACACCCCCCNACTTCCTGATTTCTCCTCCTCTTAATAAGACATAATTCAGGGAAACCCATTGTCAACCAGATTGCCAAACCAGTGGTTTGATAAGAGTTCAGAAAAGGTATTAAATAATATAAGGACAAGAATAGCACCTGCAGTTTCTCCTCGATTATAAGACAATATATTATTTCACTCCAGGGCACACAAATGACTATTCATTTAGGTCAGGAATAAAATCTCCTTTTCTGGTATCTTATTGTGTTAAAAGTCTCTGAAGGTCATTTTCTCTGAAGCCAGTATTGGTACCAAGACAAAATGGACTATAGCCCCTGGAAGGTTCTCGGGGTGGAGGACTTCTGATAGGTTATAAGGCCCTGTGAATACATTCATGCTTCTTGTGAAGACCATGGTTTTTGCTGCTTTGGCATCTTGGTGGCTACTTTTAAAACTATGTCTATCTTATACATAGTTTTGAAAACATTTTTCAAAAGAACACATGTCGCAATGGAAATATGGTCCATAACCATGAGTAGACAGTTCACAAAAGCTACAAGCAGTTAATAAGTGGATGAAATAATATTTAGTTTATTAATAATCCAAGAAATACAGATGATAGAACAGGGAAGCTCGAGGTTTCCCTGTCAAATGGGCCAAGATTAACAAAATTGGGTTTGAGTAGAATACATTTCTAGGAGGATTATAAATTATTACAAACTTTCTGGAAGACAGTTTGGTTAAAGTGGTTGAAATGGGGCTATCTTTTGACATCTGAACTCCGGTTTTAGGGCTTTATTTTAAAGACATAATCAAGGATGTTAATTGTAGAAATATTTAAAAAGAAATATTTTCCTGAAAAATCAAGAAAGCTCTAAGTGTCCAGCTACAGAGGATTGGTTTAAATCCTCTGGTAAATCACTGTTCAGTGAGATGATGGAGAACTCTGCAAGCATTATAAATCATATTATGGAAAAATATTTAATAACAGGAAAAAAATGTCATGGTGTATTATGTTAGAATGTTTACAGGGATAGAAAACAAAAAACTATAGTAATAAAACCACAATAGGTTAACAGTGGTTTGCTCTCTGCGTGGAGAAATTACAGACACTTCCGTGTCTTATTTGTGCTTCTCTGTATTTTTCTAGTTTGCAGAAGTGAGCTTGTACTGTTTTTGTAATTAAAGAGAACCGTTTAAAGGTTCTTTCTAAAGAATAGTCATTTGGCCATGCAGACGTGTAAAAATAGCACACACATACCCTAAATAAAAGGGGACAGAGAGTCAGCTTGCTTAGCTTTTCCAGGTAGAATTCATCTGCTCCCTCCCTCCTATCCAAGCATGCCGCTCTACTCATCACTGCTGGTACGCCACGTGTGTCTTTTGCACTATGCCTCACTCACCTGGACATTTTTGGGTTGGTCTCAACAACTGTGTCTCTCTGGGTTGGCCCAATTATCAAGTCCAACTGTTTTTCAAATCAGCACAAATAAGTGTGGGAGTTGCCAACTTCTGTGTAACTTGGAGCTGGGGGGGTCGAGGGTGACTAAGCAGAAGAGAAACATTTTCATCTACTCTGTAGGCTGCCTGCGCGCCTGCGCAGTTTCCCTTGGAGAAAATTCTCTGTAGGCGGAGCTGCCTTCCAGGCCTTCTCAGACCTCACCTGAGTGCATGTTCTTGGGAGCGACTCGGTGGTGGGTCCAGTTGTATTTAATCTTTTGCAGGAATAAAGAGAACCCAGAATATGACTTCCTTTGAAAACAAAAGGTAGATGTAGGCACGGTTGAGTTTTTATTAATTTTTTTTTAACAGCAACTTATTTTTTCCATAACATAGACTTGCTTTTTCCCTGGAGGGCCGAGCCTGTGACTCATCTACCTGCTTCTACAAGCTGGTTCATAGATCATGCCAGACGCGAGCTGGAGTCTGTTAGTTAAGCTGTGGAGAGATTGCCTCACTGGATTTCCTGCAGGCGTCTTTCAGGGTGGTTTTGTCGCAAATGTGAAGTTATTTACTTAACATGTCCAAGGAGCATCCACAGCAGGGAACAAAAAGTACACGAGGTGAACTTGAGGGAGAAAGTGGCCTCACAGAATCACTCAAGTTGCCAAAAATATGTCAGGAAAAAAGCGGGATGAGGGGGGGGCAGGGGGAGGGGGTTGGAGAGGGCGAGGTTTAAAAAAAATGTTAAGAAACTTTGCCTTCGTGAACAAAACCTAAGCAACGTTAGCTTGTGGGAATCAACACGGTTTTTATGACGCAGGAACTCTAAGATACATACTTCTTGGTTGTGGATTCCACAGTGAAATATACAGTTGTTCCTTTCTCTCCCACCCCAGCCTGCCTTCCCCTTGCCCATACTTTTCTTCTCATATTGCAGAAATTCATCAGGTCTTAAATAGTGTACCTTACATTTTCAAAAATCATTATCTTTGGACGTTGGCAGTCTAAAGGTGGACATCCTTGTAGGTCTTGTGAGAGAGAGATAAGGAAAGGCTACTTTTTATCCTATGTTTATCTTCAGTTTTCAGTAAACATCGTAAAAGGTGTGGTTTGTATTCAGCCACACAAAACCACAAATTTGCTTGTTGAGCTTGCCCACAAATCTTGGGACACAGTTCATTTATCATTTCTAGTATCCTGAAGTTGAATTGACCAGTGGTTGTAGCTGTTTCTCTTCTTTTCCTTTTAAATGACCCACACACACATGCTATTTTTTGGTTTCCTGGTCCTTCTTAAACGATAAAATGCCTGTGTGGTCAATACCCAGAACACATTTAATTGCAAATTGGGAGTTTTCCTCTTGCAGCATAACCCATGGTTAGCCAGGTGAACCGAATTGAACATGCTATGCTGAGCTTTCAGGACTAACCACATTTTGCTATTTTTTGTGCCAGATATTCCTGGAATTGGAAGACATTATAATGCTTTTATGATTCTCAGACTTCTTTTTTATTGTACTTAGTATTTGATGGATTGTTTTATAAATCACTGTTTTGAAGCATTTCTGAATGGCCTACCTCACTGCTTTCAACGCTATGGTGCAGGCTGACTTTTGCTGCAACTATTTTATGGTGCAGTTTTGTATTTGCAGTGTGTTTTCTTTTTAAAGCATCATATCTTGAGGCCTTTTTTTTTCAATGATTATGAAGATAATATAAGTTCACAAGTGAAAAAACTGGAAACTAGAGAAAGGTGTAGAGAAGAGAAGCCACTCATAATTCCTGGGCCCTGTCACTTCATATGGTCTTCCCTGGCGGCTCTGTAGTAAAGAATCTGCCTGCCAGTCTGTGGTTGACGAGTTGTGGGTTCGATTCCTGGATTGGGAAGATCCCTTGGAGAAGGAAATGGCAACCCACTCCAGTATTCTTGCCTGGGGAATCCCATGGTCAGAGGAGCATGGAGGGCTATAGTCTATGGGGTTGCAAGAGTCAGACATGACTTAGTGTCTAACAACAGCAACACGTCATATATTTTCTTACAGTATCTAACACGTGCATGCACATGAATATGATTATAAAAGTATATAAATTATGATCTCCCATTTTTACATTATTCATGCTGTTCTGCATTTCCTACTTAATGCTATATTATTGGTGTTTTATTAGTCTCTCAATTATTCTTCTATATATCACTTAAAGATGAAATTTATCATCTCTTTTTTTATATTTAGGTTGTTTTGCTTTTTCATTATTATAAATCATGATTGTACATAAATCTTTGTATCTCTGGTTATTACTTTAGAATAGTCTTCTGAAAGTACAAGAACAAAAGATAAACATTTTTAGGTTCTTGATTCTTACTTTGAAAATGACTAGTAGATAGGTTGTAAACATTTATGTTTTCTGCCAGCAGTGTTTCAGTGTGTCTTTCTCACATCTTGTCACCAGTGTATGATAATTATTTTTTTTTTTTTGGTCAACTTGAAAAGCAAAAAAAAGGTACAGTTTTATTTTAGACTGCAGTCTGATAATTAATGAGGTTAAACGTTTTCTCAGATGTTTGTTGATCATTTAAATTTCTTCTTTTACCAAAGTTCCTGCTCTTGCCTTGGCTACTTACTACATATGGGTGTTTTGTTGTGTCCTGGTTGAGGGGACCTTGGGGCTGAGAGTCAGCTATGCTTCCTCTTGGCTGCTGCCCAGGGAAAAGAGTGCCTTCCCACATCTGTACAAGTGCACCATATGTGTTAGAAGTGGTCTGTTCTTAATTTTCACTTTTTTTTTTTAAATTGGGATGCTGATATTTTTATGACTGATTTGTGAGAGCTTTTTTGTTTTTGTTTAGTCACTAAGTCGTTTCCACCCAGGGATGGACTGTAGCCCATCAGGCTCCTCTGTCCATTGATTGTCTAGGCAAGAAAACTCGAGTGGGTTGCCATTTCCTTCTCCAGGAAATCTTCCCCACCCAGTGGTTGAACCCTTGATTGTTGCATTGCCAGGTGGATTCCTTATCACTGAGCCACTTTTACACACCTAAAATGATTAACTCTTTCATAAAAATTCTGCTTATAATTTTCTCAAATTTTTGGTTATCATTTAATTTCATGATTTAAAAAATGTTCAAAGCTTTAAAGTTTTTCAAATATATTATTCTTGTTTTTTCAAATATATTATTCTTATGTGTGAGAGTGCTTTCACTGCTTTCAAATGTATAAAGTTTGAGATCAACCTTTATGGATTTAGCTCATTAAATTTTTTTCTTTTATTTTAACCTTATTTTTAAGGTTCTTTAAAAGACCCTTTAAAGATGATTAATTCATACTTAATTTTCAAAAACATTAGAGAATGTAACTACTCTCCAAACTACTACTCAAAGATGTTAATAGTAACATTGCTAACAATTTGATATCTATATTTTCACTTTTTTCTGTGCCTGTACATACTGTGTATACAGAAATGAGAGTAGTTTATTTATATACTGTTTAGTAACTTAATTTTTAAGTTAATATTGATCACAAAGAGCTTTTCATGGTGATAAATATTTTTAATGGCCCCAAATTTTACATTGAATGGAAATGTCCAGATTGATTTAACGAGTTCCCTGTTGAATATTTAAATTTTTCATGTTTTTACTATTAGAGTCAATATTTGGATGACGTATCTAAATCTTAACATACTTCTTAGTTGTGTCTTTGTAATACATTCCAATGAATAGACATCCCTAATCAAAAGGCATCCTCTTTTTAAAATTATCTGGTTTGTATTTCCAAATTTCCACCCCAAAATCCTCTCTTCATTAACACTCCCACAAACAGTGTATTTGAAGGAGGATTTCACCTCCCTTCCCCAGCAATTCATAGTATCCTTTTTATTTTTTAAATTGAAGTATAGTTGATTTGCAATGTTGTATTAGTTTCATGTACAGCAAAATGATTCAGTTTTATGTATATACTTTTTTTTAAGACTCTTTTTCTGTAGAGGTTGTTACCAAATATTGAGTGTAGTTCCCTGTGCTAAATACTAGGTCCTTTTTGGTTATCTATTTGGAGTGTGTCTATGTTCTTTTTAGTTTTTGCCAGTTTGATAGGTGAAATGGTAACTTGTTCTGAATTTACTTCCCATTTACTTAAATTGTATTTTCTATTTCAGGAGAACATAATATATATTTTATATATATATATATATATATATATAGTATTTTAATATCTTAAAAGCTCTTCTTGAGGTTTATAGAGTTCAGTGTTAGTAAAAAGAGTTTATCAACAAGAGGCCCAGCCATGGTTTCTTCTGTGGGTACGAGTCATTGGTTCTGAGAACTGTCCTTAGTTCACAGCTTCCATCCTTTGCCAGTGAGAGCAGTGACCCAGGCCTTCACTCAAGCTCCCTAATCAAAGGCCACAAGTTCATGGAACTTACTCATCCAAATACTGACATGAAAAATTCAAATGTTCAACAGGGAGCTGGTTAAATTAATCTGGATTCCATTCAATGTAAAACTCGGGGGCGGTATGTCCAAGCTGCCTGGTGATGACTAAACTCGGGATGAATATGTCCAAACAGCAAATGAGTGGTCACCACACAAATCTGTTCCACTGCTTTACTGAGGGCCTACAGGCCTGGTACAGAGCCGGCCGGCACCATGCCAGGCAGAGAGAGCACAAAGATTAGACAGACTACTAGTTTAAGGTTTGAGAACCTTAAACAATATAATTAGATAAAACACAATTTACTTTTGAAACTGCACATCTGTCTTTCATTTCTGAGGTAATTAGCTGTGGGAGAAATAGAGGCAGGCAGGTCCAAAATAAGACAAAATCCCGTGAGTCTTCGAATTTTCTGCTTGATGTTGATTTGAAAAAATCTGCCACTGTTCCTTATTTCTCAGGTTTGGTCAGGCTTGCAGCCATTTCCTCTCTCCCCCCACCACCCCCACTCCTTTTTTGGTCTATTATTAGCGGTTAAGAAACACTGGTCATTTATCTAAATAGTAGGACTATTTAAAGTGGTGTTACTTTTCAAAGATAAATCTTCAGCACTCTGTAATTAAACTTTGTATTAAAAACTTTTTTAGAGCTATGGATTCAAACATTGTTTATATTCCTTCTCATATATATATATATATATATATATATATATTGCTTGTAGCATTAAAAGGTAACATCTGTGGAAACTGGCAATTTATGAAAAGTAATTTGGTACTTTTCTAAACTGAGATGTAAAATTAAAACATCTGGGACAATTAGAAATTTATTTTAAAAATGTTGGTGACATTAGAGCCAGCTGCATTAATCGGGAACTCATTATCAGGTCTGTGAATTATCCAGGCTGTTTTCTTCAGTCTTCCTCTTACGGTTAACCTTTTAGATATATAGTTTTTTTTTTCTCTCTGCAGATCTAACAGAGAGGGTGTGAAGAGGAAAATTCAACTTAATTAGTTTGACTACTGATTAAAAGGAAAATAAAGTATCTAATTCCAGTAGATGGTTGAACTCATTATTTTAAATAAATTCTTGGATTATCTTGTTACACCTTCTTCCCATTTTCTCAAATGTTCTTGAAGCTGTAAATTTAAGGATTGATTCGGAATTCCAGAATTTGCAAGCTGTAAATAATAGTCTTTCCTTATGAAACCTAAAAAGCACAATGCCAATGAAGGGAAATTTTTAAGTAATTGGTCATATTGCATATTTTTCTCTTTTTCCCGAATGAACTTTATAATATAAATATTTGGCCATGATTTTATGGTGTTTTTCTAAATAATTGAATAGCTGCAGAGCATGATGTGCTGTGGATTTACTATCACTGACTTCCATTTAGGTTTCGTGTAGTTGGTTGCCATAGTTTTCACTATTATAAAATCATACTTAAAAGAATTTTTTAATCTTTTGGCTGCGCAGCATGCGGGATCTTTGTTCCCCAGCCAGGGATCAAACCCATGCCCCCTGCGTTGGCAGCGTGGAGTCTTAACCACTGGATTACCAGGGAAGTCCTCAAATCATACTTTCTTAAAAATCTTCAGACTTAAAACCTTTCAAGGTTTTAGATCATTTTCTAGAACAAGTTTCTACAAGTGGAAATTTCTGGATTGAAAGTCACAAATATTAAGAAAATTTTGTTGAATAGTAGCTGTAAATTTATGGAGGAAAAGAATAAACACCTCTTTTATAATTCTTTGTCTTCTATTATTTTCAACAGAATTTTGACAGTTTACTGGATAGCCTTCTAGATGTGTTTCTAGGCATTATATCCCATATGAATGTGTATGTAGTTGAGAATTAAAAAAATTTCACAGATTATTTTATATATCTTGTTTTATGATTTTGATTGTTCTCTGCAGGTAATACCAAATCATCTTTTTGGTTACACAGTATTCCATAGTATGAATATACAGTGACTAAAGATATCTTTATAGAAGTGGAACTTCTGGGGCAAAGATTTTGCGTATTGAAATCTTAGATTGTTCTCCAAAAATGCGACTTTTATTTATACTCCAATCAATAATGTTAGCATATGCTTATTTCTGCCAACCCTCCGTCAATGATTTTATCAGTCTACCAAGTTTTTGCCTACATGAAAAATTATTCACATAATTTACATTCCTAGAATTCTTTCCACATATTTAAAAGCTGTTTGTATTTTTCCACAGTGTGGACTGCTAATGTTCTTTGTCTATTTCTCTGTTTTGTTGTTGGCCTTTTAATTTATTTATGAAAATTTTTATTTGTTTTTCGCTGTGCTCGGTCTTTGTTGCCACA
This sequence comes from Redunca redunca, assembly GCA_006410935.1. NCBI lineage: Eukaryota > Metazoa > Chordata > Mammalia > Artiodactyla > Bovidae > Redunca > Redunca redunca. Next base: position 504,913 of record SJYQ01014024.1, read on the forward strand.
TGGGCTTTTCACTAGTTGCGGTGGGTCGTGGCTACTCTAGTTGCCTGTGGGTTTCTCACTGGGGTGGCTTCTCTTGTTGCGGAGAATGGGGACTAGGAAGTGCAAGCTTCAGTGGTTGCGGCACGTGGTACCTGTGGCTCCCGGGCTCTAGAGCACAGGCTTAAGAGTTGTGGTGCAGGAACTTAGTTGCTCCGCAGCATGTACGATCCTACCAGACCAAGGATCGAACCCATGTCTCCTGCATTGGCGGGTGGATTCTTTGCCACTGAGCCACCTGGGAAGTCTCCGCTGTTGGCCTTTTTAAAGGGAGGTTTTATTGAGGTATAATTAACACACAAAGAACTGCATATATTTAATGTGTGCAGAGAGTTTGTACTTAGGCAAACACCTGTGATTTATATCATCACAATCAAGATAACAGACATGTTCAGCACTTCCCAGAGTTTCCTGGTATCCCCGTGTGTGTGTTTGTGTGTATGTGTGTGTTAAGAACACTTAACATGAGATTTACCTTCTTAGCAAAGTTTGAAATGTATAATACTATATTAACTGCAGGCACTCTGTTGTACAGCAGGTCTCCAGAACTTATTCATCTACCATAACTGAGAGTTTAAACCCACTGTATAACAACTCATTTCATTCTCTCTGCAGTTGCTGGCAACCACTGTTGAATGCTCTCCTGTGTGAATCAGTTTGACTACTTCAAAAACCTTATAGAAGTGAAGTCCTGTGGTATTTGTCCTTCTGCATCTGGCTTTTTTCACTTAACATAATGTCCTCCCGATTCAGCCACATTATTGAAATTGGCAGGATTTCCTTTTTAAAGGCTGAATAATATTCCACATTATGTATATACCACATGTTATCTATTCATCTGTCAATGGACACTTGGGCTGTTTCCATATCCTGGCTGTTGCAAATAGTGCTGCAGTGGACATGGGAGTGCAGATATCCTTTTAGGATCCTGATTTCTATTCTTTCGTTTACTCAGAAGTGGAGTTGCTAGATCGTGTGGTGTTCTTGGTCTTTCCTTGATGATTTTCAAGAGATGTGGTTGTACTGAGAGATTAATTAGCCTGTTGTCTACCAGTTTGTTGTCATTTGACGATGTGTTTTTGCTCTGTAGAGGTTTTAAAATTTTAGGTAGCTAAATTCATCTGTTTTCTTAAATGGCTTCTAGGCTTTCTGTCTTACTTAGGAAGGCTTTCTCGGTTCTAAAGTTACAAACAACCCCCACCCCAATATTGTGTGTTAGCTGCTTAGTTGCATCTGACTCTTTGTGACCCCATGGACTGTAGCCTGCCAGGCTCCTCTGTCCATGGAATTCTCCAGCTAAGAATACTGGAGTGGGTTGCCATTTCCTCCTCCAGGGAATCTTCCCAACCCATGGATCAAACCTGAGTCTCCTGCATTGTAGGCAGATGCTTTACTGTCTGAGGTACTAGGGAAGCCCCTTCTCCAGACCCCAATATTAACTTCTCTCAAATTGTATTCTATCTTTCTATGATTTAAGAGTTCACATTACCATTGAAAACTTTGATTCATTGGGAATTTGTTTGATGAAGAAATGAGGTAGGCTCCTTAATTATTTTTTTAGATGGTTCCCCTATTTTGTCCATAATGTTTATTGAATAATACTGTTCCTACTATAATAATATTTCTTGTACTTATTTGAAATCCAACCCATATCATATATTAAATATCTGTGTATATTTGGGACTATTTCCTAACTCTTCATTACATTACATTGATCTACCTATTTATGTTTCAAAAGCAGCTATCTACCTAACTTATTAATTTATCTTTATAAAATGTTTTCATCTCTGAAAGTGCTATGCCATCTCATTACTCTTCTTTTAAAGAATATTACTGGTTATTTTTCCTTTTTTTAAGTATACATTTTAGAATCAGCTCCTGTAGTTCTTAAGAAATCCTGATTTGAGGGTGGGACAGAAGAGAGGGAATACATTAAATTTTATGGGTAACTTTGGTATAGAGTTGATATCATATTACTATTATATCTTCCTATTTAAGAACAGGGTATGTTTTGCTCTATTATTTAAGTCTTTGATGTTCCTCAATATTGTTAGAGCATTTTCTTCATATAGATCGTGTACTTTTATTGTTAAGTTTATTTAAAAAGTTTGTTTACTCAAAAATATGTTATCTTTTTGGTACTGTTTTAAGTGGGATATTTTAAAAAAATATGTTTTAGCTAATTCTTTTTTAGTAAGAAAGGTATTGATTTTAAAATATTATTTTGTATCCAGCCACCTTACTTTATTTCTTTTTTAGAGGTTATAGTTGTTCAGTTGACTCTCTTTGGGATCAGCCATGCTGCCATGTTGTGTGCAAATGCTTTTTATTCATCTCTTCCAGTTTTTATACTTTTATTTCATTCTCATCTCTAAGTGTATTAACCCATCACTATAGAACAATGTTAGTTAATACTATTAGGTGTGAGAGTAGACCTTCTTGTCTAATGTCCTTAAGATTTCAGCATTAAACATGATCTGGTCTTTGAAAAGCTAATGTTCTAATGTCCTTAGGATTTCAGCATTAAATATGATCTGGTCTTTGAAAAGCTAATGTCTAATGTCCTTAGGATTTCAGCATTAAACATGATCTGGTCTTTGAAAAGCTAATGTTCTAATGTCCTTAGGATTTCAGCATTAAATATGATCTGGTCTTTGAAAAGCTAATGTCTAATGTCCTTAGGATTTCAGCATTAAATATGATCTGGTCTTTGAAAAGCTTTTGGGTTTATATGTTCTTCTATCTGACCACCCAGCTGAACTCCTCTGTTCTAATATCTATCTAGCCATTCATCTCTCTTTCCCCTCTTTCTCTTTTATTGAATCTCAAATTGTCCAGTAATTAGATTGTCTACAAATAAGGACTAGTTTTTCTCCTTTCTAGTATTTAGATTTATTAGATTATTCTCTTTTATTATATAGCTCAGGATGTCAAGTAAATGTTGGAAAGTGGGATGGCAGAGGACCTTCTGTGAAGGAAGTGGTATTAATGTCTCACTTTTAAAAGCAATGGTATTGTAGGTTTCTTGGCTATCAAGAATGATTTTCATATTGGATTTTTTATTCTCTTGATGTAATAATATTCATAAATAAATTTCCTAATTTTTTTCAGAGCAGTCTTGTATTCCTGGGATAAGCCTTGTGTGGTCATGATGTAAAAACATATCAATAGATTCAGTTCATCAGTATTATTTTGAGGAATTTTATATCTATATTCATCCCAGTCCCACCTGCTTACTGGTGACATGACCTTGGGTAAGTTACTTAATCCCTCTGTGCCCTCAGTTTCCTCCTATAAAACAGAGATAATGGAAAGAGATCTTGTTTCCTAGCATTCGGGTGAGGTAGATAACTTGTATAGAACAGTCTGTGGTACACAGAAAACACCCAATAAATGTTAGCTGTCCGTTTTTGCTATTTGTGTGTGGGTGTATGTACATGGATGCTTGCTGTCTGTGTTGTGTTTTGATATCCATGTTATGCTAGCTGATTACAGTGAGTTGGGAAACTTTCATGTCATATTATGCTCTGCAGTAATTCACACAATGGTGGAATGATCTATTCCTTGAAGGCTACCTGGGCTCAGTGAAGGTCCTTGACTAACCTTTCAATTTCTTCTGTGCTTTCTTTGTCTCTTTATTCTTTCTACTCCAGGCAAGTCTGAGCATTTATATTTTCCAGGAAATCATCAGTTTCAGATTTCCTTTTTATCTGTGGTTATTATGCTTGCTCCTTGGAAGAAAAGTTATGACCAACTTAAGTTGCATATTAAAAAGCAGAGACATTACTTTGCCAACAAAGATTTGTCCAGTCAAAACTATGGTTTTCCAGTAGTCATGTATGGATGTGAGAGTTGGACTATAAAGAAAGCTGAGCCCTGAAGAACTGATGCTTTTGAACTGTGGTGTTGGAGAGTCTCTTGGACTGCAAGGAGGTCCAACTAGTCCATCCTAAAGGAAATCAGCCCTGAATATTCATTGGTAGGACTGATGGTGAAGCTGAAGCTCCAATACTTTGACCACCTGATGCGAAGAGCCAACTCATTAGAAAAGACCCTGATCCTGGGAAAGATTGAAGGCAGGAGGAGAAGGGGACGACAGAGGACGAGATGGTTGGATGGCATCACTGACTCCATGGACATGAGTTTGAGTAAGCTCTGGGAGATGGTGAAGGACAGGGAGGCCTGGCGTGCGGCAGTCCATGGGGTCATAAAGAGCCAGACCCGACTGAGTGACTTCACAACAACAGGAGTCCTAGAGCTGACAGGCGCAGAGCTGGGATTGGAACCCCTGTGGTCAGACGTCACCATCTGAATTTAGTCATCCCGCTTTCTTGCCTGACCTCCTTCTCAAGAGATTCCTCACCTACTTTCTCTTGCCAGAAGCTTGGTGGTTTAGTGGGTAAAGCTGGCTATCATTGGCTGTGTCTGGACTCGGATATATTTCATAGGACCCAATAGTATCAATATTTTAACGTTTATTTTGTATTTTTAGCAAAGAAATGTATTTAGTTTAAGATGTATTTAGTTTAGTTTAAAATTATTTAATACAAAAAAGACTTAAGAAAAATAGTGGTTTCCTGAGCCCCGCTCCGCTCCCTGGTTTCCGTTTCCTCTGGTCTCAGGGTCGGCTATGCTCTTCTCTTTTGTACTTATTCCCATACGTCTCGATACTAAATACTGTCATTTCTCAATCTGCCCATTTAAGACCTTAGATATTGACTTCCCAACATAAAGATAAAGATCTTTTTCTTTTGCTAACCAAAAAAAAAAAGTTATTAATTCTTGTGTCTCTGAAGCATGGGATAAAGGGGAGAAAAGAGAAAAAGGAAACTGCCCTTCTCACTCACATTTCAGTCCCGATTCAGGTCAAGGGGCTGATTGACCCTGCAGGCAGTAGAGGCCCAACGGCCAAGTCAGGCCCTCTCCCAAATCCTTTGGCCTCTTTAACCTTCTTCTTTTTTTTATTTTCATTTTCTAAAAATTTATTTTTAATTGGAGGATAATTGCTTTACAATGTTATGTTGGTTTCTGCTGTACAACAGTGTGAATCAGCTGTAAGTATACATATATCCCCTCCATCTTGAACCCCCCTCCTACCCTCTCCCCCATCCCACCCCTCTAGGTTGCCAGAGAACACTGNCACCCCTCTAGGTTGCCAGAGAACACTGGGCTGAGCTCCCTGTGTTTAACCATCATTTTTTTTTTTTAGTTTTTAATATGTATATATTTTATGTAGTTGACTTATGTTTCAGATGCACAGCAAGGTGATTCAGTTATATATATGCATTATTTTTGAGATTATTTTCCTTATAGGTTATTATAAGATACTGACTGTAGTTCCCTGTGCTATACAGTAAACTTTTGTTGCTTGTTGCATATATATATATTTAAAATTAGGAATATAGCATTTTATTCAAGCATTTACAAATAGCATTTAACAAAGAGAATTAGAATGTCATAAATTTTTTAGTTAGGGAAAAATTCATAAACTTTCTAAAACTTATACATACTATTTATATTTATGTATAGAAAAGCTTTTCTCCTATGCCTAATAAAGGCTTGAGAAAGAACATCAAAAAAAAGAAGAGATGGAGAAATTGGGAAGCATAAACTAAATGAAATGGGAGCACTGAATATGAAATAGAAAAAGTGAAATAAGCTAGATAAAAAGTAAAAGGTCATCGTATAGTCCAGTTGTTTTTAAACATGGCTGCTCATTAGAAACATATCTGGAGCTTTGGAGAAAAAAGCAAATACCTGGGCATTTGTATTTTTTAAAAAATTCCAAGATAATTCTGATATACATCTGGATTTTTAAAAGTGATTACAGGTTTTTGTATTAATAGCCATCACTTTAATGGGGTTTCAGCAAAGATGTTCAGCCTGCTGCAGTAACAGAAGTGTCTGTGTGCTGTAACTGTGAGTGGCGTTTGTCTTTTTTTTGTTTGGTGTTCTACTTCAGTGACATTTATCACCATATTTATTCTTCTTTGTCCCTGATTATCTATTGTCTAATGCTTGTAATTTCTCTCTTTTTCTTCTGCGATCACTGTGATTATCTCAAGCCTTTCCTTTGTCAGTCATTCTGTTTTCAGTTCTGGTATGCTGTTGTTTCGGTCTTTTCTTAGCTCTGCAATTTTGCTTTTTTACCTAATTCTGTTGTGCTGTCAACTTTGCACTTTTTATTTTCTTGAACTCATGTTTTTATGTTTTATAGTATAAAGCAAATTCTGGGATTTGAGAGGGTTAATTTAATTAACTATAGTTAATTGATTTTGGTTAATTTTCTTATGTGTGCTATGTTCTTTTATTATTCATCTGATTTCCTGTAGTATTTTTGCTCTGTGGCTATGCCATTTCTTTTTGACTTGTTCGTGCTTGATGTATTCTAGTCAAACCTCCTTTTGTTATGCTGCAGTCAAAGCGAATGATTTCTTTACCAACTTTCTGCCATCTGAGTCGTGTTTGCTTGCCCTTTCAAGGTTGGCTTGGAGCCTGGGCATTTGAAGATGGAGCACCATGGGAAGGCTCAGCTGGCCTTGTGTAGCCTCTGAGTGACTTGGTTAAATGTCCTGTATCGAGTTCACACCCCATCTGAAAGAGGGCATTCTCTTTCCTGCCTTTGGGTTTTAAGTCTGTGCCCTACCTGACTTTGAGGTCGTGGGGCTTCCACTTCTGCTGGAGACAGTTGCCTCGGTTGATCACGTCTCTCCTTTCTTTTCTCACTCCCTTCAGTCACTAGGGTTGAAAGAAAAGGGTGCCTAAGAGTGTTGGAAAGTTGTCGTTCACACTGGAAAGTTCATCTGGAGCTTTTGACAAGCTTCTGCCTGCCCCTTCCTCAGTTTTCCCTCCTCTAAAGGGTCTTACCCTGTTTACCTATCATTTTGTATCTATCATCAGTTCTATTTTTCTTCACTGCTGGGGATATTTAGTGCCAGCTCCTTCTTCCACTCACCCTCCCCTCTCTGGCTGAACCAGAGCAGTCAAGATAAAGATGGTGGGGAGTGTCCAGAGAGCTGCTCCTATAACCCCACCGAGTCTTAGAAACCACCGAGTCCACGGGTTATGCTGTCACTCAGTGGCTCTCTGTCAAAGAAATCAGGCTGCTCACTGTATCAGATTGGGCTCTGTAGGACACTTTTATTGGGTAATATTCTAACATTTGTTGGGGAGTCTGTAATTTTAAAAAATGCTCACTTTCCTCAGAGACAAAGCAGACAAAGGTCAAAGAAAGTCAAATAATAGAAAAAGCACAACACTGATGCTTGTTTCTTCTTCAGAGTTCCAAGAACATTTGCAGCAGTCTGATACAAGCTTCAAAGCATTGCAGTTAAATGACTGATTCCTGGAAAATTTTCTGCCTCTTGCAATCCCACCTCTCTAACAGGTTTAAGCACAAGTTCAGTTAATGTCCACTTAGTGTGGCTGAAGTTGGGAAATAGAGCTGCATGTTTCATGCGGTGAAACCAGTTAGAAGAGGCAAGGCAACAATATGGGTTCCTTAATATCTATGACCCTGTCACACGGTCAGCAGGAAAGTTGACGTGCTATAGAATCCTAAATGTTCTAGACCTTTCAGGCTCAAGACAGTCCTCTTTCTTTACAACACAGGCTCATCCCTTGTGATGGGCTGTGTCCAGATTACGGCATGGCCTGCTCTGAACTGTCCTGCACATCTTACGCTATTGTGGGGACACCCACATTCCATATTGCCCTCCTCCTAGTTATTACTTATTATACTTTGGCCACGTCATGCAAAGAGTTGACTCATTGAAAAAGACTTTGATGCTGGGAGGGATTGGGGGCAGGAGGAGAAGGGGACGACAGAGGATGAGATGGCTGGATGGCATCACTGACTCGATGGACGTGAATCTGAGTGAACTCCAGGAGTTGGTGATGGACAGGGAGGCCTGGCCTGCTGCGATTCATGGGGTCGCAAAGAGTCGGACATGACTGAGCTACTGAACTAAACTGAATTGAACTGATACTTACATGTGACTTTTCCCATTATACAACGAAAAGTATGGCTTTATAAGTGATGCCTACACAGCGTCTCCTCTTCACTTGGTTCTGTCTTTCCTCCTCTGTTTGGTCACGAGGACACTTCTGCAGGCTCCTGGTCCTTTTTAGGATATTTCTGCCAGTGCCTCCTTGCTAGTCACCAAGACAACATGTTACCCTTCTATCAGTGTTCCTTCAGTACAGAATGATGCACTCGTAGCCAATGACAGCTGCCTCTACTTGGTTGAGATCATTTTGTGTCTCCTATCTTTTCTCCCAGACTAGAAAGATCCCAAGTTCTTACTGTTTCTCCTGAAGTCTGATGGAGGGGCGGGGGGAGTGTACTGATTTTTCTCAAAGGGTTTTCCTAAACCATTATTCAAGCTGTCTTTGTATATGTGGTTGAATATTAAACATAAGTAAAGAGTTGCTTGGGATTTCTTGTAATAGTTTCAGGTAAGAATGTTATTTAAGTAAGCGCACAAATGAAACCCAACACCTCAACTACTTACTCCAATATCATTTATTGGAAGAGAAATTCTTTTGATTCTCTTCTTTCCTTCTTCCCTCCCATCATACCTCTCTCCTTTTTGTCCTTCCTTCTTCCTGTAAAATTTCTTTACATGTACCTAATTTTGCACACACACACAACATATATAAATTATATAAATTCATAATTTATATAAATGCACGAGTGTGATCATATTATGCATAGCGTGTTTGGGTACCTTCCTCTTTCCATTTCTTGTCTCCACTCCTACTCCCTGTCACCCACCTCACATATTCTACCACCCCAACCCTAAGGATGTATATGTAAAGATTTATGTATATATACATTCTTACATTCATATACACTCACATAGCAGGTACAAGTTTAAGATTAATTTTTAACTTCAAGCACAGATCTAAGGCCAAAAGAATAACTTTGAGTGCTTTTGATTATTGTCTAGAAGAGGAAAAACAAGTATGTAACCAACTGTTATTTTCCTGATAGAGTTCTCAGAAGCCCATCTAAATTCTAATAAGGCAAACTAAAGCTTAACTGGTTTTGGTTATTTCCAGCACTTTTGTTTTAGGTCAAGTTTATTATAGAGCAAAGCCCATTCATATGCCCTGTTTTGTTTTGTAGAAGGAACTTCTTATTCAATCATTACATTTAGTGTGGATTCTGTATGGGCTTTTCCATTACTTCATTGTGTAACCTTTGTGGCTCTCTGATTTATTTCCTTATATACTGGAGATTTATTTCCTTATCTACTGAAGTTGGATTCTAATGTTTTTATCAATGAATATTTCTGCTAATATTGGAAAAAATAGACTAACTCACATGCTATGTGTAATTACAAATTGAGTAAGACATAATAGCCACTTGCATAAAGATAGTAGAAGTTAAAACTTGTAGCTGAATAAAGAGTAAGGCATAGAATATTGAATGCCTTCAGATAAAGAAATGGGCTATGTACTCTCAAGGGAAACACTATGAAAATGATTTTTTAAAGCCTGTTTCCTAATCTCCTAATATTCACCCCACCCCACCAAATCCATCCACTGCAGCCACAGTGCTCTTTTTAAAAACACACATTTAACCAAGTTGGTCTGTTGCTAATGATCTTGCCTGCCTTTCCAATGCATTAGAATAAAATTTAAAATCCTTAAAGTGAACTACAAATCTTTGCATAATCTGGCCTCTGACTATCTCTTAAGTTTTATCAGACACTGCTACCTTCCTTCTTAAAACATTATGGTCCAGCTACACTGACCCTCATTTAGTTCCTCAGTTGGACAAAGCTCCACACTGCCTCAGGGACCTTGCACTTGCTGCTCATGTCATTCACTGCTTCACCTCTCCATTTCTTTTTTTTTTCCACCTAACTAATTCCTCCTCCTTCAAGTCTCAGTTTAAGTGTCACGTCCCCTGTAATCCACTCTTATGCAGCCCCATCTCTATCTAAATTAGAGCTGTGTTAGTCTGGGCTCTCCAAGCTAAAGACTCCCTGATGGGATTAAGTTGGCAAGAATTTGGGCTTTCCTGGTAGCTCAGCAATGGCACCCCACTCCAGTACTCTTGCCGGGAAGGTCCCATGGATGGAGGAGCCTGGTAGGCTGCAGTTCACGGGATCGCTAGGAGTCGGACATGAATTCACTTTAACTTTTCCCTTTCATGCATAGGAGAAGGAAATGGCAACCCACTCCAGTATTCTTGCCTGGAGAATCCCAGGGACGGGACAGCCAGGTGGCCTGCCGTCTATGGGGCTGCACAGAGTCAGACACGACTGAAGCGACTTAGCAGTAGCTGGTAGCTCAGCTGGTACAGAGTCCGCCTGCAATGCAGGAGACTCCAGTTCAGTTCCTGGGTTGGAAAGATCCCCCAAAGGAGGGCGTGGCAAACCACTCTGGTATTCTTGCCTGGAGAATCCCCGTGGACAGAGGAGCCTGGCGGGCTACAGTCCACGTGGTCGCAAAGAGTCGGACACGACTGAGCAGCTAAAAGCACATTGCATAGCACAGCATGTATGATGTATTTTTTATTAAGTTTTAATTTGAAAATTTTCCTTGAATTTTTTTTTTTGATCTGTATTTGGAAGAGTATCTTATAATTTCTAAACATGCAGTGTTTAACGTTCATCTTTTTGTTATTGGCTTACAATTTAATTATAATGTGGTCAGAGAATTTAGTCTGTTTCATAAGAATTCTTTGAAATGGGTGGTCTTGCTTAATGGCTTGATACAGGATCAATCTTCTTATGTATCATGGGTGCTTAAAAAGAATACTCCTGTCTTTCTAGAATTCAGTTTGAAAAAAAACTCTTAAAAGTAGAGTTAACTCATTTTCACTTATTGCAGTGCTGAAATTATAAGGTCTTACTTTTCACAGGTTATTTTGTCATTTTTATTTTTGCTTACTTCTGTTTCATTGATCAATATTTCTTTTTTTCCATTATTTTTCTCTAGTGATTTTCTAGTATAGTAATCTTCAAACTGTTTGTTCTCAGAATCCCTTTACGCTCTTAAATTGTTGAAGTCCCTAAAACATGTGTTTGTGTGAGTTTTATATGGACTGTAGTCTGCTGGGCTCCTCTGTCCATGAGATTCTCCAGGCAGAAATACTGGAGTGGGTTGCCATACCCTCCTCCTCCTCCGGGGATCTTCCCAACCCAGGGATTGAACCTGCCATCTCATTATGTCTCCTGTATTGGCAGGCAGGTTCTTTACCACTAGTGCTATAATATATATATGTGTGTATATGTATACACACACACACATATATATTACAATTTACCAATCTAGAAATTAGAGATGAGAAATATAAAATATATTTTATTATTCAGTTAAAATAATGATTATAAACCCACTGCATATTAACATAACGTTTAAAAAATGAAAACTAGTTAAAATTTCCAAAACGAGGGACTTAGTGAGAATTGCTGTGTTGTGCTCAGTCCCTCTGTCTGTGGGATTCTCCAGGCAAGAGTACTGGAGTGGGTTGTCATGCCCTCCTCCAGGGGATCTTCCCAACCCAGGGATCGAACCCAGGTTTCCTGCACTGCAGGCAGATTCTTTACTGTCTGAGCCACCAGGGAAGCCCCTCAGTGAGAAGAATGGTATTGATGTATATTTTTGCAATTCTCTTTAATGTCTGGTTTCATAGATGACAGCTGGATTCTCATATCTGCTTCATTCAGCGTGTTGCAAAATGTTATTTTGGTTGAAGTATATGTGAAGAAAATCCTGCTTCACACTGATAGTTGGAAAAGAAAGATGTATCTTCAAAGCCTTTTCAGATAATTGTAGATACTTGGATACTGCATCAAAACTTGGCAGGTGGGCTCATTCCTAGGGTGGACTGTTCTCTTAAATGTAAGGAGTGCTCAAGGGTGCAGAGGGTATCTGGAAGTTTCCTTTGCATAGGTACAGGTGAAGTGCAGGGGGGCAAACTGAAGGTAGGACTCAGTGGAGTGTTTCTTGCTGTTTTAAAGCTGAATTTCCCTCTGTGCTCCTTCCACAACCTCCTTTGTTTCATTTGGTAGTTTGAAATTACTCTAGGCATTTTCCCAAGCTGTTTTTCTCTCTGGTTCTAGGACCCTTCCAAAGACTGATCCCTTCTGTATTCAAGAAGTGAACATGTAGCTAGTTGGTATGACTGGCTTGGTTATAAATGCTGAAGACTCTGAGTTAGAGTTTTCCAGGCTCAGTGGGAAAACCAGTTCTCACTTATGCAGTAAGTGGGGGTGCAGCGCTCTTGACTTTGGTTTCTCCTCTATTCCAGTCTTCTGCTTTCTGTCTTCTAGAATTGCACAAAATTTCTGTTTTCACATTGACTACACATTATTACGTGTCTCAGTTCAGGGAAACCTTTGAAGGAAAAGTAAACACATGAAATGGTCATGAGAGAGAAATCTGTCCTGCAGCCTTTTAAGAGGCTCTTATTTTTTTTTATTTTTTTCCTGCTGGAGATTTGAGCATGACAAGTTTCTCTAAAGAACTGATTCTCTTTTTAATTTCTGAAACTGATTTGGCTTTAAGATGATTTTTTTTCATCTAAAAATTGAATTTTGGTCACTATTGAAATATAATGTTTCTAATATTTCCTAATTAATTTAATGTATGTTTTTATTATGTCAATTACTTAACATTTTCTACAGGATATTTAAAAACAGATGACCTCTAACTGTGTCAAAGTAAAGATGGATAAGGTGTAGTAGTTATTCCTCTCCATATGCAGTTTATTTGTGTTACCTGCCTACTACATACCCCACAGAAAGTTTCACCACCTTGGAATTCTACAAATAATTAAAACACATAATCTTTGTCTTCAAGGAGCTTATAGACTTCCACTTTGTGCAATATTTTTAGAACTTTGGATTTAGATATTGTTTCATTTACTTCCATGTAAGAAAATCCCCTGTCATATTGGTCTCTTGTATCTGGTCTGTTTTCTAGTTCCTTCTTTTCAAGTAACTCTTTGGATTGTGAAAGTAGAGCGTAGTCAAGAATTGAAAACAAGGAAAAAGAATGCTTAAGAGCTCAGGCTCTGGGATGCCATCCTGGTCTAAGCTGACTGCTACGTGACCCTAGACATGTAACTTAGCACTTTGTTCAACGTCTCTGTCTGTGTAAAGGGCTTGGTTACCTTGTCCGACTTTATGGCTCCAGTAAAGAATAAACGTATTAACCCATGAGAGAGGCTTAGAGCACTATCTGGCATATAGTAGGGGCTCAATAAGTGTGTGTGCTGCTGCTAAGTCACGTCAGTCGTGTCCGAATCTGTGCGACCCCATAGACGGCAGCCCACCAGGCTCCCCCATCCCTGGGATTCTCCAGGCAAGAACGCTGGAGTGAATTTTAAGTATGTGTGACTTATTAAAGACTATTTGAAAAGTGAAAAAGAAAAATTCACCCATAATCCCTGTTAATATTTTGGATTTCGACTTACATACACACAATTTTAACTACTTTTAATTATTTCATTGATTGTAAACTCTACAAATTCTCTCCGTTTAAAAAATTATTTTCTTGTCCTCTTTCTTTTGCTTTCCATTTTGGTATCTTTTTCCTCCTGTTTGTTTCTACTGCTTGATGATGCTTCTTAATTACATCCCTAATCCTCTGAGTCCTTGATTAATTAGTAAGTGGACGAAGGATGCGTGTGTGCATACTCCGCTGCTCAGGCGTGTCTGAGTCCCTGTGACCCCACGGACTGTAGCCCATGGGCGCTAGCAAACCTAGGCCCTGGGTGAGAGAGACCTTCAGTCAACGCATCAGTGTATTCTGCAGCTAATACATTTTAAGTGGAACTATCTTAATTTTAATAAACAAGTTTTGTTTTAAAATCCACTTATTTTTAAGAACTGTGCATTTTATATGAGAACATTATAATATTTCACTAAATTAATCAAAATTCTCTTTGTCAAATATAAACCATCTTCAACATAAGACTATCGATGTCACCCCAGACTTTTGGATTCATTTTATTTCCTTTGACTTATATATGGATTTGGTCAAGGGCGAAAAGTTAGAGTCATTAAGGACAAATGCTCAGTGTAGAAACTTCCTAATCGATTTCAACCCTTGTTTCAACATGGAAAGTATCTGTTATCTCTTGTGATTTGCCTCTAGCAAGCACCAAAAGGAGGGATTTATTGAAAGTAGCTACTAGTAAAATGACTAACATCGTTGGCATTTAAATTGTGACATTAACCCTGGTCAGAATGGTTGGTTCATTAGTTTCCATTTGAAACTCATATTCTGTTACTGGTGAACATGCCAGGGTTTCCAAAGAAAGAGTGATTGTCAGTTCTTAAATCTTGCCCTTAAGTTTAAGATCTGAATATAGTCTTTTCTTTTCTTTTTTTTTGTCTTTTTGGCTGAGAAGCTGAAGTGATTATATGTGAATAAGCAGTTACGTTAAATCAGCTACAATAAATTAAAGTGGATGAAGATTAAATTCGAAGTGCTGAAAACTCAGTATAAGAAGAGGCATTCTATTTAGAAAATAGAATTCATATAATCTCAAGATAAAGGTTGTGTGTGTGTGATAGAGAAAGAGACAGACAGACAGACAGTCAGAGAGAAGGAGGGGGATATTGAGACAGAGAACACAGCATGAAATCCTGAGAATCATTTTAAAACGTCACTTCTTTTTTTAATTGAAGTATGGTTGATTTACACTATTTCAAAGCAAAGTGTTTCAGTTATATATATGTGTGTGTTTGTGTGTATAATATATATACATATATATATTCTTTTTCAGATTCTGTTTTGTTATAGGTTATTACTGTGCTATGCAGTAGGTCCTATTTTATATATATAGTAGTGTGTATCTTTTAATTCCATACTTCTAATTTATTCCTCTTCTCCACGTTTCTCTTCTGGTTACCATAAGTTTGTTTTCTATGTCTGTGAGTTTATTTCTGTTTTGTAAGTAAGTTCATTGTGTCATTTTTTTAGATTCCATATGTAATGACATCATATGGTATTTGTCTTTGTCTATCTGACTTACTCCACTTAATAGGATAATCTCTAGGTAAAACTTCACTTTTTCTTCCTTTTGGCTGTGTTGCAAGACATGCAGGATCTTCCCAGGGATGGAACCTGCCTGCCCTCTGCACCCCTGCCCCAACCCCAACACACACAGTGGGAACAGAGTCTTAATCGCTGGACCAACTGGGAAGTCCCAAAACTTCACTTCTTAAAGAGAGGTGAAAAAATTCTTTTGTCTGAAACTCAAGTCAGTGTTGGGAATGATAGACAACAGGTGGGAGGAAGGGTCATGCATTGCAGACCTTTGCCGGGTAGAGCTCAGTCCTCTAGTTCTGCCTCTGGTCTCCAAATAAGTCTGCTTGATTTCCTAGTGTGTAGCTTATATTTTGGGGCTTCCCAGGTGGCACTTGTGGTAAAGAACCTGTCTGCCAATGCAGGAGACCTAAGACATGTAGGTTCAGTCCCTGGCTTGGGAAGATCCCCTGGAGGAGGGCACGACAGCCCTCTCTATTCTTGCCTGGAGAATCTTCTGGACAGAGGAGCCTGGTAAGCTTCAGTCCATAGCGTTGCAAAGAGTTGCACTCAACTGAAGCGACTTAGCATGCACTCACAGCTCTTATTTCAGGAGAACAGAAGAATGAATCCTCATTTTGTTTAATGTGAAGGTGAAAATTAAGAGTTGAGAGAAGGACACTTTAGGATCAATACTTGTTAAATTAATTTTACAATTCTGCTTCTTACAATTAAGGCATCTTGCATTTGTGTAGCCCTTTACAGTTCACAACCAATTTACAAATATACTATGAACTGATTTATCAAAATGGAAAAAATAGCTCCCCTAATCCCTTCATAGTAGTTGACGCTTTACTTTTTAACCTTTAAAAAATTAATTTTTATTGCGGTATAGTTGATTTACAATGTTGTGATCTTCCTAGTACTTTAAACTCCAACTTACATTTCAATTCTTCAGCTGAACTTTTATTCACTCATTCAACAAATATAATTGAGTGGCAGGCATCATTTAATGCTTGTGATACATCCACAAGGAAAAAAAAAAAAAGAATCTCCATCCCGTGGAGCTTACATTCTCACGGGAGTAGACAGACCATGAACACAGAACAGAGTAAGTAGGTGACACTGTATGAGCAGATGGTGACTACCAGGGGAGAAAGGAGAAGGGATTTCCCTGGTAGTCCAGTGCCTCAGACTCTGTGCTCCCAGTGCTGGAAAGAGGGTGATGGTTTGATTCTTGGTTGGGGAGCTGAATCCCATATGCCATACCTGGGGATCCCGCATGCTGCAACTAAGACCCAGCACAGTGAAATAAATAGATACTTTTTTAACAAGAATAGAAGCTGTATAAAGGAGATGTAAAGTTTGGAGGAATTGAGATTTTTAGGGAAGGTGGTGTCACTGACTCAGTGGACATGCATTTGAGCAAACTCCAGGAGATGGGAAGGACAGGGAAGCCTGATGTGCTGCAGTCTTTGGGGTCACAGAGTTGGACAGATTTAGTGATTGAACAACCACGAGGGTGGGTGGAGGCAGGTCACTGCATTAATAAAGGTAGCCGGGATTAAGTCTCACTATGGTGAGATCTGGGCAGAAGTTTATAGGCAGCGAGAGAGTTATGAGGGGATATTGGGGGGAAGAGCATTCCAGAAAGATGAAAAACAGCTGGCGCCAAGATCCGAAGGTAGAGACATGGAGCCCAAGGAAGAGGATCAGAATGAGGGCGGAGGATGACAAGGGGAGAGAGTACCAGGAGGGAAGCTGAGGAAGTAATGGAGGAGAGGTTCTGCAGGACCTGGAAGGCCGAGGGAAGGACCTTGACCTCTAAGGAAAATGGGGATAATATAGGACTGAGGATGGGAGTAGCCTGATCTGATTTATGTCTTAATGGGATTTCTCTAGATGCTGCTTTGTTGAGAATAGACTGGAGGGAGGGGAGGACGATGGTGAAAGCCAGTAGGTTTATTCAGAAACAGTATTAGCTCTCTGTTGCTGGGTAACATAGTATCTAAAAACTTAGCAGCTAAAATAGCAAACATTATCTTACACAGTTTCTGATGGTCAAGAGTCCAAGAGTAACTTAGCTGGAGACGGTTGTGGCTCAGGGTCTCCATAAGGCTGCACTCAGGCTGTCATCTGGAGCTATAACTGGTTTTGCACTTGACTTTGACTGCAGGATGTACTAAGCTCCCTCACGGGTTGGTGGTGGTCTTGTTTCTCATTAATTGTTAGTCAAGGCTTCAGTTCCTCACCATAATATGGCAGTTTGGTTTCCCCCAGAATAAGCGAGGAGAAAGAGAGAGAAAGAGAGAGACTTACCAAAATGGAAGACTTTCATTATCTAATTGTAGGAAATAATATACATACTGTAGGAGTTTGTAGTACAAGAAAGACCTTAAAAACTCAAATAGGAACAATCAGGGAGTGTTTTCTGCAAGATGGGATGTTGGAGCTGGACTTTGCTAAGAGTAGAGTTTAGATGGAGAGAAGCAGGAAGGCAATTTCAGGCAGGGGAACAGTCTGAGCAAAAGCATGGATATAGAAATGGGGCTTCTTTGCGGAATTTCAGCTAAATGGTTCAACGCCTTACACTAAGCAAGTAGGAATAAGTTTTGAGAGGTAAGTAGGTACCTGATAATGGAGAATCCTAAGTATCAGATGGAGGATTTTGGACTCGATATTACAGGTGGTGAAGAATCATAGAACACTCTTGAAAGTAATTAACTATGAAGGTGATTCCATAGGGCTTCAGTAGAGATTGAAGGGGGGGAAAGCTGAAGGATAACGAGACCACTTGGAGGCCTGAACAGATAAGACTAAACCTGTGATCATGGATATGGTGACTGACTCCATATAAGGGACAAAGAGAAAGTATAATAGCTAACACATATGATACTTTTATACTGTGTCAATTTTAATTCTGAGAAAATCCTAGAGAGTGGATATTATTATTCTGTTTCATTTGGGAGTACATCTCAGTTGTCCCCTCCCACCTCCCTGCCCAGAGAGTCTATATTTTAAACCAGTACATAAGATTTGGCTCTGGATAACTAGGGACAGGTGATGAGGCGTGCTCAACTGAGAAATGATAGTTACCTTAGTTCTGGACTGAGTTTAAGTTGACAACAGGGCATCTAAGAGAGAAGGCAGAACCGGTTCTTAGGTGATACATGTCTGTTAGACATGAAAGTAGAGGATGAATGAAAGCCGTGTGGATCAACAAGGGAGAGAAAAGAGCCAAGGCCCCAGGAATGATGAGAGTTAGACAACAGGAAGAGGAGAGTAGACTTTAGGCTTTGCAGGTGGCGCTCATGGTAAAGAACTGGTTGCCAACGCAGGAGATGTAAGAGATGGGGGTTTGATCCCTGAATTGGGAAGATCCACTGGAGAAGTTGGAGAAGGCAATGGCACCCCACTCCTGTACTCTTGCCTGGAAAATCCCATCGATGGAGGAGCCTGGTAGGCTGCGGTCCATGGGGTCGCTAAGAGTTGGGCACGACTGAGCGACTTCACTTTCACTTTCTTTCCCGGAGAAGTGCATGGCAGCCCACTCCAGTATTCCTGCCTGGAGAATCCCACGGACAGAGGAGCCTGGTGGGCTACAGTCTATAGGGTTGCAAAGAGTCAGACACGACTGAAGCGACTTCTCATGCCCGCAGAGTAGCAATTGGAAAAGAATGTTTGGCTGCAGAGGAGAACTGCCCTTGTACAGTATCTTAGAAGCCAGGCCAGGCAAGATTTTACAGAAGTGAGAAATGGCCAAGAAAATCCAAGGAGATTAAGAATGGAGAGCCATCTGTTGGATTTTGAGCAGAGGTCATTAATAGAATCCGTTCTAAAGAAAATACTTCTAACTATTATTTATTAAAGATCTGTAATGTACCAGGCTCATTGTATGTGAATATCTGAGTTTACCTTTAGAACAACACTGTAAGTCTGATATGATACAGAGGAAGAAACAGAAGCTTGAAGAAGTAAAGTACCTCATCCAAATTCACAAATTGACAGAGCTGAGATGAAAACTGAAGTTTAACCGTTCTCCCCCTAGATTAAGGCAAAAAGCTCCCAAACAACCCTCCCTACAAAGAAAGACTAAAGCTCTTCTAAGAATTTTTTTTTTTTTTTTAAGAATGGTAAGAAATGAATTGAAACTGATAATCTGACGTGAAAACTTCACTGTTCTGGTTTTCTGTGGTCCCAAGTGAAATGAATTTATGTCTGAATTTGTTGACTATTACTGCACATATTTTTAGGATGTGAAGGCACTATGTGTTAAGTTCTGTATGCTTCTCCCCAGCAAAGCACTCCCTCTGTTAGACTCTTACTAATGCCCCAGAGCATGGTAGGTTGTGGTGGAGTTTTTTTTTGACCTGTTGGTTATGATCTCAGTCTCATGAATGCTCCACCTCTTTCACTCCTTCAGCTGATGACTCACTCATCTGTTAGTTTTTCTCCCAGCATCAACAAAATGAAGCAGTGGATTAAAGAAACAAATGAAAGACAAAAAAAAAAAAAAAAAATCTATGATCTAACAAGGCCTTTAGCATTGCTGGGAATACTCAGGTGCTAATGTAAACTTTCCTCCAAGGAAGAACAGGGATCGGGTTTATAGTTGATGTATTCTGTGTTCAAAGCAACTCAGAAAACTGCACATGTAAAGCTACTGAAAGGATATTTAAAAAGCTGACCGACCGGTGCATGATTAGAACTTCATTCCGAAAAAGCAATGATGAAACTCACCTTCAGAAAGTGTTCCAAACTTTGGTAAAAGCTGTTCTGTGAAAACTTTCCTTTCTTTACAGGTCTACATTTTTGCTCAGTGTACCAGAGAGATTGTTCTGTTTTTATTAAACCAAGCTTTATTCAACAGTGCTCTGTACTGGAGAGATTATAATCTAAGGGAAAAAAAACCAAAGTCATTATGCAGTTAAAGGGAAGAGCATAAAACTCCTTTGGCCATCAAAAAATGTGAACAGAAACAGCTAGCAAGGTTGTACTATCCCAGAATATTTTTTTCTATTGATCATGTAAAGATTCATCAAGCATTTCTTCATCGAAAAGCTGATGAATGTAGATTTATGAGTGAACGTTTGTGCTGGGAACATATGAAATCAGCAATCCAGGAGACTCAGCAGGACAGAGAAGAAGGAAGACTCAAGGAAACAAATCTCTCTAGTGAATGAGGACGCTACTTAGTGTAAAATCAAGAGTTGGCTCTTATCCTTCACCCTGGCACTTCCTGCTAAATTTTGGAAATTAGCCAGTGTTGTAATTAACACTCCACCCCCACCCCACCCCCACCCCGCCNCCCCCACCCCGCCTCCCAGCTTTTCTTAAGTAAGGAGAGTCAAATCCCCATCTTTTTCAGTGGTGAGGTCACTACAAGTAACGTAAAGCTCTTCCTTTCTGCTGGGTGGTTTTTAGAAAGTATACATGATGCATGGGCACTCCTGGGCAGCAATTAGGATTCAGATTCCTCTGTTTTGCCCTCTAAGTGAAGGCTGCAGAGTGGCTGCTTCTGAGTGACTGGGAGGGGTGGTAATGGCACTGCCCCATGGCCCGCCAGCACTGCCTTCCTTCTTGGTCCTCCCAGAGACTTCATCTCTGCCACTTACAGACTCTCAGGAGTCCGTGAAAATTCTGTCTCTAAATCCAACTCTATCCTCTGTGATTAGTAATGTCCAGAGCATGGAAATGCTGTTTTACTATTAAATCAAAATGTGTAAATTTCTTTTTTTTTTACATTGAGGAGTAGTTGATTTATGATGTTGTATTAATTTCTATTGCACAGCGAAGAGATTCAATTGTGCATATACGTATACATTCTTTTTTTATATCCTTTCCCATTATGGTTTATCACAAGATATTGAATATAGGTCCCTGTGCTATCCAGTAGGGCTTTGGTGTTTAGCCGTTCTCTATGTCCTAGTTGGCATTGCTGACCCCAAACTCCCACCCCATCCCTCCCCTACATCGCCCGCCGCTAGCAATCCCAAGTCTGTTCTCTGAGTCTGTGAGTCTGTTTCTGCTTTTGTAGATAACTTCATTTGTGTCATATTTTAGACTCCACACATAAGGGGTATCGTATAGTATCTGTCTTTCTCTGACTTTCTCACTTAGTATGATCATCTCTAGGTCCATCCATGTTGCTGCAAATGGCACTATTTCCTTCTTTTTTTATGACCAATACACCATTGTATATAAAATATGTAAATTTCTTGGACTCTCCAAAATGAATACAAATGTGCTCCTTTAGTCAGAAAATCCCATTATTTTGCATTACCAATACACCCTTCACTTAAAAGTTTTTTTTCTCACATCTGCCCATTTCACCCCTGACCAGCACTCTTCTGCCTTTCCTTCAGGTCTTTGTGGAAGCTTTGCTTCCTCCTGGGTCCTCTGGATAGGTTAGTCCCCTCTGTCATAAACCCTCACGTATGACACTGTTCATTTTTCACGCTCATCATTCATGTAACACTAGTGCTTGCTTTCCCTTCCTGGAGGCCACGTGGGCTGCAGGGCAGTGCTCATGTCCTTTGCCATCACACCCTCCACATATAGCATGATATTTGGTGTCTGGTGGGTTCTTATGGAAAATAGCTAAGTAAACAACTTCAGACTCCCTTAATTAATGATTACCTTTAGCACTTCTATGTTATAACCAAAAGTTGCTATGCCCTCAAACTTTATAGGAATATAGAACTGTGCCGTGAGAGTAATACTTGTTGCTCAGTTTACAGTTGTTTTATCCATTATCTTATTGAGTTCTCACAGTCATACCGTGAGGTTAGCAGGGTAGGCATTGCTGTGCTTGGCGTTTTAACTTTCTGTTTTATATTGGAGTGGAGTTGATTAACAATGTTGTGTTAGTGTCAGTTGGACCACAGAGTGATTCACTTATACATATACATGGATCCTTTTTCAAATTCTTTCGCCAGTTAGGTTGTTCCATGATTTTAAGCAGAGTTCCCTGTGCTATACAGTAGGTCGTTGTTGGTTATTCATTCACATCAGTCAGGTGGCTGTCATCAAAAAATCCAGAAGCAGTAGATGCTGGAGAAGGTGTGGAGAGAGAAGGGAAGCCTCCTACACCCTTGGTGAGAATGTAAGTTGGTGCAGCCACTAAGGAAAAAGGGTTTCCCTCAGAGCTCAGCTGGTAAAGAATCCGCCAGCCATGCAGGAGATCCTGGTTCGATTCCTGGGTTGGGAAAATCCCCTGGAGAAGGGATAGGCTATCCACTCCAGTATTCTGGTCTGGAGAATTCCATGAATTATATAGTCCAGGGGGTCACAAAGAGTTGGACACAACTGAGCGACTTTCACTCACTCACTTCACTAAGGAAAAAACAGTACGGAGGTTCCTCAAGAAACTAAAAATAGTGCTGACTTTATTTAAGGCAAGAAGAAACCGAACTTCAGGTAGCGTTCCTCCTCGGTAAACAGTGAACAGAGACTCACTTCCAGAGCCTGTGCTGCTCCACGTCACCACACAGCCGAATGGGTAGAGAGGCCTTCCACCAGGGTTTTCCCGTTTACTTCCAGAAACTTGGTTTTTACCCTTTTAATTCAGTTCATGTACAGTTGGGTCATTATTTTCTCTTTCCTCCCAATCAGTTCCACCAAGCCACTGGCACAAAGAGTTCAAACCATCTAAAATTTGGAAACCATCTAAAATTCCACTCTGCTCAATGTGGATTTCCCGCTCCTAATATATGTCACCAATGTGTTATTTTCTGACCCTCCATCGATGCATGACACCATGCCTCCACACAAAGGGCCCTCAACACAGCCTTTGTTGTGAGTTCACACCAATTTTCCACCACAAAGTGAGCTGGAAGACCATCTACCGTTAGAGGCCCCCGCAGGAATATCAGCAAAAAGGTTTGTCTTTACTGAATGACCATCGGAAGGCTCTTGCTGGATGCATTTCCACTGATCAGCATATATGCTGCCTTCGGAGTCCTGCCTCTTGTCTGTCACGTTACCCTGAGCAGACCCAGGTGTTACTGAAATACAATGTCTCATTATTACTTTCTGATTTCATTTCAATGAACAAGCCTGGGGTGTGCTGCTGAGGACTGTGGTAGTTTAGGGGTGAAAGTGAAAGTCACTCAGTCGTGTCCAACTCTTTGCGACGCCGTGGACCGTGGACTATAGCTCACCAGGCTCCTCTATCCATGGAATTATCCAGGCAAGAATACTGGAGTGGGTAGCCATTCCCTTCTCCAGGGGATCTTCTCGACCTAGGGATCAAACCTGGGTGAGTCACCTGGCTTGCAGGCGGATTTTTTACCATCTGAGCCACCAGGTACTTGAGTTAGTATTGAATCCTCCTTAAAAAATTGCTTTGATGGTCATTTGCTGCTTTACCTGAGTTTGGCTTGGTTAGGACTGACAAACAACTCCAAGCCCTCTGTCTGCTGAAGATTCCCCAGGTGCCCTGCTCACTCTCTGTGATGATCTTTTATGATCTGTAGGTTCGATGTCCTTAAATATGGTAGGATCCCATGGAACACAGGACTCATGTGCAGAGTTCATCTCTTTCCTGCTGCTTCGCATCCGTATGATGCATCATATCTGCAGGACGCCTTGCACCTTGTAACTTCTATTGCCTTTTAAATTAAAGGATTTGGATTGGTCTATAGACCAATTTGCTAGCAGATATAGTGTAAATTACACTAGATGAAACTGTTTTTTAATCACCATTGACATGCTGATTACTTTTAACATGTTGCACATATTTATACACTAGAACTTACAGAATTAAATGAAACCTGTTCCCTCCCAGGGTTTCATTCTAATATATATTAATGAAGGATAATAAAATGAGTTGGCTCCTGAACTGACTGGTTATGAAAAGCCGAGTGTGAAGGGAGTCAACTTACACTACTTCTACACTACCTTTTAAAGGCCATTATTACCTCTCCTGGACAGTAAAGAAATAAATCAGTGGCTTTATCAATGTGATGTGGCCATCACTTTGGTCTCAATCTTCCTTCTCTTCCATTCTGGGGAAGTACAAGTGAACCAAATAACGCGCGCGTTTTTATTCCACGTGTATATTTAGTGGGAAAAAAGAACACTTCTCTGATCAGAAATCTCGCATCTCTCTTGCTTTCGCAGTAATAAACGACTGGTGGCCTTAGTGCCCATGCCCAGTGAGCCTCCATTTAATACCCGAAGAGCCTACACCAGTGAGGATGAAGCCTGGAAGTCGTATTTGGAGAACCCCCTGACGGCGGCCACCAAGGCAATGATGAGCATCAACGGTGACGAGGACAGCGCGGCCGCGCTTGGCCTGCTGTACGACTACTACAAGGTAGGCCGCGGAGCCCCGCCTCCCTCCGCGCCGGCCCCTGGGACCGCCCCTCTCTGCGGGCAGAGGACAAACTTCGTCCCAGGCCAGAAAACCAGGGCTATCTCCACACTCGCCGTGGAACTCAGCCTCTTCTTGTCTCATTGCTTCCCTGCTTTCCCGTCTGTGAAGCCCAACTTCAACCCTGCTCAGAGGGTTTTCCTTTTCGCATACTGACCTCCGTGCCCTCTGTTTACAAGCATACATAGTATCTACATTTAATGCCTGCAAGGCCGGAGACCTATGTTTGATTCCGGGTGGGGAAGATCCACTGGAGAAGGGATAGGCTACCCACTCCAGTGTTCTTGGGCTGCCCTTGTGGCTCAACTGGTAAAGAAAATGCCTGCAATGCAGAAGACATGGGTTCAATCCCCGGGTTGGGAAGATCCCCTGGAGAAGGGAAAGGCTACCCACTCCAGTATTCTGGCTTGGAGAATTCCATGGACTGTACAGTCCATGGGTTGCAAAGAGTCGGACACAACTGAGTGACTTTCACATTTAATTTCTACTTCATATCATATTTCAGTACTTCTTTGCTGCCATTTTTACTTTATGACTTTTGGTGAACAAAGAATATTACATTGTGTGGCTGTACCGTAATTTAGTTATTGCTGTTTTGGGGCATTGAAGCTGCTTTTATTTCTTATTTTATTTTATTATTATTTTAAAATTAAGTAATGTGGGACTTCCCTGGCAATCAGTGGTTAAGACTCTGCTTCCATTGCAGGGGGTGTGGGTTCCATCCCTGTTTGGGGAACTGAGATTCCTCATGATGCTTGGTGCAGCCAAAAATAAATAAATTAATAAAATGAAATAAATAAATAATGAGAAGCTTTATGTTTTTATTTATTTATTTTTTGGCTGAACCCTGTGATGTGCAGGATCTTAGTTCCCCGACCAGGGACTGAACCCAGTGCCATCAGTGAAAGCAGCAGTACAAGTCCCAAGTCCTAACCACTGGAGTGCCAGGGAACTCCCTAGTTTGCTTTCAGATATTCCATTTTATAAGAAACATCAGGATTTCTAGATTTTTCACTTTTGTAAGAAATATACCAATGAATGCTTTTATGGTAGACTTTGGCAGCAATTCCAAAATCTGTCTCCCTTTGTTTCACTGGGCACTCAGTATTTATTTTGAAAAACCCTTAAAACAAAGTGAATGTAATTCACTTGCATTACAAAAATACTCGTCATAGGTACCTTCAAAACAGGAGTATTTCAGGAAATCGAACAACAAACATTGGTCTGTCTCTACTATAAAGGACTATATCTGGTATGACCTGCTTCCTTAGAACCATTGAAATGTAAAAAGTCAACAAGTATTTAGTGATTGAGGATATTTATTGCCTGATTAGATTATAAACACCTGGGCTTATGCTGGGATTGACACAAAGGTGAAAATGGCTGTGTTTATTTTGCTGGTTGGGCACCACTCTTTAGAATAAGAACTAAATCCTCCTCTTGCTCTCTCCCTCCACCAGGAGTAAATCACACGGGAGGAATTTTCCTTTTAGTTAAGTCAGTCTCGGTTTCCTGCTTCCTTCCTGCATCCCAGTTCCTGTTTCCTTCCAGCAGGCTCCAGCATTGCAAGTTGTGCTGCCTCCTGTGTCTCTCCTAAACCAGAGTTTTCATGCTTTCCAAGGATCTCCCACCAACACCAACACCAGTACCAACCCTGGCACTGACCGACCACCCCCAAGCCTATTCTCTGACCAACGTTCTCTAAAATTATTCATTCCTTTTCCAGCTTCCTCTAATTTTCTCTAGTAAAACACTAAGGAGGGCTCCCTCTGTGGAGAGGGAAAATAAAGTCAAGCCAAGTTGTGCTTGTTACTCTCATTTGTGTCCGTCTCTATGCGACCTTATGGACTGTACTGCCAGGCTCTGCTGTCCATGGAATTTTCCAGGCAAGAATACTAGAATGGGTTGCCACTCCCTTCTCCAGGGAATCTTCCCGACCCAGGGATCAAACCTGGGTGGGTATCCTACACTGCAGGCAGATTCCTTACCATCTGAGACACCAGGGAAGTCTTGAGTTGTGCTTATCAAAGATGAGATATTGGGTTGGCCAAAAAGTTGGTTCGAGTTTTTCTGTAAGCTGTTGCAAACAAACGTTTTGGCCAACCCACTAGAAGGCATGAGTTCTGTATTAAAGGTAGTGTTTTAATAGAGATAGGTTGGCCCATCCAGGCTATTTTAAATGAGGATATTATTGACTCAAATAAACGCATCTTTTATGGTTAGAAAGTGCTGGAGAAATAAAGGAAAGGCATTCCACTTGCACCCTTGCAAGGTGACTTTTCCCCAGTAGAGAGCTGGAATTGGCAGATTTCGCAGCTCTCTTGTGAAGGTGTTCAATTCCCAACATGACTCCTGACCTAGCAAAAGGGGCTTTCACTTTGGGAACTGGGGTCCACATAAAAGGATGTAGGGGCTAATCTCCATTTCATGCAAGTAGAGCAGTTTCCTGCACTGAAAGGAAGCACCTGAAAACAACTGAGCCTGAAAACCAAAGATGGTTTCTCGGCAGGCTTTTGTTTCTTCTTTTGTTAGTGGCTGTTTTATATATTTAAATGCTTTTTGAATGAGAAGCTAATTTGAAAAACACAAGGATGATTTCTAACCGTTTTGGGGTGAACATTTTCAGAAAGTATTGAGGATGGTACAGAACTTATGTTAGACTGTTTCATGTTCTAGGCTATTTCTTGAGGGTTTCAATTTATTAGACTTTTGTGTTAATACTTAATGTTTGGAAATGATCTCATCCCAAGAAAGAAATTGCAAAGCAATTTTTGTTTATTATAAAAAATAGTTAAGCTTGACATGTTAAAATCTGGTAACATATAATTAAAGTGACTGTGATTTAATCACTTGGGTCATTAAAGCTTTTTGGTAACCTTTATAACTTCATGAAGCAAATATGTTAATTTTATAAAACTATGAAGAAATATATTAAGATAATTCTGAAGAAACATATTGTTCTTACTTTTTTTAAAACAGATTTTATTCCATTACTCTGAAATGGACATAATTTCAGATATCTTTATTAGATGACAGTTCTTTCATTTTAATGAAAAAGAGAAATATACCTTGAAACAAAACTCATTAGTAATTTGGGAAAGAATTTAATTTCCCATAGGCTCAAAGGATAAAGTATTAGTAAATATGGTACCTAGATTATCTCTCCTTTTGCCCATTATTAATATTAAAAGGGAAGTTGAAATTCTGCTTTCATAAATATCTTAAGATACAGAGTAGGGAGTTTACATAAAACTCAATTTGAGGATATGGAGAAAATGGAACCCTCCTATGCTGTTGGTGGGAATGTAAATTGGTTCAACAACTGGAAAACGGAGGTTTCTCAAAAAACTAAAAATAGAACTACCATATGACCCCACAATTCCACTCTCAGATATATATTAGAAAAAACCCAAAACACTAATTCACAGATATGTGTACCTCACTGTTCATAGCAACATTATTGACAATTGCTAAGATATAGAAGCAACCTAAGTGTCCATCAATGGATGGATAAAGATGTGTTGTGTATGTGTGTGTGCACACACACACACAGTGTAATACTAGTCAGTCATAAAAAATGAAAATTTGCCATTTGTAACAACGTGGATAGACTCAGAGGATATTATGTTTAGTGAAATGTCAGAGAAAGACAAATGTTATATAATGTCACTTATATGTGAAATCTAAAAGATAAAAATATACCAGTGAATATAGCAAAAAAGAAACATACTCAGATATAGAGAATAAATTGGTAGTTACCAGTGGGGAGATGGAAGGGAGGAGGGGCAAGTTTGGGGTGGAGATTAAAATAAATAAGCTACAAAGATAAATTGTACAACATGGGAATAGCACCAATATTTTGTAATAACTAAATGTAGTATGATCTTTAGAAATTGGAAATTACTATGTTGTACACCTGAAACTTACATAACATTGTACATCAACCAGACCTCAGACCAGACCCCCAAAGAAACCCTTAATCTATAAACAAGTCTAAACTCCTACTGTTGAATTTATATTTTCCAAGATTAATTTATTAATTTAGAATATAAAATAGTCCAATAAAATGTTTTCTAAGACTGTGTGGACTAGCAGAGTTACATAGTTCATTTATTTCCCATAAGCTTCACTATATTTTTGCTTAAAACTTTACACATTGAAGAATTAGCCTTGGTTCTAAAAACTCTGTGTGCAAATGATCATTTTCAGGCCTCAGTCAGCCCTCTCTTGTTTACAGTTTGTGTATGCTGGTAGTAAAGTTATAACAAAGTTAAATCTACTTTGAGAATGGACTTTCTTTCTGTAGTAAAGTGTTAAGGGAAAAAAATTATAGATTCTATTTTTTTGAATATAAACTTGGGGAAGTCAGATTACTGTAGCAATTGCTACTGCAGTATCATTTAAATCCTGTAGACTTTTTATACCTCTTTGGAAATAAAAATCGATTCTTTTTGTAAAACATTTTCCCCTCACTGCTCAGGTTGGAGTAAATCACCTCTCTGGACAGTAGAGAGAGGAATGTGTGTGACACGCAGCAGGCACTCAAAAGAAATGGTGGTCCCTGTCCTTGGAAACTGCACAAGTGTACTTTGGTACACTTTATCCACTACAAAGTCTTTCTATTGTATTTTAAAACTGTCCCCATAGGATCACTGGAGTGAATCCAATCACATCTTTTATTTTCAGCTCAGGCAACTAAGTGGAATTTACAAAGACCCCAGGGCAATCCTATACGTGCCCAATATCTATGTCATTAGGCTGTCTCAGTTAGTCTTTTTGGGCTGCTGAGACAGAATATCACAGACTGGGGGCCTTAAACAACAGAGATTTATTTTCTTACAGTTCCGGAGACTAAAGTCCAAGACCAAGGTGCTGACAGCGTTGGTTTCTGGAGAGGCCTCGCTTCCTTCCCATCTTGCAGATGGCTCCCTTCTTGCTGTGGCCTCACATGGCATTTCCTCTGTGCACACACGCTCCTGGCATCTCTTCCTCTTCCTAGAAGGGCACTAGTCCTATCGGATTAGGGCCACACCTTTAGAAACTCATTTACCCTTAGGCGCTCAGTCTCTCAGTTGTGTCCAACTAAGTAGCCCCATGGACTGTAGCCCCCCAGGCTTCTCTGTCCATGGAATTTCCCAGGCAAGAATACTGCAGTGGTTTGTCATTTCCTACCCCAGGGGACCTTCCTGACACAGGGATCAATCCCACATCTCTTGTGTCTCCTGCATTGGCAGGTGGATTCTTTATCGCTAGTGCCACCTGGGAGGCCCCATTTAATCTTAACCACCTCCTTAAAGGTCCTGTCTCCAAGTATAGTCACATTGGAGATTAGGGTTTTAACACACAAACATTGGAGGCATATAGTTCAGTCCATAGCACTCTACCCTGTTTAAAAAAATGCTTTAATGGAATCCATTTGAAAATAGGCTCAAAACTTTAAAATATGCATTTGAAGCTTAGATGAAATCTAAGAAATAACCAAAATGCTAGAATTTGTCATAATTTAAAGACTCAGATACTAGCCTCGTTCTCTATTCTGTTTAAGCTACTCACCAACAACAGCTCTGAAGTCAGTTGTGACCTTTTGATTAATTTCAGGCATGACAGAAAAATATGACAGATTTCACTTGTTATTTTTATGTGGTTTGATTTACTCTGGCTTACTTTACTTTTCCCCTGAAGAAGCTGTTGGTTTGTAATCATCTGATTCTAGCTCCAGTGAAAATGTTCTTCCCCGGCCAGTTGGTTCCTCTCTATTCTGTTGACCTGGTGCTGTTGGACACCAAGATGTTTGTGTGTTTGTCTAACCATTTGGTCATCCATTTATTCATCCATCCATCCAACAAGTGCTAACTCACCACAACCTTCTAGCAATGGTGATAGATATTAGGGGGGTGGATTGAGTATCCAAAGGCAGATGGGACCCAATTTAAGACCTTAGTGAGGTCACAGCCCAGGACCTCTATAACAGTCGGTAAACCTATAACCGCAGTGCACGGCAGTAACTACTATGAAGGTGATGTGCTCCAGGTGCAGTGAGGAGGGTGTGCCAGCCTTCCAGAGGGCTTAGGTGTTCCAGAGCTGCGCTCAGTCGCTCAGTCATGTCCGACTCCTTGTGACCCCATGGACTGAAACTGGTGGTGCTCGCGGTGAAGAACCCACCTGCCAATGCAGGAGACATAAGAGACGGGAAGCAGTGCCTATTCTACGGGGAAGCAGAGGAGAGTTTTTCAGGTAGGCATATGGAGAGGGAGTATTTTAGGCAAAGCAAACAGGAGATGACAAAACGTGGGAGGTCAAACTCCAGGATGCATTAAGTGAAATCCAAGGAATCAGCCTTGCTGAACTGTGGAGGTGAGTGAGGGGGAGAGGGCAGTCAAGGTTGGTTAGGAAGGCAGCGACTCCTTCTGGAAGAGACCAGGCTGGTGGGCTGGGCTTTATTCCCCCAAGAGGGAGTGCAAGGCTAGGTACATGGCCTTGTTTTGTTGCTAGATGAATGAGTGAATAAATGATTTAATAAATATTCATAAGCTTTAAAATTTTTGAAAGAAATCTTTTTATTTTCAATTTAAAAATAAAGCCTTTTGTTTTCAGCTTATATACATTATAGAAAATGGATAGAAGCTTAAAGAAAANTTTCAGTTTAAAAATAAAGCCTTTTGTTTTCAGCTTATATACATTATAGAAAATGGATAGAAGCTTAAAGAAAATGAAATTTCCTGTAATTTTTCTATTATATTCTTTGACATCATTTTCTCTATTACTGAAGGATTTTGAACATTGGCCTGGTAGATTGGAAAAATGATTTACACACGTTATAGCAACAGCAGCCGCAGGGAGATGGATTATGAGCAGAGAATCTAGTGAACAGGTTGTTGCGATTGTCCAGATAAAAAAGAATGAAGCCCTAAAGTAAGACCTAATGGTAGCTGTTCCCTGGATCAGCATTTGTGAGCTTCTTCCTAAATCAGCCACTCACTCTACTTAGTCAGTCATGGAACACGCAAACAAAGCAGTAATGTTCAGGACATCACTGAGTATTTGTTTGAATAAAAGTTGGCAACTGATTCTGTGTGTGTGTATGTGAGAGAGAGAGAGAGATTTGATGCGAGAACTCTTTAACTAGGATCACAGTAGCTCAGTTGATTCTCAGATTAACCAAGGCGGAGTACAGAAGAAGGGCTTTGGGGAAAAGGATAATTGTATGCTGAGTTTGAAGTGCTTGTAGGATATTCAGGTAGGGATGTATGGTGGTGAGTCTAGACTCGAGGAAGGGGCCTGAGTTCAGAGGTCTCAGTTTCTCTAAGAAGGAGTCTTTGGGAAGCCAAAAGTTAACATGGTTCAGGGTGTCCCAGACGGGAGGGAGAAAATCTGAAGGCATGGTGGGGTCCGACTGAAAGATCACTCTGGTTCTTCTTAATGGAGCCAGATGGATTTGCAGGGACTAAGTGAAGGAGAGGAGAGACCAGTTAGCTGATGCAGTAACCCAGGCAAAAGAGGTGGGGGGCTGAGCCAGGAGGCAGGCCTCCACGGGGAAGTGGATGGATCTGAGTCACATGGGATTTAGTGGGATGTCTTTAAGACTCATTCCTATTATAGCATGTATCAGAATTTCATCTTTAAGACTGAATAATATTTCATTGTGTGTGTGTATTTATGTATATATATAAAACACATTTTGTTTATTCATTCATCTGTAGATGGACATTTGAGTCATTTACACCTTTTGGCTATTGTGAATTATGCTGCTGTGACCATGGGTTTGCTTGTTAAAATGTTGTGATTATCTGTCATCTTCAGTAGATGATGGTTTTGTTTTATTCATTTCGTTTCTTGTTTAGCATGTAGTAATGCTGCTACTCTGTAGACCCTCAACATTGATATGTGCATTAAGGACTTTAAATTGATTTACTTTATTTTTATTTAGCAAATGCTTATAAATTCCCACGCTAAGTGTGTTTAAAAAATTAACTCTTCTAATTTTACTAAACACCCTGTGAGGTATAGAACTACCACTATTCCTTTTTTACAGCTGAGGAAACTGAGGCAGAGTTAGTTTGTGGTAGAGCTGAGATTTGAACCCAAACTATCAGGTCGAGGTCTGGACTCTTAGTCACTCTGCTGTGTCGCCTCCCTTGCCCAGCTGGCTGGGCTTGCAGACACATTTGGGCGAGTAGAAACCATCCATGCGGATTGCAAGAGGAGTCCAGGAAAGAGAGACTTCTCATAAACACTCTTTTATGTCAAAATAGTGCAGTGTGCATTTTCAGTGCAAAGGTGTGTGGCTAGAAGGAAGATCTGAAGATTTAGGGAAAAAACAAAATTAAAAAACAAAAAAATCAAAAACATCCATCCAGCCAAACAAATCTAAACCGACTGTTCATGTACTTGAGAACTGTGATAGAGATAGAAAAGCGATCCATAGTGCCGTCGAGCGATTAGATGATGCTCAGAAACACAGCTGGTCGGGGTGTCCCTTCTCTCAAGTAGCACTTTTTCAATAATCTTTCAGGTAATGCGTTGGCAATGTAGTTGTGAAGTCCATAATAAAAGTGCATTAGAAGAAGAAGGGTGGAAGGCAAGCCATGAGCTATGTAGGGAGGGTGGATCAAGGTGGCCCAGGTATTAGATGTTGCCTCATCACTGAACGGTGCAGCCCACTCCCCAGTTTGCCCCTCTACATGTCAGCCTAGAGTCCCTCATCATAATGGAGGGTCAGTCCTGTTCCTTAATGGGATACTTGTAGCTCCAAGATGCTTTCTGTCTGCTCCAGAGTACAGGTACCCTTTTCCCTCATCTGCGCCCAACCAAGGAGGGGAGGACTCAAGAGGTGCTCAGGTCCAGCGATAACCACCTGTGTCAGCAGAGCACAGCACAGTCAGGAGCGCTTTGACTTTGCATCAATCATCACCGTTTTGTGTCTGGTCCACTGTCTGCTACTCAGGCTTCCCACCTTTAACCATCTCCTGGCCATTACAAATTTGCCACCTTTCTTCAGAGAATGTTCCGTTTCATTTTCTCTGCTTATGCTGGTGTCAAGCTCTCTGCACAAGGTCACAGTTGCATCTATGTAAGTCTGACTGATGGTTGGTCATGATTTCAGGTTCCTCGAGACAAGAGGCTACTGTCTGTAAGCAAAGCAAGCGACAGCCAAGAAGACCAGGATAAGAGGTATGATGATATATACAGGAATATGCCTGACTCTGCAGATAACTCCTTTTTTATGTTTTTGACAATAGTATTAAACTGTAACTTTTGTTCTTGAGAGGATATGAGAGTTAAGAAGCTTAATGTCTGCTCCCTGTCTTTTGGAGCCTGGACCAAAACCGGATTTCTCAGTTGGGAGAGCAAATTGTAGTTTTTGGTTTTGCAATTTGCAGAGGTTCATTAGTGTCTTCCAAGGAGGCTGCAAATCCCAAGAGACAGAGGTGATATACTGGCAAGATAGCCCACTGCTAGTGTGAACTTTTCTGTTAATTCAGTGGCTGTGTAACTGCGATGAGGCTCTTGAGGGCGTGAGACATTTGAAGATGACCTTTGGTAAGGGGGAGAGGAAGGGAGCCAGGCTCATCTCAGTCCAGGGAGGAGCTGGTAGGGAGCCATGGGTGGTAGACGACACTGTCAGGGTGCAGGGGCAGGAAAGATGTTAGGAGACCATAGGTAACAGTCTTTTCCTTCAATCCTGAATTAAGAACCAGTTGAAAAACAAGATACAGATTGAAATTAAAAAGGAAAAAAAATCAATTTTATTTCTGATGAAGCTAATTAGAGAATGTGATTTTGAACGGGCAATTTGTAACGTATCAGTACTGACTTAGATATGATCTATCATCCAGTCCCAGGCAGGACTTCAGGCCTCCCTGAAGGGACGTATGGCCTGGCCAAGGTGACTGGAGTGTCTGTCCCCTTTCTTTGGCCAAGATGATCCGGACATAAAGGAGGACCCATAAAGGTCTGAACCACCTTGCTCAGCTACTTCTCCCAAAGTAGCTCCCGAACACAACCAATCAAATATATCTCTCCCCCTGCAGAGGAATGGAGAAGCCACAGTGCTCTTATGTTGAAGGGTTTTCTACTTGGAAACATGAAGCCAAGAGAAAAGAAGTCTCCTACTAAAACAGATGTCAGAATCTTTTCTGCCCTTGATAGGAACTGCTTGTGACCCTGTGATCTTGTCATGTGACTAGCAGTGGAGACCACCCCGCCAGCCAGTGGTATTGTGCTGTGTGTCAACTCCAGGGCACACCCGCAGCCGAAGGTCAAGGCTGTCTGCGTATGATTTGCTGTTCCAAGGAGATCTTCTGGAACTTTATCCTGCTTTGGGGACCCAGGCACTAGCTAGTAGCAGTGATGACAGGGAGAAAGAGGCTGATACTCTTTAGGTCTAATAACTTTTCCTCCATCCAGTCAGTGTTTAATAAGTTAAAGAAGTTTAAATCCTACACCGGTAATCACAGAAAGATTACGGACGCATGCAGGAGGTGGAGATGGGGAGAGAAATGAATCTAAAGTGTGTGCTCTGTATGTATCATAATAGATACAAGAGGCCATGTTTTGGTAAGGTATCTTTTAGAGCAACCCTAAAGACCGACAGCTGCCCATTGTATTTTAAAGGCCGTTTTTATGATATACACAGAGTGCCTTAAAAAATCTGGCAGTGAGGTATAGACAAATTACCTTGTATAGACTAATTATGACTTTGTAGACTTCTGGTTAAATGTAATTTGGAAGGATATCATTTGGTCTGCAGTGTACTCATGAATTAAGGTGCCATGGGCTGACATAATATCATTACAAATGTTTGTATACAGAAGTCACCACTTTGAAAAGTAATCTCAAGGACATGAGTCCAGGTTTTTTTTTTTAAGAGTATATTTTCATGCACCATTCCTAGCATTGCATTGTTGTCTCATGTTACAATGTTTGGTTCAATTTTAAATTCTATTGCAAGTGAGTCAGTATCTTACAATTGCTCTTAACTTTGTTCAGATCACCCATTTTGGGGGATGACTTTCAAAGTTCTCTGGCATCAGCTTTTATAGGCAGTGCTATCTGTAGAGGCACTGTTACACATTATAGGACAGCGCTGAGTCTATTATTTCCTTGTCTCGTGGTAAAGAAGATTCAACTCTATTGGCATGACTCTATTCACTTGCTTATTTATTTATAAGAATGCCCAAAATATTTAGACTTGTGTTTCTTGTTTAGAATCCAAGTGTTTTACATGAAATACAGACGTAAGAAATTTGGACTGAAATGGACTCTGACAGTAGAGGAGTTGATTAATTTAGAATATTTTGGCCAAGTCAGTAAGACCATGCTTGTGCAAAGCCCAGAAGTGTGAAAAAAGTAGATAATTGCTTTGGTAGCTACTGAACACAGACCAACCCTTCTACATTCAACTTGCAGGATATTATCCAAAGGGTACTGCATAAAACGAGTTTGAGAGATTCTGGGTTACAGTTAAACATTTGGAGGAACCCCTGGGGGCCTTTCCTGTGTTCATGGCTGTGACCCACCAGGGTGGTCTTCTTGTTGTGGCAATAGTATCTTTTTTTAAAATATTGATTTTATCATGGACTCCTTTCTTGAGGAACATGTATTAACATGCCATGTGATGTTCTAAACAACAAGGTTGAGGAAATACTGATATAAATGGGTGGTCTGGGTTTTGGCATCATCCGCTCACTGGATTCAGATTAAACGTAGTATCTAATTTTCACTGTGCCTTAGACACAGATTCATTGTATTGATTTGGCCACGAAAGCAGGTTATTACTGAAAGCCAGAATGTTTATAGACTCGTGACTTTATTCTTTAAAGGATTCCTTTCTAGAGTGGTTTTTTAGGTCTGTGACTGGCTCAGAGAGGTTCAGGTATTTTCCTGTTGGCTTTGCTCATGAGGAGCCATTTTCTCCCCAAGCTTCCCTTTGAAGTTTTATCTGAAAAATCAAAGCTAAAAATACCAAGCCCTGTTTGAGAGTTAGGCAAGTTCAGAGGCCAGTTGACTTCCTTTACAGAGAGGAGCCAGAGAGCTCAATTCTTAGAAGAACCAATTTTGTTCAAATATTTCTCCTGATGAAAAATGCCTATAAACCCGAGAAAGCATCTGCTGGTTTAAAAAAAGCAGACACCAGGGACAGTGCTGCATATAAAACATGCATTTTCTTTCTGTCATTCAGGATAATCTATCAATAAGTAAGGGATAGCCTCAAACCTTACTGACTACTAGGACTTTGTTAGTAAAATCATTTTGCTGTCAACAGTGCTCATTTAGTAAGAATTTCCTCTTTGCTTCTGCTCTCACTCAAAATCCTGCAGTATAGATGCAAATAGTTCATCCTATCCTGGTAAGAATTAATTTTCTAAATCCTTTTTTTCTCTTTGTACCAGTCAGAAGGTGTGAGATCTGAGAGCTCTTGTCTTACATAAGCCCAGTTACACCACTTCCTTAAGTCCTGATAGTAATTCAATGCTAAGGATATCAGTGAGCTCATGCTTTTTCTCAATTTAGTGAAAATATTTTAATGACAAGTTCTCATTATCTTATTTTTATCTGCAAAGGGTTTAGGCTGCAGAACAGTGAAAACTATTCTTCCCAATCTTCTCCTTCAACCTATTGTTCTGCCACTATTTTAAAAATTACTGTGAATTTTAAAAAATTATTTTTAATTGAAAGATAATTGCTTTACCAGTATTTACCAAGACCACAAAACCAGTATTGTATTGGTTTCTACCAAATCCCTGTGTTTTTAAAAAAGGCTACTTAATTTTTTTTCTTTTGAAAGCTTTTAAACATATTCATTAAAAAACGGTGATATAATGAACCCCCAAGACCCATTCCATCCTCCAGATTCAGTACTTGATAACTTTTTCTTACACCTATTTATTCTTCACCATTTCTTTCTTTCCCTTTTTTTTTCTTTTTAAAAAAATTTTTATTGCAATAGTATTTAAAATAAGTTCCTGGCTTACTTTATGTCATTTCACCTGTGACATGACATATTTAGAGGTCCATATCCATTTGATATGGACCTCTAAATAAACAAGTAATTTTTATTACATAATCTCAGAATCATTATCACATCTAATTGAATGAACAATACTTCTTTAACATCAGCTAACTTTCAGTTCATATTTGATTGTCTCAAAAATCCCATTGCCTCACAAATATCTCTTTGGCTTTTTAGATCGGGATCCAAACAAGATCTGCTCGTCCTATTTGGTTGTCATGCCTTTTAAATCTCTTAACCTAGAACAAGTCTCCCACCTTTCTTTCTTTTTTCCTGCCTCTGACTTATTGAGGAAACCAGGTCAGTAAGATGTATGATATTCTGGTTTGTGTGATTGTTTCTTTTCAGTGTTGTTTAAATTATTCTTCCAGCTCCCGTATAGCCTAAGAACTGGAAGTTCGGTATAAAGCTTGGTTTGATTTAGAGTCCACATTTGTTTTTTGTTGAGCATTTTCTAGGTGGGGCTGATGGCATGTTAGCAGGAGGCACATGGAGGTGCTTGTCCTACTTCTAGTGATGGAAAGATCCATTTCGTTCCATTGTAAAGTTCACCATCATTTTTTTCCCCCAATTGCATTAGCATCCACTGATTCGTGCTTGCATCAGTTATTAGGAGTTGTGAAATGATGATTTTTCTAATTCTATCCTGTTGCTGGGGGGCGGGTTTCAATACACAGAAACTGTCTTGGCACAAGTGAAGC
The DNA here is from genome assembly GCA_006410935.1 of Redunca redunca. Taxonomy (NCBI): domain Eukaryota; kingdom Metazoa; phylum Chordata; class Mammalia; order Artiodactyla; family Bovidae; genus Redunca; species Redunca redunca. The sequence goes on from SJYQ01014024.1 coordinate 543,032, forward strand.
CCAGAGTAATTTGAGCGGAGGAGAAAACCGAGTTCAGGTCCTGAAGACTGTTCCAGTGAACCTTTGCCTGAATCAAGACCACCTGGAGAATTCCAAGCGGGAGCAGTACGGCACGAACATCCCCGAGAGCCCAGCCATCATCCCCGTGTCAGGAATCACAGTGGTGAAGGCTGAAGATTTCACCCCGGTTTTCATGACCCCACCTGTGCACTATCCCCGGGGAGAAGGGGAGGAGCAACGCGTGGTTATCTTTGAACAGACTCAGTATGGCGTGCCGTCCATGGCCGGCCATAGCACCTACCTCAAGGATGACCAGCGGAGCACCCCGGACAGCACTTACAGCGAGAGCTTCAAAGACGGAAACACAGAGGTGAGTCCCTAGCTCTTCCATCAGGAGCCCGAACTGAAACCCGGAACCCACGCCTAAATTTTTTTCTCTGTTTGCTTAAAAAAAAATATATATATATTTATTTCTTTTTCGCTGCACGGGATCTTCATTGCTGCACGCTGGCTCTCTCTAGTTGCCCTGCGTTGGCTTCTCATTGCGGTGGCCTCTCTTGCTGAAGAGCACGGGCTTTAGGGGACCCGGGCTTCAGTAGTTGCAGCGAATGGGCTCTACAGCACAGGCTCGATACTTGTGGCCCCCGGGCTTAGCTGTTCCACGGCACGTGGGATCTTCCTGGACCGGGGATAGAACTCCTGTCTCCAGCATTGGCAGGTGGATTCTTTACCACTGAGCCCCCCAGAGAAGCCCTTTATTTGCTTTTTATGTGGGATGAGTGAATTCAACTGTGAGTTTATGTTGTTTTTTTTTTAAACATGTTTGCTTCTTTCTTTATAAACAGATTTTATTAAAACATTGGTTGTGTGGAGGAATATTCCCATTTTCCTGACTCTGAGATGACAGATTCCTCGATTGGCTTTAGTTTTAAAATCACATGTTTGTGAAGAACAGAGCTGTTTGTGTGGAAGTTTCCTACGTTTTAAAGTTTTCACCTTGACTCCTTCTAGTTTGTAACCTTCCAAATGGCAGCCAAAGGTGTTGCCTGCTCATTTTTTGAAAACAAAGCAACTCTTCTTTAAAATCTTATTTATTTTTAATTGAAGGATAATTGCTTTACAGGATTGTGTTGGTTCCTGCCATGCAGCGGCATGAATCTGTCATAGGGATACATAGGTCCCTTCCCTCTTGAACCTCCCTCCCACCCCACCAGGCCATCACAGAGCGCCGGGTTTGAGCTCCCTGAGCAGATTCCCATTGGTTATTTTACATATGGTAGTGTATATATCGGAGAAGGCGATGGCACCCCACTCCAGTACTCTTGCCTGGAAAATCCTGGACGGAGGAGCCTGGTGGGCTGCAGTCCATGGGGTCGCTAAGAGTCAGACGTGACTGAGCGACTTCACTTTCACTTTTCACTTTCATGCATTGGAGAAGGAAATGGCAACCCACTGCAGTGTTCTTGCCTGGAGAATCCCAGGGACGGGGGAGCCTGGTGGGCTGCAGTCTATGGGGTCGCACAGGGTCAGACACAACTGAAGCGACTTAGCAGCAGCAGCAGCAGCAGTGTACATGTTTCCATGCTACTCTCCATTCGCCCCACCCTCTCCTTCCCCCACTGTGTCCACAAGTCTGGTCTCTATGTCTGCATCTCCATTCCTGCCCTGCAAATAGGTTTATCAGTACCATCTTTCTAGATTCCATATATATGTGTTAATATACAATATTTTTTTCTCTTTCTGACTTACTTCACTCTGTATAATAGGCTCTAGGTTTATCTACCACGTTAGAACTGACTCAAATGTGTTCTTTTTATGGCCGTGTAATATTCCCTTGTACATATGTACTGCAGCTTCTCTATCTGTCCATCTGTTGATGGCCATCCGCAGGTTGCTTCCATGCCTTAGCTATTGTAAATAGTGCTGCAGTGAACGCTGGGGTACATGTGACTTTCTCAATTATGGTTTTCTCGGTGTATATGCCCAGTAGTGGGATTGTTGGGTCTTGTGGTTTTATTTTTATAAAACTAGTTTTATTCCTAGTTTTTTAAGGAATCTCCATATGCTTCTCCATAGTAGTTTATCAACTGATATTCCTACCGACAGTGAAAGAGGGTTCCGTTTTTCTTTACACCTGCTCCAGCATTTATTGTTTATAGATTAAAACAATATAACTCTTTAGAGACCTTGTCTGATGAAAACTCAAGGAAGAATTGGTATTATCAGTAATAAAGTGTGTATAGGTATGTGTTCTTTGCACCTTGCAGATAGATTCTATGTATTCTTCTCATGTGCCCAAAGAATTTGCAGAAGCAGTTGATCTTTGGTTGCTTGTTTGTTTTAAATTCATAGGTTTTAAGGGCACAGTTTGAAAATTTTGTTAATTGTATCCAATTGTGTAACCAACATCAGAATCAACAGCTTCCTTATCCTAAAAGTCTGAACTTGGAGCCCTCCCCTCTCCCCTTGCTCATGGCACTCACTCACCTGCCTTCAGTCACTATAGTTTTGCTTTATCTAGAATTTCATATAAATGGAATGACAGAGTATGCAATCTTGTATGTTGTCTTCTTTCATTTAGTGTAATATTTTTGAGTTTCATCCATGTTATTGGTTATATTAATAATTTGTTTCTTAAATTGCTAAGTAGTATCCCATGGTAAGCATATGTCACAGTTTATTCACCAGTTGGTGGATATTTGTTGCTTCTAGTTTTTGACTATTATAAATAATGCTGCTGTGGACATTCAGGTTTTCATGTGGACGTATGTTTTCATCTCTCTTGGGTACATAACTGTGGCTGAACTTGGTGGGTCATCTGGAAAATATATATGTAGCTTTATGTGGGTCATGTGGTAAATGTATGTGAAACACTATTGTACAGTGTTTCAAGGTAGCTGTAATATTTTCATTCTCACCAGCACTGCATGAGATTCCCCTCTTCCACATCCTTGCCCAAGCTTGATACCACCAATCTTTTTAGCTTTACTTTAGTGTGTATGTGATGTTGTCTCATTATGGTTTAAACCTGCATTTCTCTGATGTCTAGTGATGTTGAATATTATTCTGTGTGTTTATAACTCCTTTCGTGAAATGTCTGTTTCAAATAATTTGTCCAATTTTTAGATTGGGCTGTTGGTCTTTCTCTTATTAAGTTGTAAGAGTTTCTTAAATCATGTAACCCTTGACCAGTTATGTTTTGCAACTTGATGGCTGCTTTATTTAACTATTCAAACAGCAACAATATTTAATCTTAATAAAATCCAACTGATCAATATTTTTCTCTTAGAGTTTATGCTTTTGATATATTGTTTTAAGAAATCTTGGCCTAACCTAATGTCACAAATATTTTCTGTTTTTTTTCCCTAAACATTTAATAGTTTTTACCTCTTGAGTGTAGGTTTATGATCCACTCTGAGATAATTTTCATATTGGATACTAGAGAAGTGTCCCATTTTTTTCTATGTTAACATCCAGTGTTCCAGAACCACTTGTTAAAAAGGCAGTATTCTCTTCATTTAATTGCCTTGAGATCTTTGTAGAACATCAATTGCTAATATAATTGTGAGTCACTACTCCAGTTTTTGACTTGGCATATGTCATGCTTTTTTCTTTTTTTAGTTTGTGTCAGCTTCTTCCACATTTCAGAGCAGTGACTCTGCCTTTGAGTCACTGGTCACTGACATCTCATTTTGCAGTCCTCCTGGGCCGATTAAAGACAACAGCAGGAGAAAACTTGTGGTTTTTTTTCTTTCTTAAAGAGGAGCATACCAAATACTTGCAGCCTGCTGCCCATTTAGTTGCCAATAGGACACACTTCAGCCACGTGAGGCTGAAATGGTAACCTTAAATAATAATATCTTAAAATAATAAGCATTTGATGAGCACTTACTCTGTGCTGGGCATCATTCTACGTAATATGGACTCATGTAATCCTCCCAAAACTCCCACAAGGTAGTACTATTATTGTCATCTCTATTTTCCAAATGAGATGCATAAGGGCAGCTGTGAACGTACCACAGTAAGTGGCAGAGATGGGACTTGCCACAAGCTGTTGGTCTCCAGGGCAGAAGGCCTTGACCCTTACCTCTACATTCAGAGACAATGTGGGGCCTTCTGGTTCCCAGGAGTTCCATGGCTGAACATAGTGCCTTACCCAGATGCGTTCGTTTTTTAATCTGAGTATTCTTTATCCATGTCATTAGCTGTTTCTCATCTTTCATACGGCAATAAGAGGGACAAAAGGGAGCAGCTCTCTTCAGCGTTGATAGGGGCTCACAGCAGACAAGCCATACTAGCAGCCCTTCCTTTCCCGACTCGTCATTCCTGAATGCCTGCTGCTTTCTATGAACTCGGGGAAAGAGCAGAGCGAGACGGGATAAATTCGCTGTGCTCCTCAGGGTTCCATATTTTTGGGGTTCTGGTAGCTTTCCATCAAGCATTCAGTGTCCTTGTAGTGACAATGCTATCTTCAGCTTTGCTTCTTTGGCTTCCTGTGTGGCTTAAAATCATCCACAAGCTTCTTCTCCCCGCTCCCCTCTCCTTTTTTTCCTATTACTGGCACGAGCAGGGGCCACTTCCTAGCTGTGGTGCATGGGCTTCTCACTGCAGTATCCTCTCTTGTTGCGGAACATGGGCTTCAGGCGCGCAGGCTTCAGCAGCTGCAGCAGGCTTGGAAGTTGTGGTGCATGGGCTTAGTTGCTCCGAGGGTTGTGGCATCTTCCCAGACCAGGGATTGACCTGTGTCCCCTGCATTGGCAGGTGGATTCTTAACCACTGGGCTACCAAGGAAGTCCTCCTTCTTTTCTTTTTTTTCAAGCTGAACAAGGGATCCTGTAGGGTTTTGGTATTGTTGAATATTTGGTTTGCCCTCGAGCAGTCAGGGGTGCTTCTGTAGGGAAAAGCAAATCACTCCACAAAGGATTGTGAGGCGCATACTTTTTCACTAAAGGGTTGCTACTAATGTTTTTCTCACACAGTGCAGAAATATTCCATTAGTCACAGAAGAGTCCATGGATGTGGTCCAATGTCAACGGAACCGTCACCCTATTTGGGGGATGTGTTATCAGTTGTGCTTGTGTTGTAGATAAAGAGGCTTATGAAAGGAAGCTATTGTATTCGGGTTTTATTTTGAAGTGAATGAGAAAGCAACTTACCAGAAACTAAATATGAAAATTATTTCCATTGAATTTAGTTTAGGTGCTCTCCTAGTCTTGGAAATCAGTGTTTACATTGCATAAGGTATTTCAGTGTGATGTAAATTAGTTGAAATGATCTATCATGATCTTCAGCCATGGCATTGACAACAAGTTATAAGATTAGGTGATTTCAGAGTGATTTCACTAAGTAAATTTCACTAAGGAAAATTTGTCTAAAACCTAGTACTTCCTTTAGGCAAACTATTAAAATCCCTACTACTTGTTGAATTAGCAAGTTTCATTTGCTATTACAGATGACTTCTTCTCTCTGTATATGTATGTGTATATGTGTGAGAGTGTGTGTGTGTGTGTGTACTGATACCAAGGAAGGGAGCAATTTCGTTTAATTCAAGCCAGTAGCATTGAAAAGTTCTTTAATGAATTTATTTAGCTAATTTGATTTATATTTTATTCTATATCCTCTTTGTAGTAACATTTGGTAAATGTTTGTACTGGGTGTTAGGCATTTTGCTAAATGTGGGAGTAGAGATAAGAGGGTGTACCTTGGTTTCTGTGCTCTAGAAGGTTACTATATAATCTGTGAAGAGACATAACAATAGTTGCTGTTTATTGAGTACTACTGTGTGCCAGGCATTGTGGCTTACACATTTTATTTAATATTTACTATACCACAATTCTGCAAGGAAGGTATTATTTTTTCCCACTTTACAGATGAAAAAAACAGATACAGAGACCTTATGAATGTGCCAAATGTCACACAGCTAATAAGCAAATACTTGAGTTGATAAATATAAATTAGGGTAGTATTAACACCTATCAGGTTTCTAAAGTGAAAGTGAAAGTTGCTCAGTCATGTCCGACTCATTGCAACCCCATGGACTATACAGTCCATGGAATTCTCCAGGCCAGAATACTGGAGTCGGTAGGCTTTCCCTTCTCCAGGGGATCTTCCCAACCCAGGGATCGAACCCAGGTCTCCTGCAGTGCAGGCAGATTCTCACTGCAGGCAGAATTCCCTGCAATTCCCTCATTGCAGGGAATTCTCAGATTCCCAGCTGAGCCACAAGGGAAGCCCCAGCAGGTTTCTAGGAAACCTGTAAAACTTGAGAGAGGGAAGAAAGAGTTTTTATAGAAAAGTCATGTGTATTGTCCTTATAAAAGTCAAAGAGGGAGAATGAATTTGCTTATTCTATTCTACAATTTTGTATAAGTCAGTTAACAGAAGTCTAACTAGCTGTAGGAACGAAGAAACTCCAGATCTCAGTGATATGAGACAGTAAAAGCTTATTTCTTGCTAATAATCTTGATACAAGTCTATAGACCCATCTTCTGATCAGGAATCCAGGTTCTCTCCATCTTGTGACATTACCGTCTCTGTATGTGACTTCAGAGTCACCCTAGCTGGGGAAGAGAGACCATGGAGATGGCACACTGACTTGTAAATACTTTGATCTGAAAGTGGTACTATTCCCCCTGTTCACATCTCATTGGCTAGAACTAGTCACATGGTCTCAACTAACTTCAGGAGGGCTGAGAAGTCTATTTCCCATTTAGTCCTCCAATTTGCTCAGGAATGAGAACCATTGGGTTAGCCAAAAAGTTTATTCAAGTTTTTCCATAATATCTGAAAATATAAAATATGACATATGTTTCATATAATATATTAAATATTCAAT
>SJYQ01014024.1:549881-722902 GCA_006410935.1 Redunca redunca
GGGAATTTATAAATATGGAAATACAATGTATATTATATTATATTACATAACTTCCCTGGTGGCTCAGATGGTAAAGCGTCTGCCTACGATGCGGGAGACCTGGGTTGGGAAGATCCCCTGGAGAAGGAAATGGCAAACCACTCCAGTATTATATTATATGCTGCTGCTGCTGCTGCTAAGTCGCTTCAGTTGTGTCTGACTCTGTGCGACTCCATGGACAGCAGCCCACCAGGCTCCCCCGTCCCTGGGATTCTCCAAGCAAGAGTACTGGAGTTGGGTGCCATTGCCTTCTCTGATTATATTACATACATGTATATAAATATAATATCTTATGGAAAAACCTAATGAACTTTTTGGCCCACCCAATATTTATAGGGAAGATGAGATATCTCTACTGTGTATTTCATTACTTAGCCCCTGGTAAGTTAATTGTCAAATTAATGTAGTTTGCAGAGAATCCTGTAATGAAATTAAAGAATTATTATTTGTCATACCCAACAGACTTATGATGTTATGTCCATTGATGTCCTATTCATCTGTAGACTGATACGGAAAGTTATCCTGGATCTAAACACTGTCCAATGTGATTTTTAAATGGTAGTTCATTTCCTCCTCTAACTAAAGAATAAAACCTTGAAAATGTTGATTCAGTTACTAAAATGGATCATGGCTTTGCTTTTTTGCAACCAGTTTTATAATTTTTTATTTCAAATTCTCGAAATAGTGCATGTCGTACCACTAAAACGTCTATCATTTATTATTTTGTTCTTGAACCAAGAAGAATTTTGGAAAATCCTTAGAGTAAAAGTTTTATACTTTGGGAAGATTTAGGGTTCTCTGTATGTGCTGTGCTGTGCTGAGTGGCTTCAGTTGTGTCCGACTTTTTGCAACCCTATGGACTGTAACCTGCCTGGCCCCTCTGTCCATGGGCAAGAATACTGGAACTGGTGGCCATGCCCCGCTCTGGGGATCTTCCCAGCCCAGGGCTTGAACCCGTGTCTCTTACATCTCCTGCATCAGCAGGCTGGTTGCTTACTACTAGTGCCCCCTGGGAAGCCCTTAGTTTTCTCTGCAAAGTTGATGAGAATTGGATGTCCCATTATTCCGGCTCCTAGGAGCCCTCTATCCAACTCTTGCATAGAATGGATCTGGAAATCTCCTTTCTGTTAAAGCTGTTACTTGGAGCACCGTTTGATACTTTGATACTTTACTTGCCTCTTGAAGAAGTTCTTGGCTTTGTGCCCATAGCTCAGTTACCATCTATGCCCTGAATACTTTGCACGCTTTTTTCTCTAGCTCAGTTATCTCTGCACCCTATACCTTTGTGCCCAACTGCCTGTTTGACTTTGAAAAGTAAAAGTGAAAGCTGCTCAGTCGTGTCCAACTCTTTGTGACCCTGTGGACTATAGCCTACCAGGCTCCTCTGTCCATGGAATTCTCCAAGCCAGAACACTGGAGTGGGTAGCCGTTTCCTTTTCCAGGGGATCTTCCCAGCCTAGGGATCGAACCCAGGTTTCCCACATTGCAAGCAGATTCTTTACCATCTGAGCCACCAGGGAAGCCCCCTGTTTGACTTTCCACCTATACAAAACCTGGTTTACAAATTGTTTTCCACCTTAGTGGAGTGACACCACCATCTTTCTGGTTTCTGAAGAAACTAGGATTTTTTTTCTCCATACTTTGCTCTCTTATCATCCTGGTCTAAGTCATTATCAGTTCTATCAACTTCTCTTTCTTTTTTTTAAAAAATATTTTAATATGCTTATTTGGCTGGGCCAGGTGTTAGTTAAACTTGGGCCCTTTTTAGTTGCATCTAGCAGGATCTTCCAGGTGCAGCATCTGAACTCTTAGTTGCAGCATGTGGGATCTAGTTCCTGACCAGGGATTGAACTCACACCCCCTGCATTGGGAGCACATAGTCTTAGCCACTGACCCACCAGGAAAAGTCTCCAACTTCACTTTCTTACACCTCTCTGAAATCCTTCTTTTGTCTCCATTCTGCTTCCACCTTACTGACTCAAGCTATCATTATCTCTGGTCTGTAAAACAGTCCACTTTTGTACACTGTACCTGGAATGGTCTTTTCAAAATTATAATCTGATCATGACACCCTCTTATTGAAATCCCATTGTTTCTAGGATCAAGATCTAAACCTGTAACTGGGTTTCAGGGCCTTGTACGTTCTGTTTCTCCTCTGCCTTTCTCGCCTCACCTTGCACATCTTTCCCCCTGGTGCCCTCTGCTCTGAGCTTCATTCAGTTCTGTGAGCCTCATATGCCCCTCTTGCCTCAAGACCCCTGTGAATGCTGCTCCATGTTTCAGATCTGTGCTTTGCAGTAGATACTGTAGTCACCAGCCACATGCAGCTATTAAAATTGGATAAAATTTAAAATTTAATTCCTCAGTTATCTCCATTCTAAGTGCTCAGTAGACACATGTGGCTAGTGGCTACTGTATTAGACAGTGAAGATATACAACATTTCCATCTTTGCATAAAGTTCTGTTGAACAGTGTTATTCTAGAATATTCTTTACTACCTTCCACACCCTTCCTCCTGTGTGACTTTCTTAGGGAAGACCTCCTTGTCCTCTCCTTTCAGTTTCTAGTAAAATCAGTTTTCTTTGAATCTAAGTCCACCAGCCAAAGACTACCACGAACATATTTGTAGTCAAAGTTGCATTTATTTAGTCTGTCTCTGCAGGGGATCCTTAGGGACAGCTCATAAGAGAGAGTTCAGAGGAGCTCTTGATAGAGTTTGGGCTTGTGCTGGATGAATCTAAGAAGGGGTTGTGGAAGTGACAACCAGTTCTGGATTGTGTATATCGAGATGTTGGGGGCGGTCTAGAAACTGGGTGTCTCCGTTGTCACTGTTCAGAAGAGGTGATGAACAAAGCGAGGCTGAGGATGTCTTTGCTAGGAAAGCATCAGTCCCACAGGAGGAGGGAGCGTTGCTCGCTTGTGTAGCCATGCTGCTGTCTTCTGGGCTTCTGTTGGGAGCATTGCTTCTCTTCTGTTGGTCTTCTCTGTTGTGCCACTGGAAACAGTACATCCTGTTAGAACCATCTAGGCTGGTGGTCAGTGGGACTGATTTCTACTTTCTCAGTTGTGATGTACTGTCCTAGAACTCTGTGGCTGTTCCTCAGAGTGTTTGCACATGGTTTATAAATTTTTAAATGAATGATTATTTGGCTAGTATTTTTCATCTACTAGACCAGAAGCTTCATGAGAGCAGGGCCTGCATCTTTTCTTTTCCACCGTGGTATCCATAGCACCTAGCATGGTATCTGATACAAAGTAGACGCTCAGTAAATATTTACTGAAAGAGTGGATGAATGAATACATTAATAAGACCTAAAAATTGGTGACTGATTAAAGACATGGAATTATATAGCTATATCTGATGTACATATAAACTGTGATGTAAGGGTCCAGTAAGGGTCCACTGTGTTCTAGAGATGGTGGTTGGAAAATAAACCACCATCCTAGAGATAGTGGTTAGAGATGGTGGCTGGAAAATAGCTGGGGGTAACCCTTTTTTGGGGATGACAGAGGATGAGATGCACGGATGGCATCACTGATTCAATGGACATGAGTTGGAGCAAACTCCCGGGGATTGTGAAGAATAGAGGAGCCTGGTGTGGGGTCGCAAAGTGTTGGACACAACTTAGCAACTGAATACTACCACCAAACCCTTTCCTGAGAAGGAAATCTTTGAATTACTTGTCAAAGAATGAACATTTATGACAGAGAAATGAGAAGCAAGAAGGTTGTTTCTTAGAGAGACTAGAAAAAAGGCCACAGTGGAAGGTCTAAATGTGTGTGATCCACCAAGTGCTTTTTCTTCAATGTTCTGTTATATTCACTTTAGGATCAAGAGTTAGTGCTTTGGTGCATCTGCTTGAAAAGGTTCTAAAATGTAGTAAAATGCTTCCTACTTGCCCTAACTATACAACAACTGGATGTCTGTGAACCCAAACCTCCTCATGTGTAATGTTATGACTTAGTTTCCTCTGCAGACTCACTCTTAACAATGTTGCGATAATGAAGATCTTAGAGAAGGGCACTGGATATGGTCAAGTGGTCACTATAGAATAGAATTTAATACATGTAGATAGAGCTCACCACATTCCAGGAACTGGTCTTGCTAGTTCACCGCTAATAATTCAGTTAATTCTTCTCATCACTACAGCCATGTATTTTACAGCTGAAGAAAATATGGCACTTGCCCCAGTCTACACAGGCAGCAGGTAAAAGAACTAGAACCTGACTCTAGCCAGTCTTGCTCCCGAAACTGTGCTCCTAACACTCTCAGTAGGGCTTATGATACGCTGTGTGGCCTCTCTGTATTCAGTATTCCATGAACTCAGAATTCGTGACTTTTGGAATAGTGCTGGAGATAAGAAAATAGAAGAGACGTTTAAATGTTTGAGGAAACAGTTTCCAGTACCTGAAAGCACCTAGGAGCACCTGTGAATATGTAAAGAAAAGTACAAATACATTTTATGTTGAATATAATTCTCAGTGTGCAGGTACTATGCCAGTTCTGTACACAAATGGTAACTATTTTCACTGTAGTTGAAAACACAATACCAAAAGAATGTGTAATTTTCCTTTCTAAAACAAGGATAAGACAGTTTGGATATCTTTGCCACTTTGGTGTGGGGCAGGGAGCATAGTGACTCACGGTTTTGTTTTAATTTTGGTGACTTTTTATATTTTGCAGAAATTCCGGAGTGCTTCAGCTGGGGCTGAGGAGTACATGTATGATCAGACATCAAGGTAGGCTTCCAGGAGATGCCCCAGACACTGCTGCACCAATAACTGTTTAAATGTATCTTCAAGTTATACTTCTGCACCTTTAAAATAAAATCTTCCTCTCTGCACAATGACTTCTAAATTATTATTTCCAGTCTTGATAAGCTTTCTGAGGGCCATACTCTTTTCTTTGTCCTTTAGTTGGCTAGATGTCCCTTCTTAGGTGTTCCTATGAACATCAGACGCTTGGGCCTCCAACACATCATGTACATAATGGAACTCTCTTGTTTCTCCCCTTTTCCCCTTCGTTCTTGACTTCTTTCACATCTGTTCTTCCACTTTTATTCCCTCTTTTTAAAAATTAATTAATTAGTTCTTGTTTTTTTGGCTGTGTTGGGTCTTCATTGCTGCGTGCCGTCTTTCTCTAGTTTTGGCCAGCAGGGGCTACTCTCTACTTGCCGCGTATGGACTTCTCATTGTGGTGGCTTCTCTTGTTGTGGGACACAGGCTCTAGATGCGCGGGCTTCAGGACTTGCAGGGCACAGGCTTCCTTGCCTTATGGCATGTAGGATCTTCCTGGACCAGGGATAGAGCCCAGGTCCTCTGCACTGGCAGGCAGATTCTTAACCACCGGACCACCAGGAAGTCCCACTTTCGTTTCTTGTTGTGCATAATGATGTAGCCATCCTCCTAGCCACATACTCCAGAGGTGTCTGAAGATGGGAAAGAAGGGCATAAATGAATGAATTTCTCCCATTTGCAAATCTTACCAGTGATTTCACCATTTCAGATAGAATAAAACACAAATTCCTGATGAAGGTGGTTAGAGCCCTCCGTGCACTGTAAACCTCCACTCCCACTGTATTTCTTGCCCCTTTACTTTTACATGTATGACCCTCTTTTCTTCTGTTTGTTTTCTCTTAAAGTCTTTCTGCTCCTTCAGGGTCTTGTTCCAACCTCAGGCTCCCCAGTCATCCTCTCCAGATTGTTCCAGACAGAAATTGGCTGTGCAGTGGTGGTGGCGAAGGGTAGGGAAAAGGCAGAGAAGAAAGTTTCGAATCAACTTCTAAAATATGGAAAGGCATGGGTAATTTACATGCTGTCCGTCCAGATAATCACGCAACCAGCTATTGGGCCATTAAAAAGAGCACTGACCTACCATTTTCCTACCCTGTTTTCGCTTTCTGCTGCTGTCATTGTCCCCTAGAGTGAGCGAGTTTCTCAGCCTCTTCTCAGCTGTGAAATGAGGAAGGTGTTCTTATCTTGTGCTGTGGATCAGCCTGGGGGACGTGAATCATTTGTGTTCATATGTGCTTTTATCTGGGGAGAAAGTTCACAACTTTCTTCATGTTTTTCAAGCAGTGATTCCTAATATCCTGTCTAGGTCTCAGATTTTCTGATTCAGTGGTTATCTCGAAATTGCTTTTTCCAGGCAAAATGACAGTGGAATCGATTCTATCTTGAATGATTTATTTCCCACCTTATTCTAAGACGCATATTCTGGAATTCATTTTGTTTATCAGCTTTAACCTAAGATTTTTTTTATTGAATAAGAGAAATATTATTTTGCCCTTCAGATTTATTTCTCACTATATAAGCTAAAAGATATGAAACACTGCAGAAATATTCAACATAGAAAGCAAGAGTCCCCTGTAATCTTATAGGTAGATCATTTTAGGAAGCAAATTTTGAATCTTTTTGCACTTAGTCTTTCACAGACTATGAAATTTAAAGGCTAAAAAAATAGATAGACACAGTGAAGAGTTTCTGATGATCCAGAAAACAAACAAAGCATTTGCAATTGGATCATCATCTGTGCCATCCTGCAAGGTAGCAGAAATAAATATTCTGAATGAGCATCTTAAATAAAAAAGATGGTGGTTCATATTCGTTGCTCATTTTAAACAATGGCTATGCTTTTCAAAGTTGGGAAAATCAGTGTTTTCATTTTACAAGTTAAATTATATTTGTCAAATATTAGGGACAGTATTAAGAACAGGGATCTGCAAACGTTTTTTCTGTAATAGGCTAGATGTTAAGTATTTTAGTTTTAGCGAGTTACACAGTTTCTGTCTCAACTACTCAGCCGGGCTGTGGCAGTGCAAAAAGTGGCCATGGGAAGATAAAAACAGATGAGTGTAGCTGTGGCCAGTAAAACTTTATTTACAAAAACAGCCAGCCAACTGGCTCTAGCCCAGAGACCATTGTTTGCAACCTCCTGCTCTAGAGCAGTAACCCTGTCATGAGTTCTTCTGCAGGCTTAGAAAACAAGACCCCCAAATAAAAAAATAATCCCTGTTATGAAACTAGATTCCCTAGAGGTTTCAATAATGAGTGTTGACGTGAGGTGACGCAAAGTCGCTCAGTCGTCTCCGACTCTTTGCGACTCCATGGACTGCGGCCTATCAGGGTCCTCCGTCCACGGGATTTTCCAGGCAAGAGTGCTGGAGTGGATTGCCATTTCCTTCTCCAGGGGAACTTCCCGACCCAGGAATCGAACCCAGATCTCATGCATTGCGGGCAGACGCTTTACCGTCTGAGCCACCAGGGAAGCTGCAATGAGTGTTGAGTTCTAGATTTTTCTATTCTGAGATATTTTAAAGTGGGATGTAGTTATGTGCAACACCTCAGTTAGAAGAAGGTTAAGTATATGGATCGATTGAACAAAGGTACTCACACTTATGGCTTATTGCTACCGTGAAAGAAGCAAGTCCTGTCTAAGTTCAGGCATTGCAAAGTGCCAGCTAAAACCTAACAGAGGCTCCCCTGGCCCTGCCTGGCTCAGTGGGATGGGCACACCGTGGACTTTCTCCCTTTCTTAACCATCTGGTTTATGGGCCACTAATAGAAATGTTATGTGCCCTGTACTAGCAGTGACCTTTGGTATGGTCTCATCTCTTTTGCCATATGCTGTGTTTTGTCTGTGAAATAGAGTAAACGTTGGTTAATGTTCATACAAAATGTTATTGATGTGAAATTGGTCCCAAAGGTAGAAATGTCTGAGTGAATCTGACCACTATTTGCTTTCTGTTCACAGTGGCACGTTTCAGTACACCCTGGAAGCCACCAAATCTCTCCGTCAGAAGCAAGGGGAGGGCCCGATGACCTACCTCAACAAGGGACAGTTCTATGCCATCACGCTCAGCGAGACGGGGGACAACAAGTGCTTCCGACACCCCATCAGCAAAGTCAGGGTAGGAGCCTCATTTCTCAAATAAAGCATGAAGGGATCAGATGAAAGCATTGTAAGTTACCAGCCTTGTGGAAGGGCATGGAAAAAAATTCCAAAGTAAATAATTCTAGAACAAATGACAGAATTGGGGCACAAGAACTTATTGGCTTGAAGTTTATCATTTTAATCAGTAACTGATAAACCCCAGGGAACAGACATGGTGGGAACATGCTTTCTGACTGTATCCAAGGAATTTTCTCAGCTTCTTTCATTTCCTATGTGGTATCTAATTACTATCATCGTTTTCAATCAAATGATGTTCATTTTTCCAGTAAGTAGCTGTAAGTCAGAGCATATCTGTGGGCAGAAAAGAGCTGGGCTTTCTTCTGTAAAGGAGGGTTCAATTCATATGTGTCCATGGGCCCTTTGCAGCTCTGCTTAAAAGCCTCCTGCAGCCCAGTGCTTACTAAGGAGTCAAGGAGTTCAGTTCAGTCGCTCAGTCGTGTCCGACTCTTTGCGACTCCATTGACTGCAGCACACCAGGCTTTCCTGTTCATCACCAACTCATGAAACCTGCTCAAACTCATGTCCATCAAGTCGGTGATGCCATCCAACCATCTCATCCTCCGTTGTCCCCTTCTCCTCCTACCTTCAATCTTTCCCAGCATCAGGGTCTTTTCAAATGAGTCAGTTCTCATCAGGTGGCCAAAGTATTGGAGTTTCAGCTTCAGCATCATTCTTTGCAATGAATATTCAAGGCTGATTTCCTTTAGGATCGATTGGTTGGATCTCCTTGCAGTCTAAGGGACTCTCAAAGAGTCTTCTCCAACGCCACTTTTCAAAAGCATCAATTCTTTGGTGCTCAGCTTTCTTTATAGTCCTACTCTCACATCCATACATGACCACTGGAAAAACCATAGCTTTGACTAGATGGACCTTTGTTGGCAAAGTAATATCTCTGCTTTTTAATATGCTGTCTAGGTTTGTCATGGTTTTTCTTCCAAGGAGTAAGCATCTTTTAATTTCATGGCTACAGTCACCATCTGCAGTGATTTTTGGAGCTCCTCAAAATAAAGTCTGTCACTGTTTCCATTGTTTCCCCATCTATTTGCTATGAAGTGATGGGACTGGAATGCCATGATCTTAGTTTTCTGAATGTTGAGTTTTAAGCCAACTTTTTCACTCTGTTTCACTTTTATCAGGTCCACCATAGTTTGGTCTCAGGTCAAACAAAAGGGAGGGAACACAGCCCTGCCCATCAACAGAAAATTAGATTAAAGATTTACTGAGCATGGCCCCGCCCATCACAACAAGACCCAGTTTTCCCCACAGTCATTCTCTCCCATCAGGAAGCTTCCATAAGCCTCTTATCCTTATCCCTCAGAGGGCAGACAGAATGAAAACCAGAATCACAGAAAACTAATCAAACTGATCACATGGACCACAGCCTGATATAACTCAATGAAACTATGAGCCATGCCATGTAGGGCCACCCAACATGGGTCATGGTGGAGAGTTCTGACAAAATGTGATCCACTGGAGAAGGGAATGGCAAACCACTTCAGTATTCTTGCCTGGAGAACCCCATGAACAGTGCGAAAAGTCAAGGAGTGGGCATGATATGATCCCTATCTGGAGTGACTTGAAAGAATTTTCACATCCATGAGGGTTAGTTCTATTTGTGGGAAATGAAACTATCTTGGAAGTCCACCAGCTTCTGGCATTCTCAACTCTGCCAAGAAGGGTGGGAACTGGTAATGCTTCTCTACTGAAAAGGAAAATTATATATACAAGAGCTCTGAAAAGAGGCTGAAGGACTTGCCTGCCCTGTTGTAAAATGATTTATGCCGCTGTGTGCGTGCCTCCTTATTTTATCATAACTGCCTCCTCCTAAGCTGCTTCTTCAGTACACCAAGAAAGGAACGCTGTGCTCTGCTGGGCCCAGTTCAGCCCATCTCAAATTCCCATGCAAAGGGTAACACATGGGGTCGCAGAGAAAAGCATATCTGGGCGCCTGCTGGCTGACTTGCCTGTTACTAGCTTTAGGTAAAATCATTACAGTGGTGTGCTCTTGAATCAACCAGGTTTTATGACATTGTTTCCATGAGAAAGACAAGGAAGAACTGCTCCTGCTTTGTCCAATAGGCCTTCCTCCCTTCACGACTGTCCCGGTTCCAGATTGGAGCTTCAGGAGGCGGGGTGGCTGAGAGTGAAGGGAAGGATGGGGAGGGAGGCTTTGGGACTAATGTCCTACCTGAGGCTGCGCTCCAGGGCAGGTGCAGAGGTGCCCAGTGTGCTGTGTGCCTCCAGGGGGCTTAGTGTGTCCCAAGCCTGTGGTCAGGCCTGCGGTGGAGGGATGCCGTCCTCGTCCCCATCGTCCCAACAACCAGAGCCACAATAGAACAGCTAGTACTTATTGTGTGTGTACGTTGAACACCGTACAGCGAGTAACTCTCTGAAACTAGCAACAACCCTATGCCATAGGCATTAGTTCTATAATGTTCCGGATGAGGAAACTTGGTCTTTCAGAAGTCAGAGACTGGCCAAGGTCACACAGCTCAAATGTGAGGGAGCCAGGTTCTATCCCAAACAATCAGACTTCTAACGTACTCTCCTAACACCCAAGTATACAGTACTGAGTAGCATGGAGGCCTGAAAGGCATGGGCTCCACCTCTGGAAATTGACCCTAGTGCGCCCTATGCCATCATATATGAATGCCTGGTGAGAAGACACTGGATACCTCTTCTTTTTCAAAAAAGTCTTGCCAATTACAAGGTAGTGTATAACTCATATACACCTTGGTAATAACACCATTATCATCACCCTGAAAAGATGATGTCAGTAATCTAAGGCCATGGTAGCAGTTTGGAGTATAGTGACTTTTCCAAGAATTTTCTTTCATTGAAATCATGAAAATAATGTAGTTTATTTTATCTCCTTTTGTTCCATTTTGCCTAAAACAAAGAGCCTTCCTTCTCTTAAGGTCTTCAGTCTAACAGCCTTGGAGAGCAGGATGGCCCTTCTCCGAGTGGGTCTTTCTTACTCCTCTTACTCCTTACTCTGGGAGAGCAAGCCGCCTGGAGGAACAAGGGATGCACTTAGAATCTCTGAGCACTGATTTCTGCAAAGAGTGCTATATCCCAAGTCAGAGTCTGTAGCCTTGGTAATAGCAGTTTCAAACTGCCTTTTTCTCTATCACTGAAAAAAATACATTTCCATACCAAGAATTGGCCATTACTTATGCTAATTTAGTCATTGACTAGAAAAAAGTCACCCTAAATGTTATTTTTATTTTGGGACAGACAGAAATAAACAGCAGGAGGCTGTGCAGTGAATGTTTACATAGAAATAGAAAGACCTGAGGAAGGGGAAGGGGGAAGGATGGAGGGAGGCCGAGAGCCCCGGGTTCCACCAGCACAGCCGGTGGGTCCCTTTCTCCTCAGCTCTCCTGCACGCCTTTGTGAGTCATGCTGCTTGTGGATTCGAATAATATGGATGCATTATTTCTAAACCAGCTTTTCTAACAAACCTCTGCTTTTTTTGTGCGACAAATGTTTACATACCACTGGGAATAAGCCAGATCTTGACTTGATGCTACGGCTACTATCATGCATTTGGTATCTCTTATTTGTCAGGCACTAGGGACACGGTGAATTATACGATATCCCCGCCCTTATTAACATAAGCCACTGCCATGGACAGAGTAACTGTAAGTAATTAGGTAGACCTGTGTCAAATGCTACAGGGGACAAGGCATTAAGGAATGAGAGTTGATGAACTATTCTCTTGAAATAGCAGAAAAATGTCTAAGAGGTATTTTGGATATGGAATGAGATGGGGAGTATATTCCTGGATACAGTATTCCTCATGCTATAATTAAAGGGTTGTAAGTTGGGTTTGTTTTTTTTTTTTTTTGGTTTGTTTGTTTGGTGATTTTGGGTACCTTTTCCATCTGGTAGATGACAATGAATTAACATATATTTAGTTGAGCAAAACAGTTTGTAACTTAGAAGTGGAAGTCATTTGGGATTCTTATTTCTACAGATATAATTAGTTTCATGGGCTCATTTAAAAGTATATCCACATATTTAAGGAAATCATATGGTTGACTTTGTATCTTTTGGTCTGTGATGTATCTTTATTTTATATCATTGTTCATCAGTGTGAGCTCATCTTTTAGTATTTCTCTCAGTACCATCACTAATCCAGTCAGAGGCACTTAATTAGGCCAGAAACACATATTTGCTCTTTTACAAAAGCACCAAATTCTGTGTTTAAGGATATGACATTTCAAAAATGGCCTTGTATTCAATGTAAGAAAAAAATCTTTTTCTGTATTTCCACTCATCTCACAAAATAATACATTTGCTGATAAATTGGTTAATCCAATTGTGTGTTAGTCATGGTAAAGATAAGGTAGCATTCTTTTTTATTCTGTACTGTTTTCATTTCCCATTTATTTCCTAAAAAGTAGGCCTATTTTGAAACAAAATAAACCCTACAACTGAGCTTATCTAAAGCAAGAAAAGCAAATTTACAGAAATTAAGGCAACACACCTCTGGTAGGATTCCCAGAAGTGGACACTGTGGTGCAGGCGGGGCTGGAAAGTAAGCTGTGTGGTTCTCCCTGCCCTACAGAGCGTGGTGATGGTGGTCTTCAGTGAAGACAAAAACCGGGATGAGCAGCTGAAATACTGGAAGTACTGGCACTCTCGGCAGCACACTGCGAAGCAGAGGGTCCTTGACATTGGTAAGTTGACCTTGACCTTGACCTTCCTGCATGGTCTTTGGTAAACCTCCATGTTGCCTTGATGCAAAGAAGAGCCCAGAAATCACTGCTGAGACCCCCATCACTCCTGTGATGTGCCTGGCACTAGTCCGTGCAGCTTTCCAATATTTCAGTACATTTAGTACAAATAAGGCTGAGAAGTCAAGATCGGGCTAAGCTGAGAGCACAACACTTTGTGTCCCATAGAAGTCAGGTGTGTCTCGTATAATAATAGATTTGGATTTACCATGACCATGCCAGTTTCTGAAATATATTTCCATGCCCTCTTGTGTTTGAGCCTAATAACTGGCAGGCAGGCCAGAGGAACTCTTATTCCTTCCTGTAACACAGGTAATCTGGGCTCATTTGGTTCTAAGGTACTCGTGATGGTCATGGGACTAGATAGAGCTTTCTGGTTCTCTAATTTTCCATCTTGTGTTCCTTCCGTCCAAACACACATCCAGTGCAAAGAGTACTAGATGATCAGACTAACGCAGAGTTCGAGAGAACGTTCTTGGCAGTAGAGAAGGAATGATCTGCCCAGTGCATTTTCTGGAGTCTGTATATTCCTAAACATCATGCTTGTTCTTTAAAGATTCGGAGCCCCCTGGGTGGGACTCAAGAGTCCAGTCAAGAGAACAGAGCGCATACCAAGTGGTTCCATGGAGAGGATTCATTGCCAAGGTTGGGAGGGTGGAAGGCCCCAAGAGGCCATGAGAGGAGCCACAGCGGGAACTTGCTGCTATTTGCTGGAGGGCCGAAGGATCAAAGGAGTTGTGAGAGCCCCCAGGCAGGGACAGGGTCAGCCGGAGCCACAGCTGGGACTGCGGAGGGAGCAGCTGTCTTAGCGCAGTGAGAACACGGACCCCAGAGGGAGCAGCTATCTTAGAACAGCGAGAACCGCAGAGAATCTGCCAGAAACACCCCTCAGTGTAGAGCAAGGGGTGATGGCACGCCCTGCCCCCCAGCCTCTCCTAGCGCTTTCCATTGACCCCATTAGCCTGAAAAGGAGGGCACACCTCCCTGGCACCTGCACTTTGCAGGAATCAACCTCTAGACACAGAGCAGAGCAGGGGGTGTCAAGGATTGATCTTAAAGTGTCTAGAAATAACTTAAGACCACAGTAATTATATGTGTTTCTAAATAATCTTAACAATTCATCTACATCCTGCTTCCGTAAGAAATTATTTCTCATTTATAGGGTTTATTTTCACGTTTCCCAGACCTCGAGGCACAGTCCCAGTGAGGACAGGCCAAGTCCAGTGAGGAAGGTTTCCGCTGTGCTGGACACCAGAGTTGATAATGAACCACTCGTTTACTTTGATTTCTTTCACATTGTAACAAAGGACTTTTTCAAACCTTTTATCTCACACTTGCTGGGACGCTTTGACCAATGGTAGAGGAACTGAGATAGGGTTGGAGACTCGCTGTAGAACATATGGAAACTAATTTGCTGGTTTTTCTTGCAAAATGGCTACACCACTCCTTATCTCTACCAGATACACTCACACACATCTCCTTTCAACTAGTCAAACGAATTTATTTAATAAACAAGGAAACCAAGGCTTACTGACCCACCTTTCTTTTCCTCCGATAATTAGTGCAAGAATTAGTGCAAGCGCTGGAATAAAAGCAATCTTCCTCACCCAGGTCACACCCTGAACCCCCAAGATCGACCAACTGGGAAGAAGGGTTTGGGAATACTTGCTGTAACCTGCTTTGGAGGCAGTCTGCCCAGAGCAGAGGAACAATTTTATTTTATTTGAAAAGTTAGCCTTATAATTATTGCCCAAGAAAGGAGCAATTAAGTAGAAATGTGGCCTAGGTCCAAATAAGGCAAATAATAAACACGTTTTACTGGCATACCTGTGGGTTCAACTTTGATGTTGTTACAGGGTTCACTTTTCTTAGCCCAGAATGATCTCTCAGGTCTCATAGGATTTCAGGTCTTATCTCTCTTCTTTATCACCTCCTGGCTGCTTTGTCTCCCTCATGTAACCCTTTGCACATGTGTGTGTGCACACAAACACATACACATTTATCACTGAGATTTGTGACTTTGACTCAGTAGCTTCATGGCCCCCTGGGCTATTAGCTGACTCTGAGATTAAGGCATTGAATCAGCCTCTTAGGTTCAAATGAAAAATCAATTTTCTGACCACAGTCTCTACCCCTCACCTCAACCTGACAGGATGAGGGCAGATGGAAGAAATTCCTCTAATTCATTCTTGTACCAGATTTTTAAAAAGTCAAGCAACTTGTTCCTCTTTCAGTGGGCGGTTAACACCATTTCCAATAGAAAGGGTCAGGGGGGTGAGGTTGCTGTGGCGACTCCATCCGTGCGCTGTGAGCCCTCCCCGGTGGTAACTCTGCAGGGCTGTGTTGAGAACGTCTGTGAGGCTGCACCTGGGCTCAGCCAGGGGGTTACCAATGCCTGCTGCGGGGGAAGGAGGCCCAAGAGTGCTTTTATGCTATGCCTGTGTCAGTTTGGGTGGAGAACATTTCTAGTGGCTGGCCTGCAAGAGAAAAGGAAAAACCAGAAGTATTTAATGTGTTATTTTTCTTTACCTTTATGAACTGGAGATTAAAGCTGGGTCTCCCAAGTTGCAGTTCCCCAAGCCTCTCCCAGCCACTGTGGTCAGCAAGTCCAACTGAAGCCTGTAGGTAGTGACTTTGAAGCTGGCATTAGAGACTGAGATGAGGCCCTTCTTTGCTAAAATGAGCGTTGGTAACCTGGGTCCTTGGGGTCTGTGGGTGGGCGGTGGGGAGCCTCCACTCCTCAGATTATGTGCAGTGCCAATCGGTGTTTGGATGCACAGGCCCTTCCACCTTTCCAGGGGCGCCCGGGACAGCCAGCCCTCCCTCCATCCCTCAGTCTCCCTGCTTCCCTTCCAAGCAGCACCCAGTGGAGCTCTCACCTCTCTGTGTCTCCTTCTTCAACATCCCCTCAGAACTCACGTGCTCAATCGACTCTCGCGACGCCGCGGACGGTAGCCCACCAGGCTCCTCTGTGCGTGGGATTTCCCAGGCAAGCATACTGGAGTGGCTTGCCATTTTCTTCTCTGGGGAGCTCAGCACTCATGCTCGAGGGCCATCCTGTCACCTCTGGGCCCTGGTATAATCGTGCCTGGAGAACATTCTCCATCTTTCCCTACATAAATCGTCTCCTCTGGACTAGACTTTTGTGGCCCCGCCTCATTACCCACACACTCCTGCTCCTCTGAGTAACCCGAGTGTGCTGCCTGCCTGATGGGAGAGGACCCCCAGTGTCCCTGTTGGAGTCCCCATCTGTGGAAAGACCATCCACGGAAAGTGGAGGGCCAGGGGAAAGAGCTGCTCCTCAGAGCAGGGGGCACCTCAGCTGCCAGCTTCCTGAGTGCTGAGTGGAGTTCCTGGTGAGGCCCTTCCTGCCTCACACCAGTCACATCCCTCCCTGGGCGGACACTCACATGTTGCCTGACTTGTTCCCTCACTTCTTGGAGGCCTTCACTTGTCGTGACCGTATCAGAGAGACCTTCCCTCTAGCCTCACCCAAACATCACAGCCTCGTCGCTCTCCAGCTCCCTTAACTCTACTCCACTGCAGAGCCCTGTCGCCACCAAACATGTTACGAATACGTGTTTCTGTGTCTTCTTGTGTCCCCCCTCATGCTACACTAAGCCCCATAAGAGCAGACACTTGTCTGTTTTCTTTTCTGCTCCAGGCCCAATGCCTCTCACAGAGCCTGAGTCACCGTGAGCATTTGATAAATATTTCCTGAAGGAATGAATGGATGTATGAATGAATGAATGACCACACGTAAGGATGAAACTCTTACTGCAGTGATAGGAAGCTGGCTTTCAAAGGCGCGAACTGTGTCTTAGTACCAGCTCCCATGTGTCTGTTGCCTTTTGTGTACCAGGCTCTTTCTATACATCAGGCATAAGCATTTTGTCCTTCATCCTGAAAACAACTTATTTTATTGCTGAAAAGCTGAGAGGGTGAGGTGCGAAGAATTTTACCCAGGATCAAACCCCTGGGAAGTGGTGAAGATGGAAATTCAGGATTGCTGGACTGTGTACCCCTTGTTTTTTAATTATCGCGTGTCTTCACTCCACTGTCTCTCATCTTTGTATCCTGACCTCTAGATAGTTCTGGGCCCCCTCCAGCCCCTAATCACATGCAGAATAACTGCAGGCTGTCATGAATTGACCTAGCGTTGAGGTCCTGCTTCTCCCCTCTGCGCCTTCCTTTCCAGACACTGAGAACGCTTTGCACTCTGGGTGGCAGGACTTGGCTGCTGCTAGTTCTGACATTTCTAAAAGCCAGTTCAGATGTGTGGTTCTTGTACATTAGGCCATAAACTATGTTGGTGGGGAAGGAAACATTAGCAATTAGCTCTTGCTGGATATAAGTAAAACAAACAAACCCCAGCCCAAGTGCACTCTGCTCCTCTGCAAAGCACGTAAGTAGAGTTCTCCAAGTTACACAAGTTCTTTCTTGTGAGCTCGTCGGATTAGTTAGTCCAGGTCATCAATATGTTCACATTCTGCTGCCCAAAGGGTGTTCCTGCACAGATTGTACCTACTGTATGGAATCACCACTCTGATGGTATCTGTCCTTTGCTCATCTCCGAGTGTGAAAGCCCCTTTCTCAAAGGACATGGAGTCAGTGTTGATCCCATCTTAGTTACCACCAGCTTGCAGAAAGGCAGAGTAATTCCACATTCATTCAGTAAACTGGTGATTCAGAGATAAATAAATAAGGCAGAGCCCCATCTTCAAGCTGCTCCAGACTGGAGGCAAGAAGATGACTGGCTGAGGTTATCGCATGGTGAGAGGCAGATGGGAGAAATACTTGCTGTAGATGTTTCTAAGTCCCCTCTGAAAAGATAACTAGAACATGTGAGGTCAAAAAGGTGGGGGAGGGTGCTGTGAGCCAAGGAAACAGCCCATGCAGAGGCATAGGAATCAGAACAGTAAAACCGAAGTGAGGCTGGCATGTGATTTTATAAAATCTGATAAAGCTGTTGGCAAAAATGGGGGGGGTGGAAACTTGTGCACGCTGGTGGGAGTATCATTGATTCAGCTTACACAGTGGGTGGGGAGACAAGTAAACTGGGAATAAACTGGGCTGAGAAAACGAGCTGGAAGGCTGTGGGAGTTGTGGAGAGGCTTGCTTTTTTAAGGGGAATTTTAGAGTAACCTGGTGGCTCAGACAGTGAAGAATCTGCCTGCAATGCAGGAGACCTGGCTTCGATGCCTGGGTTGGGAAGATCCCGTGGAGGAGGGAATGGTTACCCACTCCAGTATTCTTGGCTGGAGAATCCCATGGACAGAGGAGCCTGGTGGGCTACAGTCCATGGGGTCACTGAGTCGGACATGACTGAGTGGCTAACACTTTCTTAGAGTGACAGGGGTAGGAAGTATAGATGGGATTTGCTGGTCTCAAGCTGTAAGAGGAGACCCATGTAAAGCTGTTTCAGTGAGGTACAGACTGCAGCTCTGGGTCTCCCATGGAGGCTGAATGAGCCCAGCAGGGTGTTTTGGGATCCAAAGCCCAGAAAGTTCCTGGTATGAGAAGGCTGTTGACTCCGACCAGACGTATCCTCGTGGTCAACTCAGAGCTGCATGTGGAATGCTGGGGAAATGCTCTCTCAGACCATTGGGTGGGTCTTCGCAGAGGAGCGTCACCACACCAGATACCGAGGGGAACTAAGCTCAGAGTTTCTCGTCTTTTGCCGCTTTGGCACTAGCTTAACTCCACAGAACGCTGCTTTGCAGTTTTGTTGGGGAGATTTTTGAAATGTGTGTGCTTATACTTTTTTTATATTGAGGTGTAACATGCATATTTTGTTTTTCATTAATCCATGTTTTTCTCTTGTTGAACAGAGTGGGCTTCAGAGATGCAGGAATATATACGTGAGGGCCCATAAAGGATGTCACTCATCCAGGGGAGTGTTCCATTCGCCCATCGGTCCTCCCAGAACTCTGACAAGGGGGAGACTGGGCAGAAATACAGGCAAATGGAATTCTGTGATGAGGTGACATTTCTCTTTATTGAGTTGCAGGGTTTGATTTGGGAGACTTTGCTCAACCACTGAGGATTTTCAGCAGGACAGTGGTATCTGTCTTTCAGAGAAGTGGTTCTGGGCCAGGGTCCAGGTGGGATGAAGTGAGGGAGAGACTGGTTATAGCTGGGGAGAGACCTGGAGGAGTAAACTGTAAAGGAGAGATGCAAAATTAACTCAGGAATGAGAGATGAATTCTAGAACTGGTAGACTTTCAGAACTGACTGGCTGTAGGGATAAAGGAGAAGAAATAGATCACAGAAAAAAAGTGCAGCTTTGCCAACAAGGTAGGGGCTGGGAGTGGCAGCAAGCATGGTGCCCCAGGTGCCAGGGGTGTGGGGGCTGACTGATGCTGAGTCCAGCCAGGGGCACAATGACTTTTAGGCACTGTCTACACATTAAACAGGCTGGGAGCTCCCCGGGACTCATTTGCACAGTGGAGAGATCCAGTTTTGCCCCATGTAAGCCATTTAAAAAAATATTTGAAAGGGACTACCAATCATAAAATGACCCAGAATGCGTAGCAAGTCTACTCAAAGCATGAATAATTACAGAACCGCTTTCTTGGGAAGGAATATTTTTCTGTTTCCTTTCAAGCAAGGAAGGAAAATTATAAGACATTCAACAACTAACATTGATTTATAGAATAAAAAATCAGAAGCTACAGCAGATACATTGAGACTCATTCAAATATAGCTTCTCTCTACTGAACAGAATTAAGAATTACTTGCTTGCTTTACAATGCAGCTTTTTCAAAATAATCAGCATCACAGTTTTTGTACTTTCCTGAAGGGTGGTATGGATGGTGACGTAATGAGACTAATACCTCAAGCACATCCGAATGGAGAGTCACATCCAATGTAATCGGTATTGACATCATTTTGCTGTAAATTGTGAAACCAACCATTTGCTCTTTATTCAATCTGTCTTTGATTTTGGTTCCCAGACGTAATCCTTCCCTGTATTAGTATGTGTTATATTGTTAATATTAATCCCATTGTTTTCCGTGGTAATTGACAGGCAGTTATAGTCTCTCTGGTTATTAGCATGTGATTATAGGATTTTCATCTGGGCCCTAATACAAACGTATGTCTTTATTTTAAAATTGTGCTGTTGATAGCAGTCTTATATTAAGATAAATTGCTCATGAATCCTTAAGTTCTGATGAAATCAAAACATTTTTTCAAGTCTAGTTCTAGATAGTTTTCTTTGAGGGTCAAAGAGAAGCCTTTCGGGAGATTCTCGAATACAGAAATTCGTTGACCACTGTGACTTACTCAGCTTGGCTCATCTGTCCAGGGCTGGGAGCTCTCTTCTGTGTGGAGTTTTACTCCACTTTCAAATAGGAATTGCGAATAAAATGAAGTTACGCCTTTAATTTTTTCCTTTGAGCTTTCTAGAGGAGCCTGGCTTTGGATGTGCCGTACAAGTGTGCTTTCTTGCAGTTTTTATTGTCAAATGCTGGCTTGGGCTACTCAAAGCTGTGCAGAAAAGTGGGGGGTGGTGGTGTAGAGATTGGTGGGCTGGGAGAGGCATCTGCTGGTTTTCAAGAGGTCAGGTAGCCAAGTAGTCAGCATGGATCTGTGGCCCAAATGGGCCTCGATTCAGGCATGAGGAAGATGTGGGGGAGGAAGTGACTCCTCTTTCAAGAAACATGGATGGAAGGAAAGAGGAAGACCTAGCAATAGTGTGGAAGGACATCTGCCAGGACCAGGGCCTGGATGTGTGGTCATTTGGTGAACTCTGCCCCGTCCTGGCCCCTTCCCTTGGGCGGAAGGCTGGAGGAACCCCAGATCACCATAGGTGCCCTGCAGCCTGCCTCTGTCTTCCCCAGGGTGGCCCACTCTGCCACTGAGTTTTGTTCTGTGGTGAGCTCTCCTCCTCCAGCATGGGACAAACCTGCTCTCTCCCTGCAGGTGGGAAAGTGTGGGACTTCTCTCCTTTAAAAATAACTCAAGGAAATGGAATTTTGATTTTTGATATTTCCTAGACTCTTTTCCATACTTCTGAATAGATACGAAAAGTAAATTTGATTCAAAACCAAACCAAACCCCTTGAGAGCCCTCAACTTAAAAAATAAATAAAGAATAACCCAACCCAGGGCTGGTTGGTGAGAGTCAGGGCAGTGAGTGAGTCAGAGCTGAGAGAGTGGAGCAGCCTTGACCCCGCTTCCTGCACGGGTGGGGGCAGGAGGAGCGGTGGGGGTGTGGCCCCAGCTCTGCCCCGCCTGCTGTTTGATCATCAGCTCTGGTTGTTGCTGCAGTCACAGGCAGTGCGATTTACAGAGAAGCGCTGTAGCCACAGCTACTGGACAACTGTTTTCATCATCAACTTTGGTTAGAAAACATGGCTGTGATAAAAATGGTAGGCTGTTAATGCTCTGTATTTAAAAGATGATACACTGCAAATATTCTTTAAACTTTAATCTTAGTTTAGGCAGAACATACTCATTTTCAATAAAAATTGAACCACTGTGAGTTTTTTTTTATTGCCCGCGTGTCTCCGTATGAGTGTTAGGAGCTGATTCTTTTGGGGACAGCTCCTCTGGGGAGAATCATTTCCTCCTTGGCGTGTGTGCCTAGGGTGATGGAGAGTTCCTCAGCCTTCCCCCGAGACAGGGCCAGAGTTCACCAACTGTCCACACATCCAGGCAGATTCCCTTCCAGACTATGGCTGGGTCTTCGTCTTTCCTTACAATCCATGTTTCTTAAAAGAGGCGTCACTTCCAAACCTCGCATCTTACTCATGTCTGAATCCAGCATAATCTGCCTTTTATTAAGATTTCTTTTTTTTTAAACTGGAGTATTGTTGCTTTAGTTTCTGCTGCACCACAAGGTGAATCAGCTGTATGTGTGCATACCTCCCTCTTTCCCGGTTGCCTTCACAGTTGGGGGCAGAGGGCGCCGAGTAGAGCTCCCTGTGCTGTGCATCCTCGTTAGTTACCCATGCTAAACACGGAGTGTGTGTGTGTCAGTCCCCGGCGCTCCATCCCATTGCCTCTCTTCCATCCTTGGTACCCTTGTTTCTTCTCTGTGTCTGCATCTCTAGTCCTGCTTTGCAAATAAGGTCCTCTATACCATTTTTCTAGGTTCCACATATGAAAGTGAAAGTTGCGTCCTCTATACCATTTTTCTAGGTTCCACATATGAAAGTGAAAGTTGCTCAGTCGTGTCTGACTCTTTGCGACCCCATGGACTATACACTTTTTGGAATTCTCCAGGCCAGAATACTGGAGTGGGTAGCCTTTCCCTCCTCCAGGGGATCTTCCCAACCCAGGGATTGAACCCAGGTTTCCAACACTGCAGGCAGATTCTTTACCAGATGAGCCATGAGGGAAGCCCAAAATATGTGTTATATATTTATTTTTCTCTTTCTGACTTCACTCTGTGACAGTCTCTAAGTCCATCCATACCTCTGCAAATGGCACAATTTCATCCCTTTTAATGGCCGAGTAATATTCCAGTGTGTGTGTGTGTGTGTGTGTGTGTGTGTGTGTGTGTGTGTATACATATATGTGTGTATACAAATTAAAGACCAGATTAAACATGACCTATCTTTATCCACTCCTCCATTGATGGACATTTAAGTTGCTTCCATGCCCCAGCTATTGTAAACAGCGCTACAATGAACTTTGGGGTGTGTGTATCTTTTTTAATATTCACATTTCTTAATGCCATATCTGTAGGTCTGTTTCACCCCTAGGTTACTTTCAGCCTCCCCTTCATTTCTCCTCTAGGGCTCTCCTTGCCTAGAATGGCCCTTCCTCCCTCTTTTACCTGGCAGTCATCTCACTCCTAAGACCTTGTTCCATGACCCACTTAGGTGAGATCTTCCTAATCTTTCAGACATCAGCTGCTCCCCCCACAGATTTTAGTTTGTACTTAGACTGTAACATTGCTGGGTTTCACTTGGTTTATCAGTTTACATTCTGTCCACTCTACTAAATGCCAAGCTTCTCGAGGGGAGAGAAAATTTTTTTCTGTAACTTTTGTATGAGCTGCACCTGGAATGGTGCCTGGCACAGAAAAGATGCCCAGCTAGTGCTGACTAGTTGATGAACAAACTTCCGTGCATTGTTCTGTATTTAGGTAACACCATGGTAAGGGAATATGTGCCTTGTTAACAGGGAAATCAGGGTGGGGTTGGGCTCTGTCCTCTTCTATGATGAAAGAATCAGTTTTGGTGGTATTTTTCTGGATCCCAGCTAAATGTGCATTTGGTACTTTGATTTCTTATATTTTAAAAATTGTTGCATTATTCTATAGACTTTTTCATGAAACATGCTTAACTTCAAGACTTAATTGCTAACGTAGAAATATAATACTGACATTAATAAACCAAGGGGGAACTTCTCCTTTTGAACTTGGGGGCTTCATTAATAAATTTCTCCTTTTAAACTTCACTGGAAATTATTGTTATTTCCCTGAAACAAACACATTTGTTTTAAAGCAAACTTTACCAAGAAAAAATTTGGAAATTAAAAATTGTAATTAATCTGGTCTTTAATTTGGGTTAATTTTTTTTTTTCACTGCTCCTGGGAAGTGTGTTTGCCTGGTTGTAGGCATTATTGTATAAGAAACCTTTTCTGGAGAAGTACTTGCCCACTGCTGGCAATTTTAAAACCCGGAGTGGTTAACCAGAAGGAATGTTACAGAGAGGGTTAAAGTAGGAATGGGTGCTTGAAGGGCATCCATTGAATGGATGCTCTGAGAACCTGTTTCAGTGAAAGGCTGAAACTTTCTCATAAAGAGATCATGGTTTGCATGATGAGCTTTCAAAATGAACACACACACACATAACTAAAACCGCTCAACAGACCTATCAAATTAAATACTTTAATTTCCTGTCTTCCACCATTTCCTTTTTCACATTTACTGGATGCCACATTGCTTTCTCCTTCTTGGTCGGACCTTTCCTGTATCTTTAGCTATATTTGACCATGACGTCATCTCAAACATGTAGTCTATGCTCTCTATTTGATTTTATGTCTTTAAAAAATATTTATCTATTTGGCCGTGTCGGATCTTAGTTGCAGCACCCAGGATCTTCATTGCAGCATGCAGACTTCTCAAGTTGCAGCCTGTAGGCTTAATTGTCCCCAGGAATGTGGGATCTTAGTTCCCCGACCAGGGATCAAACCCGTGTCCCCTGCCTGGGAAGGCGGATTCTTAACCGCTGGACCACCAGGGAAGTCCCTGATTTCATGTTTTTTGCTTGGGGCCTAATTATTTTCTTTCTTTAGAGATGCATTTATTGAAACCTCAGCCTAATAGTCTCACATTTTTTAGTGTTACTTGGTTGACTTAAGAGTTACAAAAAAAGAAACCCTGGCAAGACAGTCTGCTAGTGTCACGAGACTCATCTAATTACTGAACAGAACTACAGAGCTGGTCTTTTCAGCCGTGCTCCAGCAGGGACTGGAAACCTCTCTCTCACCCTGCCTTTCAGCAGGAACAAATGCATGTCTTCTTTGTCTTTGCAGTACCCACAAGTGTGGAATTAGGCAAATGTAAAGTTTTTCTTCCCTGTTTACAAAATCTAAAACTTGCCAAGAGAAAGTTTGAAAAAACAGAAAGTTTTTTATGCTGTGAGGCCAGCACTTTGTTATCTCCATTTCACAGATCAAGGAGCCAGCTTTTCTAAGGTGGCTGTTGATTTCCTCTGGGTATACACCTGCAGTTCTCAGATGCTGTGATTCAGCATCTCCAAGGAGAATGGTAACAACAGGAACTGCGTCCCTCCTTTGAAGGACACATTTATCTTCTTGAAGAAATATATGTAAGAGAATTGGAATTTCCATTTTGAAATAATATGTAAATCCTCTAATAATTGTTGAAAAATAAGTAAACAGGAATAGCAACGTGAGTAATTCTAATAGCAGTTAATGCAAAAATCCCTCATATAACAAGCACCCTCCACCCTCATCATCCACATAACAAACTTACCTTCCTTTATCTGTAGACCAGTTTGGTGAGTGACTGGGCAGCCAGGGGCTAATGGGAAGGTTGAAAGTGAAGGTTGCTTTTAATGGATCTTGAGCTACTGAAAGAATTGGGTTTGTAATTTCTGCTTGATCAAAGAGTAATCCATGTGAAGACTGACAGTTCTTGTAGTGTGTCTGTGTCCTGCACCCCCGGTTACCAAAAGGTTATTTCTTTTGTTTGAATCTATTCAACTCAAAAGGGCAGTTATAGGTGTTGGAAAATTGTTTCTGACATTGAGGGCTACTAGATACTAGAATGAGACTTTGAGAGAGACTGGAATGTCTTAGGACAGAAAAGCAATTCTAAAGACTGTTGCTAATAATAAAGTACCATCGTTTGAGAAAGAGTTCCATTGTCTTTCATAAATTAGACTTGGTTTAACTAGGAAAGTGTCACACTTTCCGGAAATGTCAACTGACGTGGGGAAAGCTTGGGGACTTGTGCTAGAGGAAGGGAGCTCAGTGTGTAGGTCTGACATGATTTTGGCTGCATAGCCACTCTGGGCAGTAACTTCTAATCCTAGATGTCTATAACATCTTGTCCTCTGCCTTCCTGTAACAGTGTTAGCATATTAAGTAACGAAATAAAGAATGGAAAATTGAAATAAAACATGAATAGTTCCCGCAGTATACACAAATAAATTATATACCAAAGCACTACTCCTGTCTTCATCCATTTAGAGAACTGTCAGGATGTATTAGGCACTTTTGTGTTTTCACAGATTTAAAAGACACATAGTTTAAAAAGACATAATAGGTAGATTGAATTTAAATCTCACTGAGTAACAGACTAATGAGAAGAGTTTAATTTTAAGCCCATCCCAGTTGATTTAAATTCAGAGCTAGAAGTCATGTTGTATGTGTGTGTGGGCGTGTGTGTGTGTGTGTGTGTGTGTGTGTGTATACACATAAAAGTGAAAGTATTACTCACTCAATTGTGTCCGACTCTTTGTAAACCTTGGACTGTAACCTGCCAGGCTCTGCTACGTGGGATTTCTCAGGCAAGAATACTGGAGTGGGTTGTCATTCCCTTCTCTAGGACATATGTGTATGTGTGCCTACAAACAGAATATGACCTGCTTCCAATCTGAAGTCAAGTTTATGGGTCAGGACCAGCATTCTTTTTCCCTGTTTTCCCATTATGGTTTGCTGGGCTCCCCTGGTGGCTCAGATGGTAAAGAATCTGCCGGCAATGCAGGAGACCTAGGTTTGATCCCTGGGTCGGGAAGGTCCCCTGGAGAAGGGAATGGCTACCCAGGATATTGAATATGGTTCCCTGTGCCATACAGTAGGACCTTGTTGTTTATCTATTTTTTATATACTAGTTTGCATCTGCTAATCCCAAATTCCCAGCCCTTTCCTTCCCCAACCCCCTCCGCCTTGGGAATCATAAGTTTGTTCTCTATATCTGTGAGTCCATTTTTGTTTTGTAAATAAGTTCATTTGTGTCTTATTTCAGGTATATATAAGTGATATCACATAGTATTTGTCTTTCTCTTTCTGACTTGCCTTGATTAGTATGATCATCTCTAGGTCCATACATGTAACTGTAAATGGTGTTATTTCATTCTTTCTTATGACTGAGTAATATTCCATTGTATGTATAAACATCACATTTTCTTTACCCATTCATCCACTGATGGATATTTAGGTGGTCTGCATGGTCTGGCTGTTGTAAATAGTGCTACACTGAACATAGAGGTGTATGTATCTTTTTGAATTATAGTTTTGCCTGGATATATGCCCAGAAGTGAGATTGGTGGACCATATGTCCCTTTTCACCACATCCTCTCCAGTATTTGTTATTTGTAGACTTTTTAATGATGGCCATTCTGACTGGTGTGATACCTCCTTGTAGTTTTGATTTGCATTTCTTGAATAATTAGTGATACTAAGCATCTTTTCATGTGTCTGTTGGCCATCTGTATATCTTTAGACATACAGAGAAACAGCTTTAGGTCTTCAGGACCAGCATTCTTAAGCAATGAAATCAAACAGAATAAAAATATTGGGTTGGCCAAAAAGTTCATTTGGGGTTTTCCATACCATTGGGGTGGCCAAAAAGTTCGTTCAGGTTTTCTGGACGCTGTAAACCTGAATGAACTTTTTTGCCAACTCAATACTAGCATATCTGGAATGCAGTAACGGGTTACAATGTAAATGCTTATCTTATTCTAAGTTTATGTTAAGTGGAATTGAAAGCTATCTCACAGGCCTGTATAATTCTTTCTCTAGAAATAGAAGGGTGAGTCAAACAAATAAAATATTAGGCTTCTCCTAATGGGAAAACTCCAAGAAAGAATTCATCGTAAATGATATATGTAGGGTAAACATCATAACAATATTAGTAACTCCAGCTTTAGTAGTGCCAAAGAGTCACTCTACACCAGTTACAATTCTGTGAGTCACAAATTGTATTTTCATAATGTCAGCCCCTTTTGTTCTGGATTATGTTTGGAAAGGTGCTCATTGTAAAGGCTATATATTACAGAACTTCTTAGGTTTCAGTCCCAGCTTGTCCCTGTCAGAACTAAGTGACTGCCAGGGAGGGGAGGTACTCGATGCATTTGCCCATTATACCAAGTAGGAATAATTTTAAAAAGCTACTAATCAGAATTATCTGAGGTTGTGTTCCTGAAGTATGTGTATTTAGCACACACTCAGCTCTCAAAAACTGGTGGCTGTTCCTAACTGTTTGCTCAGGACCCAGTGGTGGGAATACATTTAGTGCCTCTAAAAATCAGCTCAAGTGTCAACACCCTTAAGGAAACCCAGGTCACCTCCAACTTGGTAAAAATATATAAAGGAAATCATGAACTCAGAGTTCTTGTGAGTCATCCAGATTTTAAGAAGCTGATTCTTTAGTTTTGAAAACAGAAAAAAAAAATCTCAGAACCTACTTCTACTAGGGTTTATTTATTTTTCGTATTTCAAGTCAGAGCGAATACTCTTAGAATGACCCTCGACTGTTTCCGGAATTTGAACTGATCCCATTTGTCATTGCAGATAGAGGGACACAGGTGTTTGAGGACAGAAGGGATGGGGGAAAGTGGGGACCAGCGTTGTTTCTGTCACCGACTACAGGACCAGTGAGGTCTGTTCTCTTAGACATTGTCTCTCTTTAATGGCTGAGGAAATACAAGTGCAGTAATTCACTGGCGGTCTCAGGCTTTGGTGAGAGGAGGATAAATTTAATTCGGGTCTAGGTATCTCCCCTGCCAGTGTTTTTTCTCTCTGTGCTTTGAGCACCATCGTATAAATGGACTCCTTGTAATATCCTGACCCCAAATACATAAGATGCATAAACTACCACAGGTTCTTCTTGGCTTTTCAAAAGAAGCATCTTCTTGGGCTGTGATGTATTGCACACTGAGTTGGTACTAGTGCCTTGAGCCATTTTCAGCATTCTGGCTTCATTAGTACACCAGTCCAGGCAGAATCCACACCTTTCAAAAGAGAAGCAATTTTTGCATTAATTATACCACTTCTTTTAATCTCCAACAATATATACAAAAATAATAAGGAGTAGTTATAATTTACCAAGCACATGAACTTAATTAAAGTAAAGGAATTACTAGTTCCTTTGACAGCATTCCAGAATCACACTTACACATACAGTCAGTTTAAAGAAAACAACAAAAGCCTGAATTTAAAGACCTTTTGGGACTTCCCTGGTGGTCCAGTGGTTAAGACTCCTTACTCCCAAAGCAGAGGGCCTATGTTCGATTCCTGTTCAGGGAACTAGAGCCCACATTCTGCAACTATGAGTTTGCATGCGACAGCTAAAGGATCCTGCTGCTACGACTAAAGACCCAGAGCAGTCAAATGAATAAATAAATGAATAAACAAATATTTTTTAAAATGAAAACATAAAGACCTTTTAACAGACCAATATTTATATGCAAAAAAATAAAAAGGGTATAACAAACGAATTCACTGGCCTGTTTTCCATAGCAATTAAAATAGAGTGGATCCTATAATATCAGTACAGAATATAACTTGCCAAAAACTTATGGAAAGTATTGCATATCCATGCTTGTCTAGCAGTCCTTTGCTGGTAACACTATGAAGTTTGTCATCTCCCCCCTGGTGGTAAAGAATCCACCTGCAATGGGGGAGACCTGGGTTCAACCCCTGGGTTGGGAAGGTGCCCTGGAGGAGGGCGTGGCAACCCACTCCAGTGTTCTTGCCTGGAGAATCCCTGTGGACAGAGGAGCCTGGTGGGTTACAGTCCATAGGGTCACAGAGTCGGACACGACTGAGCAACTAAGCACACACACCTCCATGGCTTTCTTAGAGGGCTAATTTGTGAGCTTCCTTTCCATCCTTCCAGGGTCTGCAGGGTATGAAGATGTGTTCTTTGCTTCCTCTTCACTGCAGCACCCCTGACTTTGCCCTGGTTTGCCCAGGCATTTGCAGTGGTCCAAAAGTGTCCAGACTCTCCTCCTCATCAGACTTCTGTTCCTCCAGCTCTTCTCTACCAGCTAGTTTCCACATAGGCTATGCTATGATTTTTCTCTGTAAGATGTTAGTGTCTGGTGGCCATTTCTTGTTTAATTTGCAAGATAAACTTACAAGATAAATACAGGTAGTGGTTAAAACTACGGCCTTTGGCATTAAACAGACCTAGATTCAAATCACCAGCCATGTTGCTTTGCACAAGCAGCTTAACTTCTCTTTAGAAGAGAATGCTGATACCTATCTATCTCCTGGAGCCGTGGTGAGGATTAGAGGAGGCTGTGTCAGGAGAAGGTTTGGCATTTGGTAAGAGCTCACTTTACGGCAGGTATTCGTGTCCTAAGAGCACTTGCATTTTCATGTCAGGAGATGACAGTGTTTGTTCCCAAAGAGAGTCCTAGGATGGGATTCCAGGCCCGAGAATAAGTAGAGGTCTTGGAGCAGTGGGCCCCAGGTCTTACCACGTAGGTAGTTGCCTGGTCCTCCTGTATGTGGTGTTGACATCTACCTAAGAGGGGAGACCTGAGGATGAAGACAGTGTCTCATGGACATCACGGATAATAATGTGGGACATCACTGTAGGTGGAGTGCTTTCTAAGTCTATATGTGAAATAAATTGAATGCACAAAAAGGATTCAGTCATTTCAATTTGCCGTAGATCCATACTACCCAGTCTGGTCTCCAGACCAGCAGCATCAGCCCTGCCTGGGACCTTATTAAAAAGGCAGCTTCATTGCCACATCCCAGACCTACTGAATGAAAATCTCTGGGAGTTGGCTCAGTCATCTCCATTTTACCAAAGTTCTCATGGTGATTCTGATGCACCCCAGCACTCGAGAGTCACTAATACAGAACATCTGCACAAGGCTATAAACCATGAGAATCCAGAAACTATCAGTCTACGTCTTTGGAGGCTATCCTAACAGGCCCTAGAGAATCTTCATGGCTGTGCGTTCCCATACGCTTCACTTTGACATTTCAAGGACACACCCAACCTGAGAACAGACCCTGGAAAGTTTGACTCTATCACCAGACATGACATTAACATGAGATCAATGTCACCCTTAATTCATTAGATTCTCATTTCTTCTTTCCATGGTTTTGTTCTTTTTGATGCTTTGAGCTGGTTGTGTACTTTAGGGTTATCCCTTTGTGTGTAAATCACTAAGATTAATAAGAAATACCTTCTTAACTCAGATGCAATTGACATACTTTTTTTTTTTTTTAAGAAACCTGTTTTAGCCACTTGTAGTTTTGTTCCATCATGCCAGTTTTGGGAAACATCTAAGCCATATTTCTGTTTATATCTCCATGCCCATCAAGTAGATGTTTATATTCTATAGATATTTACAAACTAGTGTACAAGTAGCTTGTGTGTTGCCTCATCATCTTTTTTAGGAAAGAAAGTCCATTCAGAATGTAATACAGTGTTTTACTGGGCTTCAGTTTATGGTGCTTTACAGATAAAGCTTTTTTAAAAATTGGATGTTTTGGATGTTTGTGGCAACCCTGCATGGAACAAGTCTGCTGACACCATTTTTCCAACAGCATCTGCCAGTGTCACATCTTGGTAATTTTCTCCATATTTCAAACTTCTTCATTATTGTTGTATTTGATACGGTGGTCTGTGATCAGTGTCTTTGACGTTGCTATTGTGATTGTTTTGGGACATCACAAACCACATCCATATACGATGGCAAGCTTAATTGATAAATGGACGTGTTATGATTTCTCCACCAACAAACAAGCCATTCCCCCATCTCTCCCTCTCCTCAGGCCCTCCTGTGCCTGGAGACAAAATATTGAAATTAGGCCAATTAATACCCCCAACAATGGTCTCTAAGTGTTCAAGTGAAAGGACAAGCCTTACCTCTCTCACTTTCTTTTTCTTTTTTCAAAATTCTCTTTTTTATTTTTTAAATTCTGAAAGTATGATAATACATTTGCAGAAAATACAGAACAAAATTACATATAGTCCCACTATATATTACAATTATTTTTAAGTAGTAAATTAAAATTTTAGCTGGAGTTTCAATATCAAACTCTCAAAAATTAATAGAATGAATATACAGAAAAGTAGAGGGATATAGTAGACCTGGAAAGCACCATGAACCAAGTCAACATAGTTAAGACTTCCACAATTTTCACAAACAGTAAGATATACATCTATCAAGTTCTCATAGACTATAAACTAGGAGACACAGAGCATATCCAGGGACATAAAACAGGGTGCAAAAATTTCATGGTTTAAAGGTATTGAAAGCATACAGAGTCTGTTCTCTTATCACTGTGTTGCTGCTGCTGCTGCTAAGTCGCTTCGGTTGTGTCCGACTCTGTGCGACCCCGTCCCTGGGATTCTGCAGGCAAGAACACTGGAGTGGGTTGCCATTTCCTTCTCTAATGTATGAAAGTGAAAAGTGAAAGTGAAGTCGCTCAGTTGTGTCCGACTCTTAGTGACCCCATGGACTGCAGCCCACCAGCCTCCTCCATCCATGGGATTTTCCAGGCAGGAGTACTAGTGTGGGGTGCCATGGCCTTCTCCATCACTGTGTTAGAATTATCAAAAGATAATTATGCTAGAAACAAATTATCAAAGATATTTGAAAATAACCCACACATTTTCAAGGGCAGTGTGACATTTACCAAGAGAATCATGTCTCTCACTTTAAATCAACAGCTAGAAATCGTTAAGCTTAGTGAGGAAAGCGTGTCAAAAGCCAAGAGAGGCCAGAAGCTAGGTCTCTTCCTCCAAGCAGTTAGCCAGGCTGTGAACACAAAGGAAAAGTTCTTGGCGGAAATTAAAAGTGCTAATCCAGTGGGCACACAAACGATAAGACAACAAAACAGCCTGTTGCTGACATGGAGAAAATTTTACTGCTCTGGGTAGAAAATCAAAACAGCCACGATGTTTCTGTAAGCCAAAACCCAATTCAGAGCAAAGCCCTAACTCTCTTCCATTCTATGACAGCTGAGAGAGGTGAGAAAGCCAGGGAATCAGAGTTTGACACTAGCAGAAGTCAGTGTATGAGGTTTAAGAGAAGATGTCATCTCATTAACTTATAAAATTGCGAGGTGAAGCAGCCAGTGCTGATGTAGAAGCTACAGCAAGTTACCCAGAAGATCTAACTAAGATATTTCATGAAGGAGGCTACACAAAGTGAAAGTGGCTCAGTCATGTCCGACTCTTTGCAACCCCATGGACTTTTCCGTCCATGGAATTCTCCAGGCCAGAATACTGGAGCGGGTATCCTTTCCCTTCTCCAGGGGATCTTCCCAACCCAGGGATCAAACCCAGGTCTCCTGCATTGCAGTCAGATTCTTTACCAGCTGAGCCACAAGGGAAGCCTAAGAATACTGGAGTGGGTAGCCTATCCCTTCTCCAACGGATCTTCCTGACCCAGGAATTGAATCAGGGTCTCTTGCATTGCAGGCAGATTCTGAGCTATTAGGGAAGCCCCCAGTTATCAATGTAGATCAAAAGAAAGGCCATCTAGGACCTGCATAGCTACAAATGCAACAGTGAAGCCTGGATGACAGCACATGTGTTTATGACATGGTTTATTGAATATTTTAAGCCCACTGTTGGAACCTACTGTTCAGAAAAAAAGACTCCTTTCAAAATATTATTATTGTCCACTGACCATGCATCTGGTCACCTGAGAGCAAGGATTGAGAGATACCACAAGATTATTGTTATTTTCAGCCTACTAACACAACATCCATTCTGTAGTCCATGGATCAAAGAGTAGTTTCAACTTTCCAATCTTATTATTTAATAAATAATGTTTAAGACAATAGCTGCCATAGATAGTGATGCCTTTGATGAATCTGGACAAGATTGATGACCTTCTGGAAAGGATTCACCATTCTAGATGGCTTTAAGAATGTGGTTCTTGGAAAGAGGTCAAAATATCAACATTAACATGAGTTGGGAAGATGTTGATTCCAGTCTTCATGGGATCCTTTGAGGGGTTCAAGATTCAGTGGAGGAACTGCAGATGTGGTTAAAATTGCAAGAGAACTGGAAGTGGAGCCTGGAGATGTGACTGAATTGCTGCATTCTCATGATAAGACTTTCATGAATTGCAGTTGCTTCTTATGGATGAGCAAAGTATGTGGTTTCTTGAGATAGAATCTGCTCCTGGTTATGATGTTGTGAAGACTGCTGAAATGATAACAAAGATTTAGGCTATCATAAAAACTCAGTTGATAAAGCAGCAGGAGGGTTTGAGAGGATTGACTCCAGTCCCGGGAAATTCTATTCTGGGTAAAATGGCACAAGAGTACTGTGCTCTGCAGCACAGCATTGTATGCTACAGAGAAATTCTTGAGAAATAGAATCAATCAGTTCGGCTCATTTTAAGGAATTTTCTCATTTTAAGAAATTGCCACAACCACCTCACCCTTCAGCAACCACCACTCTAATCAGTCAGCAGCCATCAACTCCAGGCAAGACACTCCACCTACAAAAAGATTAACAAAAAGATTATGACTCACTGAAGGGCCAGATGATGGTTAGCATTTTTAGCAACAAAGTTTTTTGAATTAAGGTATGTACAGTTTTTTAGACATAATGCTATTGTGTACTTAATAGACTACAGAGTAAATGTAATTTTTATATACACTAGGAAACCAAAATATTGGCATGATTCTCTTTATTTCGGTATTTGCTCTACTGAGGCTCTCTGGAGCCAAACCCCACAAAATCTCATATAGATATGCCTATATGTTCACCATGAAATGCTTTAAAAGAAAGTATTATGACTTTTTAGCTACAGTGGTTCTCATACAAGAACAAGCCATGCATTCAAATCTTAGGACTTCCAATCACAGGAGGGAATCGCAGATACAGGGGTTGATGATAACTCTCTCAAAAATTATATGTTCATATCCTAAGAACTAGATCCTGTAAATATGACCTTGTTGGGGAAAAAGGTCTTTGCAGATATAGTAAGTTAAGTATCTCTAGATGAGATCATCTTGGATTATGGTGGGCCTTAAATCCAACGACAAATCCTTAGAAGAAAAGAAAAAGGGGGAAGAGACACAGAAACACAGAAGAGAACACCGCATGCAGACAGAGGCCGGTTAGAATGCTGGGTCTGCAAGTCCAGGGATGCCAAGCATTGCCAGCAACCACCAGAAGCCAGGAGAGCTAGGAACCTTCAGAAGGTACCAACCCTGCCAACACCTTCACTTGGCACGTCTGGCCCCAGAACTATGAGAGAATATGTTCCTGTGGTTTTAAACTTCCAAGTATGTGTTATTTGTTATGGCAGCTCTAGGACTATAAACTCATGACACCAGCTCACGACACTCCCTTTTTTTGCAGCTACCAACATTTATAAAACTTAAGTTCGGGAAACTTTCTTGAGGAAATAGATTCAGGAAGAGTAACAATAGGTTTCTTGCCGTTTAGTCACTAAGTCGTGTCTGACTCTTTGTGACCTCATGGACTGTAGCCTGCCAGGCTGCTCTGTCCATGGGATTCTCCAGGCAAGAACACTGGAGTTGGGTTGCCATTTCCTTCTCCAGGGGATCTTCCCGACCCAGGGATTGAACCTGTGTCTCCTGCACTGGCAGGTGGATTCTTTACCACTGAGCCACCTGGGAAGCCCCTCTAACAACAGGTTGCTGAGGTTTTATTCCTACACCAAGGATCATGAACCCTTAAGCCAGCAACACTCATCAGAGGCCATTAAGACAGTTTTCAGAAACAGGAGACATATGTATTAGCGTTCTGTTTATTGGACTAACATGCATGTGAACAAAGCAGTATCAGTGTGTATAAGTCATGTAGAAAACTTTGACAGTCACCATGTGATAGCGGGGCCGTTTTGCCATCTGTAGGTGAATGGCTTAGAGACTAGCAACAAAGGGAGTCAAGAACAGGTCTTTCTTGTATAAGGTCAAACGGGAGTGTGTGATGCTGGTGTCTTAGTTTTGTTTTTTGTTAGACTATTCATGGAACCATTATTCATTTTTTACTCAAACAATTTATGGAATGAATCTTATCTGAGTAATGTCAAACACCGAGAAGGCAGTAGTATTAATGACAAGTTCCTTGCCTCCATATACATGTGTTGCTAATGAGAAATGATAGTGAGAAATAAACAAACAAAATATTGATGTGTGGTATGAAGGAAATGAGTAAATAATATAACCACCTAGTAAAAGGTAGTGTTGCCAGTCTTGTTTTTGGCATAAAGTGAAAGTGAAAGTCTTACAGTCATGTCCAACTCTTTTGCGACCCCATGGACTGTAGTCCGTGGAATTCTCCAGTTCAGAATACTGGAGTGGGTAGCCATTCCCTTCTCCAGGGGATCGCCCCAATCCAGAGATCAAACCCAAGTCTCCCACATTGCAGATGGAATCTTCACCAGCTGAGCCACCAGGGAAGGCTGCCCCCTTTTCTTTGAAGCATATTAAATATAATTGTGTTGTTCATTTATTTATTCATCTACTTAATTATATTCTGTCTCCTTCTGAACTGTAAGCACCATGAGATCAGGGACCTCATCTTTTCTGCTGATCTCAAGTGTAAGGATGCTGCCTGGTATATAGGGAACACAGAGCAAATATTTGTTCAATGTATTTGTGGACTGAGTAAGGGAAATTGGATTCCTAGGCAGCTCAGTGGTAAAGAGTTCACCTGCAATGCAGGAGACTCAGGTTTGATCCCTGGGTTTGGAAGGTTCCCTGGAGAAGGAAATGGCAACCCAGTATTCTGCCCGTGGACAGAGGAGCCTGGTGGGCCATGGGGTTGCAGAAGAGTTGGACAGGCCTTAGTGACTCCACAGCAACAACAACAAGGGAACATGATGGAGAGAAACTGGCAGATCCCCTGGGCAAAACTAGGGGACCCAGAACACATTTTATTTGCATTTGTATTGCACTTGTTTTTAAAATTCTTTACTTTTCTAAGCTAACATTTTTTTAGGGGAGAAATTTTTCAGCTGGGAAGGTATGAAAAAATAAAAACTTGTAAGATCTAGAATAAGTGCTTGACCAAACCACTTTTATTTATTTCTCTTTATTGCTAGATATGGTATTTGTTTTTTAAATTTATGATTGGTTGATAATTTTTAAAAGGTTTATTAAAACCTCAAAATGAAATTGTAAGACTATTTTTTAAAACAGATAGCATGAAGAATCAGGGAACTCAATTTGTTTAAATTCAGTGATCTTTTCTCATTTCAAAATTGAAGAAATTGGCCTGCTGAAAACACAGGTTTGCATTTAAAATCATCTGAAATATAGTCATAAAGACTTGTAAAATTTTAGGATATAAAATGGTTTTTCTTTGCTTTCTGTTTTATCTCTTTAACTTTAAATATTTACTTTAAATCAAGAAAATTTGAATTCCCTTGGAGAAAAATGAGCAAAAGACAGAACAATAAACTGTTGCAACAAATGAGTAAATTTTAAAAACAAAGAGAAAGAATATAAAGAAACACAAAGAACCAGAAGCCAAATGGAAGACTGTTCTATTCTTTAGCAATCAAGGAACTGCAAATAAAATAATGTAACCTGCTGTGCATTCCAACTTGGAAAGAGACAGTTTGAGGAAACAGGAAGTCATTCAGTTATTGTGAATATAAACTGTTTTAACCTTTCCAGGAGCAATTTGACAAAATGAATTATAAGCCTCAAAAATATTTTGCCTTTGACCTATTAATTTCACTTCTGAGAGTATATATTAATGAAAAAGTGAAGTATATATGGCTATTTTGCCATGAAGATAATTAGATGAAGTGCTATTTAAGATAGCAAAGTATTAGACATCATTTACAAGATCAATAAGAGCAAATAAAGTTTATAGCATTTTATCTTAATCCAATATAATAGTACTTAGCCATTAAGACTATTTTCCACAGTTTTATTTAGTGATGTGGGAAGATGCTGAAGATGTATTACAGGGGAAAGAAGCAAATTAAAAAATAATTGTTACAATATTGTATAAAATATTTACATATTTTGGAGAAAGGGAGACAGAGACTGAGGTAGGAAAAATGAAGGCTACACAGATGTGTTTATAGTGGGTGAGAAACTGTGCCTGCTTTTCAATATTTTTCTTATTTGTTCATGGTATGTGACTTTCCTATGGTGATCACACAAGCGTCTATGTTAAAATGTATGTGCTTTATTTAAAATGGGAAGATCCATAGTCTTGCCTTAAAGTTTCCCCAGAGAAATGAATAAAATTATGGACAAAGGGCATGAATAGGCAGTTTATGTAGGGAGACACCTGCTTGGCTATCCTGGATGTGAAGAGACGCTTGAACTCATAGGTGATGGAAGAAATGCAATTGTAATGTCATTGAGATACCACTTTGTACCCACTGAATTGGCCCTCAAAGGAGAAATTTGGTGAGAAAGAAGGGAACTAGAATTCTGGTCAGGGTCTAAGACCAACATTACAGGAA
This sequence comes from Redunca redunca, assembly GCA_006410935.1. Classification (NCBI taxonomy): domain Eukaryota; kingdom Metazoa; phylum Chordata; class Mammalia; order Artiodactyla; family Bovidae; genus Redunca; species Redunca redunca. Next base: position 587,495 of record SJYQ01014024.1, read on the forward strand.
ATGCATCCAAGGCCATTCTGAGAGCACATCGAGGTAGGTTTTTCTGCAGTTAACCATCAATCCAGCTCCCAGTAATAATAAGAATTTTTTTTCTTTTAAACACAAAATCAAACTGACTTTGTTATATTATGGATTATTTTGAGCTCAGTAGTATTATGGACTTTGTTTTATTTGGAGAAGGCCATGGCACCCCACTCCAGTACTCTTGCCTGGAAACTCCCATGGATGGAGGAGCCTGGTAGGCAGCAGTCCATGGGGTTGCAAATAGTCAGACACAACTGAGCGACTTTACTTTCATTTTTCACTTTCACGCATTGGAGAAGGAAATGGCAACCCACTCCAGTGTTCTTGCCTGGAGAATCCCAGGGACGGCAGAGCCTGGTGGGCTGCCGTCTATGGGGTTGCACAGAGTTGGACACGACTGAAGCGACTNTCTTGCCTGGAGAATCCCAGGGATGGCGGAGCCTGGTGGGCTGCCGTCTATGGGGTTGCACAGAGTTGGACACGACTGAAGCGACTTAGCAGTCCCAGAAGCATGGATAGAAAAATAGGAGTCCTACTTTTCTCAGTCTAATTCACACAAAGTGTGTTGTATGAATAAGAAAAAGTAAAATTTTGGTGAATGATCACATGAATTTAGATTTTGTGATAAATGAGGAGAAAATGGCTAAAATGATCAGATATATGAATTTTAGGAAATCAGACTTCAAAAATTTGCAGCATTCACTTAGATAACTTGCTGAAACCTCAAGAAACCACCGACCCTGGAGTTGCAGGGCCACTTAGGACACAGGTGAGGAAATGACCATTTGACTAGAAACATGTCAGATACTGTAGACAAAGAATGCTTTATACATCCTGAAAGTCAGTCATCACAACTCACTCCTAACTTAGAAAAACATTCGCAAAGATTTTATAAACAAAAAAGGCTCCAGTACAGTCAGCATTGTGCCTTCCTCTGACCCCCACTGTGGGGCTGGAGTATGAGCAGAGAGAAGTTTGCAGGGCCTGATTGTGAAGGATAGTGTAGGTCATGGTGTATGTTTTAGCCTTAAAAAAATTATTAAAAGCACATAATGAGAGTTTTCATTTTAGAAAATAATTATAGAAATTTAGATAAAAAGAATATACATGATTAGGTGATCAAGCTGTGAATGAAACAGACCTCAAAGAAAAGCAGATGGGCCTTACCATGATGCCAGCCAGGCAAGGCATGGTCGGTGTTTATTTCGTACACAAGAGATGGAGTGAAGGTAGGTTGCCATATCCAAGGAGGCCAAGAGTAGAGGGAAGATCCCGATGGTGAGCATAAGCTAAAGCCTCAGGAAGCAGTAGTGAGGATTAAGAGTAAGAATATCATGTCTACCCCTGAAGACCAACTAAGGCAGTGACAGTGCAGACAGAAGACCAAGGATTTTTATCACAGTGTTGTCTGTGGTCCCGGAGAGCTGGAGACTACTGAAGGCTCATCTCTGGGGAGAGGGGATAAGTAAATTGTGGTTGACGGTCACCACGGAATTCTGTTCAGCCACAGCCAGGATTAGGCATGCAACCAGTAAAGTGGTTACATCTGAAAAGGTCCGTAGCGAGGGTTGCTAGATAAAATAGAGAGTTAAATTTGAATTTCGGACAAACAACAAATACTTTTTTAGAGTATGGTCCAAATATTTGCTAAATCTGGCAACCCTGGTCATAGCACGGCACAGTTTGTGAAAATGAAAGCTACGTACACAGGCAGATCGACCCAGTTTATTTCATAAGCGTATACAGCAAACATGTCAATAGCTATTGCGGGGGCAGGGGGACAGAGGAGATAAAAAGGAATAAATAAACATGACATAAATAAATGAGAGGGCCTTAAGTTGACAGGGGCTCCCCTGGAAGCTTGGAGAGTAAAGCGTCTGCCTACAATGTGGGAGACCCGGGTTCGATCCCTGGATCGGAAAGATCCCCTGGAGAAGGAAATGGCAACCCACTCCAGTATTCATGCCTGGAAAATCCCATGAACCGAGGAGCCTGGTGGGCTACAGTCCGTGGGGTTGCAAAGAGTCGGCCACGACTGAGCCATTTCTCTCTTCTCTGAGTTGACAGATGGATGGTAATAAACTGAATCAGATTCACTCAATTCTCTGTACCTAAATCCAAAAAGAATAAAAAAAAAAATAAATTTCTCTGCACTCTCCTGGATTTCTTTACTGAAGCCCTGAAGACACTGCCTGGCTGATAGATTATTCTGTCCTACAAAACGATCCCTATGAAATAGTCTGGCATTGCTGGCAAAATTAAGTGACAGAAAAGAGAGTAGGAGAGGGAGTGGGTACGTGACAAGGGACTCGGGGGAAGAAATTTATAAACTGAGTGAAAAATGAAACTAATGAACAGATCATTTAGGAACACTGCTTCTCCTAGATTTACTGTTTTAATACAGGAATGGGCTCACATTCTTATAGAGTAAATAGTAGTAAAAGATTATCCATAAGCACAAATCCGTAACTGTTGCCATGGCAACAGTCAGCCGAATAGACAAAGTTGCAATTTCCCCATTGGAAAATGATACTTCAATATATGTCACCAGTAACACTGACTCTTAATTTTTTTTTTTTTATGTCACAGCTGATTACAAGGAGAGCTTTAATACGATTGGCAACATCGAAGAGATTGCCTATAACGCTGTTTCCTTCACCTGGGATGTGAATGAAGAAGCAAAAGTGAGTGAGAAAGTAGCATTGATTCATTGGTCATACCTTTTAAGTATCACAGCCTTTCTCTGCAGCGGATTCTTTGACAAAGCCTCTGTGAACAGAGAAAGATCTGTTAACTTGAGCCAGAAAAACGGGAAATGAACCTATTGGATTTCTCTAGAAGTCACACACATTTAGTTACTGAGAAGCTAAATCAATTGCCTTTTGACAGGCAAAGGGGTGTACCTGTTTCTCTGGGGCCTCCCGCTGAAAGGGCCAGGCCCCTTGTCCCTCCCAATTCCTCCAGGCCCCCAAGCTCCATTTTATTACTTGGGGCTGACAGGACCGGGCTTAAAAATCTTTTCTCCCTGTACTGAAGTTTCCCCAAACACCTCTGCAACTGCCTCCTTCTTCAGAGGCAGGATGGCGTTCAGAGCTTCTTTCTGCAAAGGTAAGCAGCTGGATGACCCCACCCTGACTCCTGCCCCTTCCAGGCTTCACCTGGTCAAGGGAGGGAGCAGGGCTACAGGTCTCTGAACTTCACTCCCTGAGAAAAAGCCACCACTGTGACCTTGAGCCATTTCTTTCCTGTTGACCTCAGGCTTTTCTTATTTCTGTCTGGTGCCAGCACAGTTAAGAAGGGCAAAGGTAAAAATCTCTGGCCAGGTGCATCTGGAGGATAGACATCCACCATTGCATGGATCTGGGTAAAAAAATGCAAGACTTGCAGATACTGAGACTTGCTTTCCAGCCACGAGTCTCTGAGTGTACGGAAACTGAACTCTGTGGCTGTGCCCTCTTCATCCTGGGTTCTATACCTTCTGATTCTCGAGCTTCATTTTGCACCAAAGGGAAGGTTTCAGATGAACCCTAAGCTGTTTTCTGCTTCGGTTACTTACCATCTAGGCAGGTGTTAGAAGACTTTTGTCTTCGAATTAATGAAAAGGTCAACGTAAACAACCGCTTTCAATGCTTCATTGTCTGCGAGCAGGGGAAGGCCGGGTGAGAAAGGAAACTGGATGGGAGTTCGTGGGCATGATTTAGAGATGAAGATGAATTGCTCAGTGTCTCATTTCACTCAGGTATAAAACAAAGTAAATGAAACTGGCGTTAGGCCCAAGAAAGATGACCTAAATGGGCAAGCAGAAACAGAGCTCCAGAGAGGCCAAGGGAACGTTCCGGGGTCTCAGTGCATCCGAGGGAAGGAGGGAAGCCTTGCGAAGCGTTGGGAACTCAGGGACACACAGAAGGGCAGGAAGAGCTTTTCCTCAAGGCTCTCCTCTGCTTCTGCTTCGAGTTCCTCACCCGAGCCCCGGGCCTTCCGCTCATGACCTTTCGCTTCTTCCAGAGGCTAGATTACTGGGCTGGGTAAGGGAGAGGCAGCCTGTGCAGTGGTGTCAGGGCCCCGAGTTGGAATCCTTGGCAAGGCCTCTGACCCCTCTGGGCTTCAGTTCCCTCACACAAAGCAAAAAGATCATCTCTGCTGTATCAAGCATGTGCTTGGGGGGTTTGATGTGTGAAAACTCAGCCTCCAAGGGAGGTGGGAGACAGCAGTGTGTGAGGAGTGAGAGGCAGGTCCAAGAACAGCCATCCACTGTGAAGACAATGGGATCCCACCTTTGGAATACCTTGTCAAGGTAAAGCCAGCTGAAACTGCACCCCTCATTTTCCTTTTCATGGAATCTGATAATAAGTTGCTAGAATGTGAATGCATTAACTGTCACCAGTCAATAGAACCTTTTAAAGAAAATGCTGAAACCGGAAGGGACACCTTAAATGATGGTGGTTCTCTGGTCAACCAATGAGATGGTTAATTTGGGGTTGAGTTGACTCTTCTTTCATTTCCCATAGGCAGGGCTCACTTGTCTTGTTTAAATATGTGTGTTTGTACATGTGTATTGTTCCAGGCTGACACATTTACACTCACATATGCTTTGACAAATGGCAGTACTTACTTGTTGTACCACAACTTGTTTCTTTAATACATATTTTTAGTAGCTATTATTTGGTAGTTGTAATCATGTACAGTTTGGATAAGCAATAGAAATAGTTCCAAAGAATTTTGCTGAACTACTGGGAGAACTTTTAAAGAAAAACCATAAAAGTTAAATTCGTTTCATTAGGCAGGCTAAGAAGATTTTTTTTTTCAGGCTGCAGGACATAAAGTTTTTCTTTAAATATAACTGATTTTATAATAAGCAGGCCGCAAAAATAACCCCACAATTACATAACTGGGAAAAAATTTTCAACAAAGCAAGGCACATAAAGGGCTTCCCAGGTGGCTCAGTGGTAAAGAATCCACCTGCCGATGCAGGAGAGGCAGGAGACGTGGGTTTGATCCCTTATTTGGAAGATACCCTGGAGAAGGAAATGGTAACCCACTCCAGTATTCTTGCCTGGGAAATCCCACGGACAGAGGAGCCTGCCGGGCTTCAGTCCATGGGGTCCCAAAAGAGTTGGACAGGACTTAGTGATGAAACAACAAAGCAAGGCATGAAAGGTGTCCCTCTCATGGTGGAATTGTTTATAATTTTCATATTGTGGACTTCTCAGAAGCAGTTGCCTTGGCCTACGAGTTCCTGTTGGTAACAGCCACACAGAGATCCACTGGAGGCTTCAGGATTGGGGCTCCATTCGATGTCACCTGTTACTTTGGTTTTGGTGTGGCCAGAGGACACAAATTTGTGACCCACCACCTTCATATGGTCCACAGAACATAAATGTATGTGGGTTTAATGCTCTTTAAGTACTTTTATTCCAAATTTTAAACTATTTTGCCCTCATTTAATAATCAGATTTTTGTTTTTTAAATCCAAGTTTCCAGATTCTTTTGGACTCTGGCAACATTAGCCTGAGTGTTTGCAAGGCTGTGAGTGGCTCTTGTGAGGCACCAACTGTTCTCTTGAATGCTTTCTCTGCCTTTCTCCCTCCTGGAACTTCCCTTGCCTGGTCCTCATGGACATTTGAGTTTCCGTGCCTGAATCACACCTTCTCAAGCAACTGAATATGCAGTTTTCCTCTTTACTGGCTTTCAGTGTTAGGGAAAGTAGTGACACAGAGAGGCTAACCCAGGGAGGAATGGGGCACTCAGCAACGCTGCAACCCTCCGCTGGCTCCTTTGGCAGCAGGTTGCAGAGGCTGAGGTGGTGCCCATACAGAGAGTTGCAGTGCCTTCCTTTGGAACACACACAGTGGTAGTAAATCTTGATCTTTGAATGTATTAAAAAGAAAATCAGAATCACTTGGGTCCAAACGTAAATATATACCAACAATTTGAATAATACCATTTCAAGGGTAAAAATTATATATATAATTTATTAAACTTATATATGCCCATATAAATTTACATATACAAATACACACATATATACAAACACATATACACACATATAAATATACATATATATGTATACATGTATATATAATATATGTATATATGTATACAAATGTACATACACACATATAAATATATATACATATAAATTTACATATGCATATACAAATATAAACATACATGCATACAAATATATATATATTTGCACAAGACCAGCTTTGAAGTAGGCTATAGCTGAAGAAACGCTACGAATGTTCTTTGAGACATGTAAGCATCATTTGAGAAAGCCATGTGTCTTCCCAAGATAGCTTTTATTTGGACCTTTGGCTTCCCTGGTGGTTCAGATAGTCAAGAATCTGCCTGCAATGCTAGAGACCGAGGTTCAGTCCCTGGGTCAGGAAGACCCCTGGGGAAGGGAATGGCTACCCACTCCAGTATTCTTGCTGGGAGAAACCCACGAACAGAGGAGCCTGGGGGACCACAGTCCACGAGTTCACCAAAGAGTCGGACACGACTGAGCGGCTTTCACTTTCACTTTTGGTTTTGGTGCATTTACTGAAAGAATAGAATAAAACAGTCTCATATTTGGTAGTCTCCCCACGTACACGTCATCAAGACCTGATGACAAAATGTATGAATTTTTTCCAGAACACTACTCGTCTTTTGTTGCTGACCTACATTCTATTCTTACCTCTCCTTTAGTGGGAACAGAAGCAAAGAAAGAACGTGAAACTGTAATCACTTAGTTTAATTTAATTACAGGAGAAAATTTGGCCAGGGAAGGTGTTAGCGCTGCTCGTTGCCAGTCTCGAGGGCAGTGTGGTTCTGGCAGAATTCCTGCAGAGTTTTTCCTCCCAGAACCGGTTCTGCTGGTTCTGCCACAGTGTCTCTGCACGATGACGCCTGCTGGCCAGAGCTGTCTCCCGCTGTCTAGAAGCTCTTGGAGAAGGAAATGGCAACCCACTCCAGTATTCTTGCCTGGAGAATCCCAGGGACCGAGGAGCCCGGTGGGCTGCTGTCTGTGGTGTCGCACAGAGTCGGAAACGACTGAAGCGACTTAGCAGCAGCAGCAGCTCTCGTAATGTGAACAGGTGTCCCGGGGTCCCTGGGGATGACTTAGGTGGCATCCAGGTAGGTGAGGTTCTGAGCATCCTTGCAGTCACAGTTTGGAAGTTGATGGGATGGGGCACAGGATAATAAAGAAGATAAAACGCTGAAATGGGGCTCAGGCCACCAGGTCTCCAGGCATAGGAATAGCCGATTTTGTATCTTCCCCCTTCTTAGCTTTAGCTTCTCAGCTGGAAAATGACAGGAAAGGGAACCGCACAGGGTTAACAAAGTATTAAAGTTCCATCCTTATGATTCTAGTGGAGGACTACAGGGCTAAGTTTCTTCACGTGACTCCCACTTACAAGGTCATTTCAATGTTTCTTTCTCCCCACAGCCAATCCAGTACCTACAAAGTAGATTTGTTACTTGCTAATTCCCAAGATGAGAAATTCCCAGGCAAGCCCCTATTGAATTATTAAAGAGCGGTGAGCTCTGATTCCTGGCACCGAACGCCGGTGATGACATCATCCCAGAGCAGGAGCTCACAAACCCTAATTACAGGCTCCCTTTTCTCCCCCAGTTTCTAAGGAGATTCTTGAAACCAGCCCCCTTAGTTTTGTCCACAGCCCTTTTCTCGGTTCACAGTGATTTCAAGATGAAACCAATCTCGATGTGCTACAAAGGCCTCTCTCATATGACCACGGAGAATTACCTGAATGTTAAGATGCTGCTTAGTGCTCGGAGGAACAGGTTTCTATTTTGGTCTTTTCACTGTAATCAGTTCAGTTCAGTTCAGTCGCTCAGTTGTGTCCGACTCTTTGCGACCCTATGAACTACAGCATACCAGACCTCCCTGTCCATCACCAACTCCTAGAGTTTACCCAAACTCATGTCCATTGAGTCAGTGATACCATTCAACCATCTCAACCTCTGTCGTCCCCTTCTCCTCCCACCTTCAATCTTTCCCAGCATCAGGGTCTTTTCAAAGGAGTCAGCTCTTCACATCAGGTGGCCAAAGGATTGGAGTTTCAGCTTCAACATCAGTTTTTCCAATGAACACTCAGGACTCATCTCCCCTAGGATGGACTGGTTGGATCTCCTTGCAGTCCAAGGGACTCTCAAGAGTCTTCTCCAACACCACAGTTCAAAAGCATCAATTCTTTGGTGCTCAGCTTTCTTCACAGTCCAACTCTCACATCCATACATGACTACTGGGAAAACCATAGCCTTGACTAGATGGGCTCTACTCCATCTACTCCTGATGGGAAGGAAACCAGCCCCTCAGTTGAGATCCTCAGATCTCAGTGTTGGTAGCAGCAGAGACAGGATGGTGCCAGTGCCGGTGCTTTGATCACAGCCTATGTAAAGGCAGTAAACTGGAGGAAATACAAGTTTTCTAACCTTCTTGAACCCTGAAAATTATTCAGTCTGTGTTGAAAATAAGGTTACTGAAAGACTTCTAGCACCAAATCATGGCAGAGCTATTAAAATTGTCCCCAATTTATCTCACCCTTCTTCCTTTTCTCTTTCTTTCAACACTTGTTTTTTGTCTAAACATTTAATCAGTTTTTATGGGGCTCCACTGTGTGTCAAGCAAAGTGCTTTGGAAAGTTACAGTTTCGATAGTCTTGATGAATCATGTCTTCCAAGGGGATGCTTCTGAATGAACTGTATTCCCTTCTTACCAAACTCCAGTGCTGGACACCTGGGAGAAGGGGAGATGTGTAAATACTGATTTGGGGGATTAAAAGGGAACCCAAAGAACTGGTCAAAGGAAACCACACTCCTGAGTGTCCATGGGTTCATGATCTAGTTTGCTTCCCTGACCCCGACCTCCTGTCAGCAGTCCAGGGAGTCCTCTTTCTGCGTATCAGACAGTCCAGGATGAAATGGAGTTGATGGATATTACTAATTCAGAAAAAGTTGCCTCTTAATGTGTGTGCATGTGTGCTCAGTTGAGTCTGATTCTTTTTGACCTGCCATGGACTAACCTGCCAGGCTCCTCTGTTCTTGGAACTCTCCAGGCAGGAATCTTAGAGGTGAGTTGCCATTTCCTCCTCCAGGGGATCCTCCTCCAGGGCATCTTCCCAACGCAGGGACTGAAACCATGTCTCTTGTGTCTCCCACATTGGCAGGTGGGTTCTTTACCACTGGCGCCACCTGGGAAGTCCCTTATGTCCTAATGTTTTGCCTAAGTAGAGCCCAGTTTTCAACAGGTCATCCTATGGAAGAAGAGAAATATTATAAGGCATCTTCCTTGGTCTCCAAAGAAAACAAAGTATTGAGAGGCTCCTGGGAGGAGTCTTGAAGGGCCTGAGATACACACTGCAAAGCAGGGCAAATGGCATTTTTATGTGTTTGCTGGGGCGTGGTGTGGATGAAGGCAGCTTTAAAAGGGAAAGGTAAACATTTGCTGGAGTCTTTGTTATTGAACTTCAACAAAGCCATACCTTTGTTCCAGTTTTATAAGGTAATGGATGGCAGAAAAAGCTATAAAGCTGGAGTTAAGTCACATTTGGAAGGAATAATCTTTGGAAAGCATCTCACCAGAGCTATCAACAGCTTGATCTTTTGTTAGAATGTGGAGTATCCATGGTTTTTGGCCTGAATTCTGCTGAGGGCTCGTAACTCACATGCATGAACTGTTGTGTGCATGCGGAGAGTGAGACTGCAGACAGATTTCATAGACTGATATGTGTGTGTGCGTGTGCGTGCACCATGGTTAATATTTATTCAGTGCTTACTTATTGATATATACCAGGCAGTCTGCCAGTTGTTTATATGCCTTATGCAATATTCATATTTTAAGTGGCTATTATTTTTCATTTAAACAATGAAGAGATTGAAGTCCACAGAGCTTACACGGTGAATGCACAGTAGAGCGGAGACTCCTGCCCTGGGAATGTCTGTCTGAAGCATGTGTTCCTTCTGCCTTTTCGTCTTGGGAGGAGGTGGTCATAGCGTCTTCTACTTTGTCTCTGGCAAAGGGGCTGGCATCCCCTCGAAGCTGCCTGGTTGCTGTGTGTCACGTGCTGGGCCAGGCAGCGGGGATTTACAGACAAAAAGCCAAGCAGAGTGTCTGCAGCTCTCAGAGACCATCCTGGCTGGGCTGAGGACTCAGACACCTCTGTACATGACTGTCAAATGAGGAAGAAAGTGACAAAGCCTCCAATGAAAACAGAATTAAAGGGTGAGGAGAGTTCTGGACAGGATGGTAGCCCTGGTTTTTTTATTTTTTATCACAAAATAAAATTTTCTTGAGCACAAGTAAGCATCCACCTGTTTGATTAGTAGCCTGGTTCGCAAGTATTCTCTCCCATTCTGAGGCTTGTCTTTTTGTCTTGTTTATGGTTAGCAGCCAGGAACTTTTTGGTAATTTAATGTTTTAAGCCATTTTTTGAAACTGAAGTGTAGTTGATTTACAATATTGTGTTAATTTCAGGTGTATAGCAAAGTGATACAGTTGTATATGTTGTGATTCTTTTCAGATTCTTTTCTAATTCTTTCTAATAACTATTATAGATTATTAGAAAATAGTGAATATAATTTCCTGTATTATACAATAGGTCCCTGTTGATTATTTGTTTTATATATAGTAGCATGTATATGTTAATCCCAAACTCCTAATTTACACCTTCCTCCTTCCCCTTTGGTAACCAGAAGATTGTTTTCTATGTCCATGAGACTATTTCTGCTTTGTAAACAAGTTTCATCTTTTAATTCATTTTATTTTTATAAAAGCATTTCTATTATGTTTTTAGTATAAAAGTTCCCCCAATGTCTTATTTTAAAAGCTTGCAAATGAAAAGTTGAAAGATATTAATACAGTTATGACCACATTCCCTGCTCTTCAGCAGGTAGAGAGGGTGCCAGCTGTGTGGGATCAGGGAAGACCCCCGAGAGGGTGCGGTGCATGAGCTGCATCTGGGGGGGCCGGGAAGGGGTGCCAGGTGGCAGGACGGGGCGCCCGCAGGCGCAGAGACTGGGCAGTGCAGCAGAACCCAGGGCAGCGGAGCTCCGCGCGAAGGCAGAGTGGCTGTGGAGGGCATGAGAGACATTGCGAGACGGGCGAAATGCCACGGGGATGCTTGCAGGGTGGGTGAAAGAGGCTCAAGGTGGGAACTACAGACCCATCCATTTAGGGGACGTGGAGGAGGAGGAACCAGAGAGGGACGGAGTGGCCGGTAAGGAGAGGACAGAAGGGTACGGGAGAGCAGGACAGAAGGAGGAAGTGACCGGCGAAGTGGGTGACGCAGGCGGTGGTTTCTCACAGCCGGAACCTCTGAAAGCAGCAGCAAGTTGGGAAATGGTTACAAATGCAGATACTTGGACCTCCCACCTGGGACCCAGAGGGCAGAGTCATGACACGTTTGAACAGCATACCCCTGCTTGTAAGGATGCTACCTGGAGATCAGGTTAAAACTGTGGAGGACAGGGCCTTTCCTTACCGTCCTTAATTTATACGTGCTCATGTTGAAAGCTTGCATTGCAGCATGGTTTACAAGATGAAGAGGCTAAAAACAGCCTCGTGTTAAAGAAATTGTTACTCCATATTCATGTTTTTTTTTTTAAAAAAAAAAAAGAAAAAGAAAGGACTCTCTTCAGAATGTCCTGTCAAGTGAAAAAAAAGCAGGCTGCAGAACTGTGTTGACCATGCTACCATTTGTATTGGAAAGAAAAGGATATGAATTTGCACAGCAGGTTTCTAGAAGGATACACTAGAAACTGTGATGGATACCCAAGAAATTGTTGGTTGGGGAGCATTGCTGTTAGGGGAGGGGGGTGTGGTTTCCACGTTTACCCTTTTGAATTTTGTGCTAGATTCAGCTATGACAAACTCAAAACAAGTTTTCAGTGTTAAACGCGAATAGAAGAGGCTTAAAGTCATAACCAAATAACCAGAAATCTGAGTGAGAGGCTCTTTCAGCCTGTTTCGCTTCTTCCTCCCACTGAGAGCTCATTATTTATGAAACAGCCCCGCCCGTTGTTACACAATATCCAGATTCTTCCTTGTCCTGAGGTGCTGCTTCACAAGACCTGTTCAAGCCAAGTGGCCGAGACTGGCCGTCTGCAGAGCCACGAGGGTTCTGCCCCGGAGGGTTCACCTTCGCCTCTCCCCAGCGAAGCCTGCGACTCCACCCCTCTGAAAGGGTCACACAGAGAGAGAGTCTGTGCTTTCCAGATCAATTCACCTTCATAAAATATCTCTCTGTTCAAGTTAATGTGAATATAACCACTCTGGAACCATTTGGAATCAAATGCCCGGAGAGAGTCTGGACAGGGAGCTCTTGGAGCGGTCTGGTGGGAAGGAGGGCTTGAGCTGGGGGCCGCAGTTGCAGAGGGAGTACGTGTGGGGCAGTACTTTGTGGTCTGTGCTGTGGGGGCGAGGAGGAGCTTGGAGTCTTAGAGTAGGACTGGCCGGGTGACCAGGAATCTGAGCAGATGGAGACCGTGGTGGTCACAGGAAGTTGCTGAAGATTTTCATGGCGTCTTATAGTTGAAGAAGGAGACCTCGGCCTCCGTATCTGACTGAGGTCGTGTACAGCAGGAGCTAGCACAGCCTTGTAAAGCAGCTGTACGTGCATAAAAATTAATTCAAAAAACAATAAATTTTTAAAATCGTGATCTTGAAGCATCACAGTATCAAGCTAGAGAATGTTATACCCATTTAAAAGAAGAGGCCAATGAGGCCCAGAAAGGTTCAATAGTTAGTCCAAGGCCACAGTGTCAGCATCTGTACCAGGGACATAATTTTGAGCCTCTTGTACATTTTTTTTTTCTTGCTGTGATTTCCTCTCCTTTTGCCCTCCAGCTTCATAGAAAGCTCCTTCTTCTTAACAGAACTTCACCTGTGAGCTGATCCCATTTAATCCCTGTTTCCAGGGCTCTCAGCTCCCACAGGGCCTCCTTCCACAGCCTTGCAGTCTTCTGTTCCTCCTCTCTGCTGTGTGACCACCCGTCCATCCTGGGAGAACACCTCTGCATGGCCCCGCTGCGCATGCTCCTGCCCATCCTCCTGCTTCTGCCAGACTTCCCTGCCAGGTGCTCCCTCCCCTCTTCGCATCCTGGCTCCCTCACCCCAGCAACCTAGCTTCCTGTCCTTCCCTCCAGAGGTCAGGCCTCTGGAAGGGGTGCAGACCCTCGCTTTCTGATCCTGGTCTTTTCTTAGCCTTCACGCTGTCCTCTCGGTATTTGGATGTTGGGTACTGTGGCCACAGGTCTGTCTGCCCTTGGCCTCAGTGACACGCACTTGACTTCACCAAGTGTCCGTGACTCGATACGAGCATCTTGGTTGGTGTCTCCCCTCCCCAGCTGCCTTTTCTCAGGCTCCTTCTGAGCCTCCTCAGCACTAACCCCCTCTCCCATTAGCCTGGCCTCTTTCCTCTTTTGAGAACAGCATGCACTTTCTTCTCCTCCATTTCTCTTCCTTCTAGCTGAGCACTCCTATAGGAAATCCTCCCTGGTTGAGCTGTCTCCTTTTTTTTCAGGTTCTCACAGTATGTACACTCTGAGATATTCACCCCAGTTCCTATTTTTATACACCCCATCACAATGAGAATGCTGTATCTGCCCTTCTCCTCAAGGGCAATGCCCTACCTTAAATTTTTGTCTCTCCTGTAACATCCATGTGTATCATCTTCATTAGGTTATATACATGGACATACACGATATGTACATATATATATTCATACTTGATTATATAGTTGGGGCTTGATTTGGGTTTGTTGATATACAGCTAGATAACATTTTTTTGAGGATAAATCTGGTCAGAGCAACTAACTCTGCTGTATTTTATCTTGACAACTTCACAGCTACTCACTCAGAGCATTCTTGGCTCTTAGAACATTTTGCTTATGAAAGCAAGAACACTGATAAAGGAGGAACTGTGTATTTAGAAAAGTAATTTTCTCTTAATTTGTTAGACAAATATTTGTTGAGTATCTTCCATGAGCCTGGCATTGGGAACAGAAGGAGCTTGAGGCAGACAAGGCCCCTCCTCTTATGGGTTTAGAGCTGCATGGGGCAGACAGATAATTAAGTACTAAACAGATAAAAGACAAGATAAATCCAGATAATGTTCAGTACTATGAAGAAACCAAGAAAGAGCAGCATCCTACGGTGAGCTACTCCTTGTGGGAGAAGGAGAAGGAAGACAACTCTAGATGGTCAGGGCAAGGATTTCTGAAAAGTTGACATTGGACTGAAATCTGAATGAGAAGAAGGACAGGCAGTGTGGTCATCTGTGGGGTCAGCTTGGGGGTAGAGGGCACTGCCCATAGCAAAGTCTGGCAACTGGAAACAAGCCTGGTATATTCTGGAAATGGAGAATATTTAGTACTAAAGGAGTATGGAAGATGTGGTAGAATATGTGAGTAAACCGAAAATGTATCTGTGCCTACTCACGGTATCTGTAGGAGAAAATAAAGAAATATTTATTCAGGTTGTAATCATTTCCTAAAGGTGTTATATAAATGGAGGCATCAGGAAATCTAGGAGTTTTGTAGATCTCAACAAAATTGCAAGCTCTCTGAGAGCAAGGAATCTGTCTCAGCATTCTTATGTCCCACCTTGTAGCATAATGGCAGACACAGAGAAAAGATATTCAGTAAATATTTGATGAACGAATGCATAGAGGAAACAAATAATTGCCTGAGACTGAGATTTCACATGTTAATATTATTTGCTTTTAGTTTATCTTTCTGTCTCAACTTGGCATTGCATTTGCACCAAATGCAATCATATAAATGGGAAAAAAATGCTAAGACGTAAGAAAACCATCTATAAGGTCTTTAATAATTCTAAGAACCAAGAAGGAAACAGAGTAGAGAAATTGGCAAGAGTACACTTAATGCGTTTATATATTCTTTGTGTTTTATGGTAAAAATATGGATTTCTTGATGTATGTTGTGTCCCTGTAATTTGGAGGCTAATGTGTGCAGTTTCTTGTAAAAGAGCTCTTTAGAGTCTCAACCTTAGGAAATAAGTAGCTTTCTTAGTCTCTAATCAGGGGATCTTGAGAACACAAAATACAATTATTTAAAGAGGAAAATAAACACTTTCCATCAAACCATAGACCTTATGATTTTTTAAGTCCCGAATTGCTTTGTAGATCAAGATTGGCCTATTTATTTTAATGGCAAGCTCTTGGAAAAATCTTGGAAGTTAATAATCAAGTTAATGTAGACTTCTAAAGCACACTAATTCTGCATTTATTTTAATAAATCTTACTGTACCCATAATACACAACTGAGAGGTATTATAACCCAGATAAAGTCACTTTTCTTGTGTAGGAACTATAAAATGGGAGTTGTAATTCATGTGGCAAAAAGTGATTTTTATTAAACATTATCAATTGTCATGAGACTGCTTCTGTTTCTGAAAAGGTCTTGGTACCTTTCCAAATGATCTCTCTGTTGGAATCAATCTTTGAACCAATGACAAAATTAAAATTGTATCTATTATCCGCCTGGATACAGTTGATACAGTTAACGTTTTTCTAAAAAATAAATTACATGCTGTAAGAATTATAGGAAAGCAACATTTACAGCTCTTGGTTGACAGACTAATTGTTCACAACATTTCTTTACATAATTAGGGCTTCTATCTACTAAAGTTAAAAAGAACTTTCTGTGCTTGACATTTGGATTAACATTTAGTGAGGGAAAGTGTACCTTTTCCCCAAGTTTTTGTAATACACGTTTACAAACAGTGCTTTGTAGATAAACTTCCAAGAAATTCATTGTCACATTTGCCTGCTGTGTATAGAGCTGGGACATGGTTGGGTTTGCAAGATGGAACAAATGAATGCTAGGTTTTCGTTAATGTCCTTCCATGCCCCCCTCCCGCATTCTACCACCCATTGCAGTTAAAGTTCAACCATTCGGGTTTTAAGTGCAGCACAGCGAGACCACAATTGATACCATCAGGCACATAGACCGTGCTTTGCTAGCAGGTCAGACAGCCAGGCAAGAAGAAAGCAGTGCCAACCCTATTATAAAATCCCTACCTGTTAGGATAATTCTGGTAACATAACACAGCAGAAAAAGAAGGTAGAGCCTTGTGTTGTTTACTTTTTGTAGAATCAGGCTGCCATGAATCAAAGAGGGCCCACTGGATCTTCTGCTAAGGACCTATCTCCTTGAAGAGGACCTAAGTCTAACTGTCTCCTGGTGGGGTCCAGTGTGCTGTAGCTCATTTCACCATTAAGACCTTCTCTACTGGATGGCTCGTTGTTACAGCTCCTCCAAGGACGAGTTAGTGCATGTATTACAGAATATTGCCAGAATATTGCACCTATTATTTCCATAGATCTGTCCTACTCAAGTGGCCCTTATAAATATACATATTTCATCAGCTAAGCTTTCTTAGCTGAGACCTTGGGCTGACAAGGCTGCAATTAATACTGCTTCCTGCCTGTCTGGGTATATGTCCACAGTGAGTAAGCATATGGATCAATCACAGAGCCAACCATGAATCCTATTAGCTTGGGAAATAACAGAATAGTTTTCTCTTCTGGCTTCTGCAGGACTCGGGAGGCTTTATGAGGGAAAGGGGAAAAAAACCAGTCTGGTTGAGGACTCTGTCGACTATAGCCACCAACAGGAAGATTTCTACATGAAATACACAGCCCCAAATTGGAACAACTGCATAGCTCACCAGAGTGATCATTGATTTGCTGATATAAAGCTGTGTTTATTTATACATTCTGGCCAAGAAAAACCCCATTGCCAATAATGATAATCACAGTTTAAGAAGTCAAGTGTTCCTAGAGAAGTATGCTTTTATTTTCTGACCCAAAGATTGGTGTTCAATGAAGTTACTGTAATCTTTCGTGCGTGTGTGAGCTCAGTCACTCAGTCGTGTCCGACTCTTTGTAACCATATGGACTTTAGCCCTCCAGGCTCCTCTGTCCAGGGGATTCTCTAGGCAAGAATACTGGAGTGGGTTGCCATTTCCTCCTCCAGGGGATCTTCCCAATCCAGGGATCGAACCTGTGTCTCCTGCATTGCAGGCAGATTCTTTCCCGCTGAGCCACCGAGGAAGCTAGCCTCAAACTTCTGTGATTGCAGGGACCGTTGTTGTTGTGCCTGTGCTGGTACCCAGCACAGTCTCAGAGACACGGTAGATACCTAAAAATACCTGTGGCGTGAGTGAATGTTCTCTACAGTCAGGACATCTTCTGTCTCCTTTTACCCTGAAAATCCAGTAGGAAAACCCAGCATGGCATCTTCTTTCTGAGTGGTCTTCATCACTTAGCTCTCCTAAATCACTGGACTTTTGCATCTCTAGTTAACTCTTTGTCTTTATCTTCCTAAATAATAAACAAGTATTTATGGAATCCCTGATCTTAGCCCAATATCTCTGTGGGTTGTGTATTTCACTTGTGTCTTTCAAGTTCAGTATTCTGTGTTCTCGTGGCCTCTGTACACATCTCTCTCTGGGGAGCCCTGGCCACTCTCTATTGATCGTTGCTGGATTACTCATCTGTCTTCCCCTTGGACTGTTAGCTCCATGAGACTGGGATCTGCTTTCTTCTGTATCCCCAGTGACTAACGTTGTGTTTGAACTACTGTGAACTTGCGTTGATCTTTGTAGAAGGAATGAATGAATGGAAGGTCCATATTTATGGTTAGATCATCTTTAGGCACTTGTTTCCGGATGCAGCTAGAGAAGTGAGATCCTGTGTCATGGTGTCCATAGTTGTAATTAGCATGTCACTGAGATGTGTCATCTGGGCTTGGCTGCTATTGATGAGATGTGCTGCCTTGCTAATGTGTCTCTGTTGCCAAGCAAGGGGCTCAGAAAAAGGCGATCTTTATATAGGTATAGCACTAAAAATGAGAGATTTGGTTGTATGAATTACAAAAGGCTGACCAGCGATATGGCCTGAAATGAATTAGATCAAAAATTTGAATGGCTTTTAAAATGCAGCTCCTGGAAGTGGCTCTCTGCTTTCTGCAGGGTGTTTTCTGGGGGTGTTGCTATGATATGAAAGGCTTTAGGACAAGGGTTTGAAGGTGAATAAAGATTTCAAAGGGACCAAATAAAACAAGAGTCAGATAATACATCTGATGAAATGGTTTTCAGAATACATAACTGTACAATTTTAAAACAGTGAGTCTAAAGTTTTCTGTTGAATACAAATAATACCTAGTATTAACTGAAAGTAGTATCAAGGATGTAATCTATTGTGCCTGTTTTTCCCCAGAGACTGCCTCTTCTATTCATATAGTCAGCAGATAAATCTAGGTGCTGTCCTTATATCCCTGCATGCGTGCTGTCGTTCAGTCATGACTGACTCTTTGCGACCCGACGGACTGTAGCTACCAGGCTCCCCCGTCCATGGTATTCTCTTGGCAAGAGTACTGGAGTGGGTTGCTATGCCCTCCTCCAGGGGATCTTTCTGACCCAGGAGTCAAACCGGAGTCTCTTACGTCTCCTGCTTTGACAGGCGAGTTCTTTACCACTAGCACACCACCTGGAAAGCCCCTTTATATCCCTAGTCCTTGATAAATAAAGTGGTATATATTGACATCTATATACTATAGATAAGGAGGATAAACTTAGTCATTTGTATTCCTCCTTCTATTCCTCTCAGTATTTTATAATGAGATTATTATTTTTAGTTCTGTTGGGCAATTCCATTTTTTCAGATTCGTATCATTTTGCTTGTCTCTCTTGATACCTCATGTTGTAAGATGAGAATGCCGATGTCTTTACTACCCGTCCCTCCTCCTGTTCCATGTCTTACTTTGCCAGCTCTTTTATGTTTTCACTAAGTTGAAAGCATCTTAGCATTTATAGTCTATTCTTTGGAGAGGGTTTAAGAATGATTTAATGGGAAAATTGAAAACCAAAGACTAGAAATGGTTTGACTGAGATCTGGTTAATGTTAGAGCTGGGACTAAAACCTGGGGCTTTTGACTCTCAGTGTAGTGGGCTTTCTAGATAAGTTCATTGACCTCATTCATCAGATGTTTATTGAATGCTTATTCCCTGCTAGGCACAACATTAAGTACCAGTAGTAGAAAAATAATAAAAAAATTGTCTCAAATCTCATACTCTCATGAAAATAAGAGAAATAGATGTGTAAACAAATAACTATGTTTTGATGCAATAAGATGCAAAGGAAGATGTTGTGTAGCTTTTTTTTTTAATCCCACAGGTCAGAGATTATAGAAATCGATGTAATTATTAAAAGTTACAGTTTTAATGTGTTGAGGAGATAGTGTTTCACCCAACTAACTTATGCATGTTTGGAGAATAAGGCATTGCGGATTTAAAGATAAATTTAAATTGTCTGTTTCAAGTTGAAATATAAAAGCAAAAATTTTATAAATTTACAACTAGAAATTATAATTTCTAGTTTCTAGAAATTATAATTTCTAGTTTCATGTATTCAGTAAGTTTTATGTGAGAATATCCACATATTCTTTAGTTGTCCTTTTAGGTTTGTTTAATATTCTAATTTTAAGTCTAAGGCTTATGTATTTTTTAAATAGATCTTTTTTATGGTGACTTGTGAACTTTTTCCTTTCTTCCTTCCTCCCTCAGATTTTCATCACCGTGAATTGCCTGAGTACAGATTTCTCCTCCCAGAAAGGAGTGAAAGGACTTCCTTTGATGATTCAGATTGATACATACAGTTACAATAATCGTAGCAATAAACCCATTCATAGAGCTTATTGCCAGATCAAGGTCTTCTGCGACAAAGTGAGTAAAGATGACAGTTTGTCATAAAGGTATTTTTGATATTAGATATTACTTTTGATGACATTTCCCCCTTGTCACATTTTCTTGTCTAGTGGTGTCCAAATAATCACTTTCCAATCACAGTGGGAGTGGTAATCTTTCATTCTCAGTTCTTATGAGCTATCTAGGGAGCCATCAACTGTATTTTTTTTTCCCAGTCAATCATTCTACCACTAATTTAATGACTGACGTTGTACTGTGCTATGAGTCTGATTCACATAGATATAACTGATCTAATAGATGGATAGTTTTTAGTGGGTAGGTAGATCCTGTCCCAGAACATACTAATATAACCTATTTTATGGGTTAAATGGCATCTCATCTAGAACCTTTTGGAATGGACACAGCACCTTTTAAATATGTTCCTTAGCAAACATGCTTCATGAGGACATGCAGTTTTTGAATCTTCTTGAATCCCCCTGTATGAGATAGATCAATTAGAATAGCAAAGATTAAAATCCCATGATTATGTGATGAGAGACCCTTACAAATCCCAAATGTGAATGGGACCAAGCGGCAACAGTTTCAGAACCTGCATGATGTCAGCATCATGAGGGAAAATAACGGACCCATTTCATGACCAAAGAACAGGGCACTCCCAAGTGGTCCAAACAGCAGAGAGTGAAGTGGGCCGTCGGAGGACATCTGGTGAGACTGAGGTAAAAGGGGATGGGTTGTGCAGACTTGAGTTTACTGGGTGGGTGCAAGGGGACAAAACATTGGAGTGTTTGGGGCTCTATTAACTTGGGAAAGTTATAAATTGAAGTTCCCCTCTAGGATAAAAATCCTGCTCTGAGAAAAGGCTGCTGGGAGTAGAATCCAAGTTGAGTTAGACAAAAACAAAACAAAGGTTCAAAGGAACGAGAAGTTCCAATTAAAAAGGAAGAGGGGAAAGAAAACAGAATAGTCAGATCTCAGGAAATCCAGGACGATCCTCTGTTATCACTTTGTAAACACAACTAAAGTAGGGGCATGAGGACCATCAAGCTAGAAGAATTATCCTGGCTTACTCATTTCACTTAGAAATGACCAACAGAAGAGACAAGTGTTGAATCCCATGCAGTGTCGCATGAAAAGTATAACTAAGGTTAGACTAACTTCTTGTGCACCATGGATGCATGCCAGAAAGGCATGCCCCCCAAACAGATGATACATATTATATGTCCTTGTATCTATAGCCTACTGTTTCAGATGGGCTTAGAATTAACAAAATTTTAAAATATGAAATTAACAAAATCATGAAACTTATAAAGAACAACATAAACCACAATTTGAAAACCTCAGACATGAGATGTTTGGAGAACAGAATGACTTGAAAAGAGATATAGTAGAATTCAGGAAAGAATTTAGAAATGGAAGATGCAAATGTTTCAGAAGTAAAGACTACTACAAGTAACACGGGAGTAAATAAATGTGAAAGATAATTCCTTAAGAAAAATACAAGTATAAAATGGCAAAATTTTAAAGACTTGAAATGAGGAAACAATTAAGAGAAAATAATAGATACAGAAGAGAGGGAAAGAAGATACAAAGACATATAATATGTATCTTTGTGGGAGAAAAACAATGGAACAGAAGAAAAGCTAAAAAAGGATAAATCAGGAAAACTTAAAAAGAACGCATTTTTAAATGAACTACCAGGCACTTGGGAAAGTTGATTGAGGATAGCCAATATCAAAAGCCACTGGACTTTAAAAGTATTCTTTGGGCATCTAAGAAAAATAAAATAGACAATGGGTCATTAATTTTTTTCATTAATTTTTACTGGAGTGTAGTTGGTTTATAGTGTTGTCTTGGTTCCACGTGCACAGCAAAGTGAGTCAGCCACACACACATATATCTACTCTTTTCCAGACTTTCCTCCCATATAGGCCACTGCAGAGGGGTGAGCTGAGTTCCCTGTGTTACGCAGTAGGTCCCTATTAGCCATCTACTTTATATATGGTAGACAATGGGAATCATTTATAAGGAAACCTTTATTATCAAGCTTTTCAACAGCAATGCCTTGTCAGAAGACAATGATATTTAAAGTAACCAAGTAAAGAAAATGTGAGCCAAGGATTTTACATCCAGCCAAGCTGATTTTCAAGTATAAAGAAAACAGGCAAATGGGAAACAAAATAAAGCAAGGAAACAAAACCACCAGTGAACAAACAACCAAATGGGCAAAAATCCAGGGAATATTTCTGCTCGAGGAATCTAGTAAAAAAAAATGTTTAGACACCAATATGACTGTAAAGACATTGATAAAAGGACTGACGGTAAGCATTCCATGTGTTTTTATCTTGGATCTAATGCTAAAATGATGGGAGAGACAGGAATGGCAATATGATATGTTCTGACAATAATCAAGACATAATTATTTAGCAGTTGGGTAGGGTGGGGAGAGAATATGAAAAATAGAATAAGCTGGCAACTGCTGTTGCTGTTATTTTAATTTCTAAGTCATGTCCAATTCTTTTGTGACCCCGTGGACTGTAGCCTGCCAGGCTCCTCTGTTCATGGGATTTCCCAGGCAAGAATACTAGGGTGGGCTGTCATTTCCTTCTCTGGGGGATCTTCCCAACCCAGGGATCGAACCCGAGTCTCCTGCATTGCAGGCAGACTTTACTACTGAGCCACCAGGGAGTTGGCTGGATGTAAAAGAGTAGGAGTTCAGTTAGATCCTGGGGAGAACAGAGAAAGGGGAAAAAGAGGTTAGTGGCTAATTCAGAATTGCCAGCACTCCTAACGGCGCTGCAGTCAGATGTAGATCAAAGAGCTACGGGGCCATTAAAATGTCTGAGTTGTCATTTAGCAGAGTTGGAAAGGAGGAAGTGGGCATCTGTGAACAGAAGGCAGAGATGGTCATGAGATGAGAGAAGGAAGCAAATTAACTCGAACTGCACTGAGTTTAGGGACATGTGGCATAATGGAAAATGTCTCTAAAATCTCCATAGCGTTTCAAGTTGCAATGATTTCAGTTAGTGCTAATCGTCGGAGCAGCACAGCCTTCTCAGGCCCAGTTAGGCAGCTTCCATGATAGAGAGGAGGCACAGTTAGGTCGTAGACACGGTTGTTATGTAGATGAGAAAATTGCCAGTGAGCACAGGTAACTCGCCAGAGTCATGTGGTGAAAAAGCGGAGTAGCTGCATATAAATCCATGTCTGGTTCCAAACTCATATTCCTTATATCTTTAATTCAGCATATTAAACGTTAAGAAAGCATTTTCAAATGATGTAGAAGGTAGAATTTTTAAAGTACGCATGGGAGAACAATGAAATGATTTGAATTCCCTTCCTTTATTCCAGAAGTTTCAAGGGGAATAGTAGAATACCCCTCCCTGAATCTCCTTCTTGGAAGGAAGGAGCAAGGAGAAAAGGAAGGAAGGGTGGAATGGAGGCCCTGGGCAATCTGTTTACCTTTATGTCACAGCTGGAATTGAAAGTATGAAAGAGAAGGCTTAAGGGGTGCTCATATGATTATTTGTCGAGTGTTGATGTAATAAATACTAAACATCAAAATAAATCATAAAATGCAGAATAAACAGAGAGTGCCGTATTGTTGTTCACTATGCCCTAGAATGAGAGGCTCACCAAGGAACTAGTGATGTAAAGAGTCTCTAGTGGGTTGTTTTTTAGTTAACATGATGTTGAGGATCAGGAAACTCATAGGGAAGGAATTTCGTGGGATAAGCAGAGTATTTTAATCTTCAGTTCAGTTCAGTCACTCAGTTGTGTCTGACTCTTTGCGACCCCATGAATCGCAGCACGCCAGGCCTCCCTGTCCATCACCAGCTCCCGGAGTTCACTCACACTCACGTCCATCGAGTCCGTGATGCCATCCAGCCATCTCATCCTCTGTCGTCCCCTTCTCTTCCTGCCCCCAATCCCTCCCAGCATCAGAGTCTTTTCCAATGAGTCAACACTTCGCATGAGGTGGCCAAAGTACTGGAGTTTCAGCTTTAGCAGCATTGCTTCCAAAGAAATCCCAGGGCTGATCTCCTTCAGAATGGACTGGTTGGATCTTCTTGCAGTCCAAGGGACTCTCAAGAGTCTTCTCCAACACCACAGTTCAAAAGCATCAATTCTTCGGCACTCAGCCTTCTTCACAGTCCAACTCTCCCATCCATACATGACCACAGGAAAAACCATAGCCTTGACTAGACGGACCTTAGTCGGCAAAGTAATGTCTCTGCTTTTGAATGTGCTATCTAGGTTGGTCATAACTTTCTTTCTAAGGAGTAAGCATCTTTTAATTTCACGGCTGCAGTCACCATCTGCAGTGATTTTGGAGCCCCCCAAAATAAAATCTGACACTTAACTGCTCTTAATTATTCCAATAAACTAGATGCAAAATCTTTTGCTATGATTTGTCATTATATTTGTAGCCATGCTTTCAAAATATAGACAAAACTCACTCCTGGGACATGCTCTTAATTATTCCAATAAACTAGATGCAAAATCTTTTGCTATGATTTGTCATTATATTTGTAGCCATGCTTTCAAAATATAGACAAAACTCACTCCTGGGACATTTTAATTCTTGCACTTTCAAATGGGTGTGTAAATGCAAAAGAGTAACTTGAATCATCCTCTAAAGCAAAAAAATGAAGAGCTATTCCATTTTAAAACTGTAAATTTCCCACAGTTTAGAGTTTTAAACAGATGGAATTTTGTACTATTTATAGTTCCCCAGGTTGATTTCTAATTAATGCACCTGTAAGATTGCAGATGAAAATAAAGGACTTCTCTCCCTTTTTTTGATATTAAAATTTCTTTTATTGAAATATATATGTTTATGAATTAAAAATTCAGGATCTGCTATATGGCTATATGTTTATCAATACTTTTGTCTGTTTTTTTATGGGCTCAGTCGCTCAGTCGTGTCCAGCTCTTTGTGATCCCATGAACTGTAGCCAGACATGCTTCTCTGTCAATGGAATTTTCCAGGCAAGAATACTAGAGTGACTTGCCATTTCCTACTCCAGGGGATCTTCCCAACCCAGGGTTTGAACCTGTGTCTCTTGTGTCTCCTGTGTTGGCAGATGGATTCTTTACTACTACGCCACCTGGGAAGCAGATATCTTTATATCTGTATTTCATTCAGTTATCTTTCATGAAGAACAAGAATCATATTACTGCAAAGAGCAACTATATATAGTTCAAAACTTGAAAATAAAGCCACCTTCTTGTAAGAATTTTCCCCCTCTTTATTAATTCTTGCTTAGAATTATCTTGGGGATTATAAAAAAACTAAAGATATTTTTCCAAAATACCTTCTTGGTATCTTGGGCAACTTTAAATAGGTTAAGGCCACATTATTGAGACAAATTTAAGAGAAACAATTTAAGTATCAAATACAAACATAAAGATAGCCATCACCTCTCAAGAGGTGGCAAAGGTGATCACAGTATAATCAGGAAACCCTCTGGCATCTTTTTTTCTTTTCTCCAAATTTAACACTTCATAATGAACATCTAAGTGGGGGAAATTATTTTCAAATGATAAATTTGGTATTTGTAGCAAATTATACCCTTCTGGAAGAAGCAGACTTTTAAACATTTTAATGAGAGTGAAAATATTTTCCAGAAGCTTTGGGTCACAAATAATCAAAAAAAGGAAAGGAATTCTTGGAAGGTCATATTCAAGGATGTGTTCCTCATCAGAACTGAATGCACCAAAGCTGCCCTGGGTCACTGTGAATCAAAGCATTATTTTAAATATGAGGATGGTGGCCCTCCTAAGTTTGGATACTATCAGAATTGTTTTGGAGTGCTGGTATCTGGGCCTTCTGGGCAGGAAGTTTCTTACATAGATGTGGTACCCAGATTAGGCTCTATGGAGAACGACTCTGTGTTTTATGTTAATCCTTCAAGTTTGGTGTATCAAAGAATACCTGTAAAATAATAAGCAGGTGACTTTATTTCTTAAAAATTCACATTGAACATATATAAATCTTGGAACGGTAATTTCAGAACTTTTCTGCCCATAAATTGTACAAGACAAAAGACTAATTTTAAAATAAAATTGCTTGACAAACTTTGGGATGTGTCTTCAGTGAGTTATAATTTATATAGGTAAATTTCTATATTTTGACTTACATGCAATACTGTATTGTACAGAACTTCAAATACAGGAAAAAAGTCTTACATGGACAAAACCACAAATGAATAATAAGGGCCTTTTGCTTATATTTCACACCCGTTTGAACAAAGTCATGTTTGTGCATTTAGCACTTTATTTTTTTTCTGAAAGTATTATACCTTATCTAGACAAAAATCTCTATAAAACTTTCAGTATATCTTGAAGAGACTTTCCAAGGAAATACTTTTATGTTTTATCTCCTTTCTATGAATTTCTATGGTTTATAAACATCAGTGACAATTTAAAACTTAAAAATAGAGCACTATAAATGATTAGCCTCTTTTTGGAGTAAGAAGCTTTTTGACATAAAAATGCTTATTTATAATATCTGTTTAAACTATTATAAGCATCCAGATCTTACCAATGTAAAGTTCTTAGAGCTCTCCTGGCACAAAGGAAGTGCCACATCTGATTAGCTGTCATCACTTGTTCATCAAGAATTAGCTCTAAAGCCGTGTCCTTTATGCTGGATGCCTCCATTGGCCTCATGTCTCCATTGTGTCATGGCCTTACTTTGGCCAGTATTGGGAATATGTTTTTTTTTTTTTTTAAGCCAGTTTGATAAGCAAAATCTATATTTTAATGTTTTACATTAGCGTGTCCCTTTCTGTGAATTGACTTCGTGACTCTTGTCCATTTTTTAACTGGTATGTTAGTTGTTGTTTTCTTTTTAAATTTGAATCATTATTTATATGTTATTGAGTTAACACTTTATATGAGATTTTATGGGCTTCCCTGGTTGCTTAGGCAGTAAAGAATCCGCCTGCAATGTGGGAGACCTGGGTTCGATCCCTGGGTTGGGAAGATCCCCTGGAGAAGGGCATGGCTACCCACTCCAGTATTCTGGCCTGGAGAATCCGCAAGGACAGCAGCACCTGGCGGGCTACAGTCCATGGGGTTCACAAAAGGTCAGACACGACTGAGTGACGAAGCCCAGCCCAGCACAGCACATGAGATTTATATAGCAAGTATTTCCACCAACTTGTCCCTTCCTTTTTAATTGATCCGTGTGCATTTCATAGAAGGATTAAATTGTATATTCTCAGATCTATCTCTTGTATGTGATAACTTGGGGATTTTCTAGGCGTAGAGGTTTCTGACCAGTCCATACTTAGCTGTTTTTTAAATGTGCTGCCACAAAGGGCAGAAATAGTCAATGTGGATTTGAAATCTAGGGGAGGGGTTTAGGTTGGGAGAGTCTATCTGGGTGTCACCTGTCTAGAGCACATAGGAATTATGGGTATAGATGGACTTCCCTGCCACAAGAATGGAGAGAGGGAAAGGAAAAGGGAACTCTGTTGAAATGTCTGTATTTGGGGCATGAGAAGAGGAAAATGAGTCAGCAAAGCTGACATTGATGGGTGACTAAAAAGAGAAGAGGATGATCAAAGAATCGTGGAAGACCAAGAGGGCAAGAGACATGGGTGATGGTCAGCTGGTTAATTTGGATGCAGTTGGCAAGAGATGCCAACAAAAATGTCAAATTACAAGGAACAGAGGAGTAAAAAGGCAAATTGGATGCCATTTTCAAGAGCATATGAACATATGAAGACAAAACCCCAGATCTTACTTGTATATACAAAATCTTACACCCTGTGTAGTTTGCTTCAGCCCTACCTCATTTCCCCTTTTGTAATAATTTTTTAAAGTTCCATACCAAGGAGCAAAGGGAAAGTTCTATAGGAAATTCACACTCACTTTCATGCCCACTCCATGATTAGGAAAGATAACAGGCCAATGCTTCATCCTACGACATTTTATTTTAAATAAATATCACTAAAATTACTTAACCAGCTTTACTGGGATAGGGAACTGAGTCTGGCCTTCCTGTAGCAATTCAAAATTGGAGTTGTTTAAATAGGCAAGATACCAAAAAGGGGAGACTTTGGGAGGAGTGGGATCCCTCCCTCCACCAGGAGGTCAGCAACATCGGGTAGACTAAGGGGCGGTCGACCTCGCTGGAGGATGGAGCCGCGGCTGCTGGCCTCCCCTCCCCATGTTTAACTTCTTATCCCTGTGACTTGTGTGTGCACAGTTGTTTTGCATGCTCTGGTAACATGCCTGGCATTGTGTGTATTTGTTTTTCCCTGTCAGGGAGCAGAAAGAAAAATCCGAGATGAAGAGAGGAAGCAGAACAGGAAGAAGGGGAAAGGCCAGGCCTCCCAGACCCAGTGCAACAACTGTGAGTGTGGCTGAGAAGCGGGGTGGGCTTTAGCCGGGCCAGGGCCACCAAAGAATGGGTGGAAAGAAGTGGGTTGCAGGTAAAATATGCACATCCAAGTTATGGCTGGGCTTCCCTGGTGGCTCTGACAGTAAAGAATCTGCCTGCAATGAGGGAGACCTGGGTTCGACCTCTGGGTTGGGAAGTTCTTCTGGAAGAGGGCATAGCAACCCACTCCAGTATTCTTTCCTGGAGAATCCCCATGGACAGAAGAGCCTGGCGGGCTTCAGTCCACGTGGCTGCAAAGAGTCAGACACGACTGAGCGACTAAGCACAGCACAAGTTATGGCTAGCCATGGCGAGGGGGTGAACCATCCCTGTGAAACGCAGATGGAATCATGTGATTACGTTAGAGCTAGGAGGGAGGTGCCAGTACTCCATAGACCAGCATCCTCCGTCTCCAGACAAGAAATCTAGGGTGCAGAGAGCGACAAGAGAGCACCCCTTCAGGAGTGTTCACTCCAAGTCCACACTCTTTCTGCTGGTCTGGTGATGGGAGAGGGGAGGCTTTTAAAGTGTGTTCACATATATGGCATTTGGGAAGCTTCATAGGAGACCGTTGCGAACTTTAGCTAAGACAAGAGCTTACTAGTGAGAGATCTTAAGTCATCCATGACCCTTGCACTTAATGGGTTTTGTGATCGTGTCCAGCCTCTGATGGGAAGTTGGCAGCCATACCGTTACAGAAGAAGAGCGACATCACCTACTTCAAGACAATGCCTGACCTGCACTCCCAGCCCGTCCTCTTCATACCTGATGTCCACTTCGCGAACCTGCAGAGAACAGGACAGGTATGGCCGACCCTCTCACATCCACCTGCCACCCATCCACTCGCCAGGTAGAGCCTTACGAGACCCTCACTTCAGGAGCTATTGACCTGAAAAATAAAACCCACGCGTTCGACCAAAAGTCAGCCATTTCCTACAGAAAATGTAATTTTATAGAAAGGAATGTCTCAGGAGAGGAAACCAACTTACTAAGGGGAAGGTGAGAGTGAGCTGATAATAGTGAAGTGTTGACAAAGCAATGAAAGAGGAACAAAGTAAGAAGGCTGATAACCTGTAAGGCAAGTTTTGTGAGTTTTGCTCTGTGGGATGCGCATGATGCAATAGCGCTCCATCTACTGGTGGGAAATTGAACTGCACCCGTTGGAAAGTTACTTAAGAGGAAAATTCTTTGATTAAATAAACTCTTGTTCAAAACTTTTTCTTAGTAAATTGACAGTTACTGTTGAAAAGGTAAATTATTTTAAACCAAAAGAAAATTGAGATTGTAGGCAAGCCTTTTCAAAGATAATTCCTATCTTCTAGTTCTAGTTACAAGTGAAATTATAGAGATAATATTATAATACATAAACATCCAATAATTAGCTCCTTATGGTAGCTCACGTTAATGATATGTTATGCAGCCGCTAAAATTATAATTAGGAAAACTATGTAGCACATAGGAACTGGTTATGATAACGTTCAGTGGGGAAAAGGTAGAGTATTCATTTGTGTCTGTACTGTGATTCCAAATACTGGGTTGGCCTAAAACTTCATTTGGGTTTTTTGCAAGATGTTACAAGAAAAATTGTAATACTTGATGAGTAAGCTTAAGAGATGGATAATTTTTTTTCTTTTTGTAATGTCTTACTATTGTCTTTGTGATAAATTAAAATTGTGTGAAAAAAAATTACTTCCCTAGCTTTAGCCAGAATTGTCTTTCTGTTGAGAAACAGGTGCATACTGACACATTCAAGTTTTTCTTCCATTCTAGTGTTCAGGTACTTATTGGAATTGACCTTAGTCTAGGAGCAGAAATCATTATTGGCTTAACTTTCTTTTTCTTGAGAATATTTTGTCCCTGGGCCATTTCATTTTGTGTATGAGACAAAACAGTTATACAACCAGAACTTTTTAGTTGGTGTTTTTGACGCCAGAGGGTAGCAGAATACCCCCTAGCTCTTTTTCTTAGAGTGCATTACATTAAAATTTAGCATTCTTGTCTCGTCTTACTTGTCTGATAGGAAAAAGACACAAAGATGAAAGGAAGAACGTTATGATTTATTAAGACATGAGTGCCAGCCCCTAATTTTATTTTTTAATTCCCAAGAACATGGTGATTTGTGTATTTACGGCCTTTGTAAATACATGGTATATTTTGAAGCTAGGTAGTCACACTGTTAGGAAAGAAGGGATGGTTGAGTTAAATTGCTCTCATTGTTTACTGTTGTAATTCTGGCTTCAGCTCTGTGTCAAAGCTGACAGCCTGACCTGTTCTCTTGGCAAGATTTCTCTGAAATAAGCAAAGCCGTAAATGAATCTTAAGAGGAAAACTGACCAAATGTGTCGGCTCGTGACTGTCTCTGGCCTCACGTGCCCCCTCTGTGTCCTGAGCGGGACTCCTAGCCTGTGGCTGAGCAGAAGGAAAGTGTCGTCTTTCCCATTTGCTGGTTTCAGCAGTTTGCAAAGCAGCCCAATCAGCGTCCCCTGGGGCATCGGCAAAGTTAAGTTCTGCTGTCCTTGAAGAGCCTCAGGCTTTCCCTGTGGCTTTGGAGTCAGAATGTAGGGAGTCAGCGAGGGAGCCTGCCTGATCCCCGGGTGACAAAGGAACGCATTCTTCTGTGCGCTGGGACAGTGCGCGAACATTCCGTGGTTGATCGACGTGCTTGGCTGAAGGAAAAGAGCACCTGCAGTAGCTGGTCAGGACTAGAAAGGCTGCCTTTCCTTAGAAGAGTTAGGAGTTTTAGGGGATGAGTCCGGAGGCAGGAGGGAAGAGGGCAGTGCTGTGATGTTGGAAGTGGGCAAGGGACAGGGCTTGCGAGCTTCGACAGGCCAAACAGCCAGCTGTGGCAGGTCACGAGCTGGCCCAGTTCTCCCATAAGGGAGCAGAGATGGAAGGGAGGAAGGCAGGTGATGGTGTGATGTTCAGTAACCGCTGCTGCCATGGACCTGGCAAAGTCAGCCGCGTGGCAGCCCTTATTCAGCTGCAGAGCAAGCCGCCGGCTAGCTTTCACTGCCAGCCCACCTGTCCCCTTCTCCCTCACTGTCTCCTTGATCCACTCGTGGGTTGAAATAGTCACCGGATGGTTATAAAAAACTCACAGGAGGGCACTGTTACCGAGTCCGTGCTCACTCCACTCCCCACATGACAGGCCAGTAAATCAGAGACGAGGAATGTGGAGGCAAGGATACGACAGCATTCAGAAAGCAAGCACACCAAGAAGGTGGCAGACTAATATCTCCAAATGACCATCTTCTCTGGGCCTGGATGCCAGTTTCTGTTATAGAACAGAGATGGGGAGGAGGTGAGGAAGTAAAATAAAAAGGTCGTAAGTCTTGCAAGTATCTCCTGGAATGGCCAGCCTGAGGGGGGAAGTGGGATGGGGACAGGTTGTGTTAATATCTTCTTTTTTTTGTAAAATTCAGGCAGAGGGGCAGGGTTACCCAGGCAGGCCTTTTAGTAAACAAAAGCAACGGAGGGGAAGCAAAAGTTAAAGAAACAGATCCACCGTGGAGTCAGATTTTATTGTCCTCTGAAACAGCTGAACTCAGCGTGTAGGCACTATGGAGGTCTTTGGTTTCCCTCTCCTCACATTAAAGCCCAGAAGATCCAACCAGTCCATTCTAAAGGAGATCAGCCCTGGAATTTCTTTGGAAGGAGTGATGCTGAAGCTGAAACTGCAATACTTTGGCCACCTCACGCAAAGAGTTGACTCATTGGAAAAGACCCTGATGCTGGGAGGGATTGGGGGCAGGAGGAGAAGGGGACGACCGAGGATGAGATGGCTGAATGGCACCACCGACTCGATGGACATGAGTCTGAATGAACTCCGGGAGTTGGTGATGGACAGGGAGGCCTGGCGTGCCGTGATTCATGGGGTCGCAGAGTCAGACACGACTGAGCGACTGAACTGAACTGATGCATGGTGCCTTTTGTCAAGAACCCTTGAAAAGAAGTGATAGAGGAGCTTGGGAGAAATTGTGGGATGCATAGGCATCATTCTTCTGGGTCATGTGTACTTGGCAGGTATCAGCCTTCCTCAAGGCACCTGAACCCAGGGAGGACATCCCTTCTCCCTCACACCCTCGAGAACCATCTCCCTTACTTGTGGCTTGTAAACCACCTCCACCCAAATCACAGGCGTTCTTGATAAGAATTCAGGTTCCCAAGGTTCATTCCAGATCTTTCAAATTAAAATCTCCAAAGGGGAGCCTGGAAATTTGTGTTTATGAGAAGTTCTCCAGATCGTTTTGATGTATTCTGAAGTTTGAGAACACTGTCTAAAAATTAAGTACGTGCAATAAGCACTGGGGCCGACTAGGAGGAAACGGCGGGTCATCTTGTGTGAGGAGGAGAAGTGGCAGTGCGGGGAGGCGAGGGGGCAGCAGAGGCTGTGCAGGGAGCCGGGGGACACTTAAGAGAAGGCCGCTTCTGGCTCTGGATCACCAGGCGCCTTTGCAGAGAGCTGGCCATTACCCTACCTAGGCAGTGAAGCAGGGTGGGCGTATTATGCCACGTTTAAAGAGGGCAGCAAAAAACCAAGTCAACAGCAGGCACTTTCCCCCAAATCTAGTCTTGGGTGCAGTGCTGTGGCCCAGGCTCCCTGGCTTATGTGGATCCCTCTGTATACATCTAAATAAACAGTCCATTACAAGCATAACCCAGTGCTCCGATGCCACACTGAAGCTTGGGGTGTGGGGAGGAAATGTCTCACCTTCATTGCCATGTGTTTAAGAAGAAAGGATACAATACAACCATAGACATTAAAAAGTTTAAGAGGGAAAAGTTCCCCATGGAAATCTCAGCTAATGGCTAATATGACTCATTCCCGAAGACTTCCAGGTAACGAACTCTGTTGTATAACTAAGTCTGGGCTTGGCGGCGTCCTAGAAACTGGCATGAGCCTTTCAGAAAGTTTATACGGAGGTGTCATGGCTGTGGCAGGGAGATTGATGAAATGGACTGGAACCCAGAGGTGATTTTTGAAGTTTAATGTGTGAATGTTGTATACTAACGAGTGTCATTCTTCACCCAAATGAAAAGGATCCTGAAGCACATAGTTAAAGCTCTTGAAAGGCCCACAATTAATTGCCATAAATAACTGGCTGAAGAGAACTTAACATACACGGCAGCTCCCCCTCTGGATTTCCAGAGATGCATAAAATAGTAAGGATGCTTCATAATGTCTTTAAATCCGATTCGGCCTGTTGCCATGCTGACCGCCTAAAGAAGTCTCTTTCCCTTCTGGCCTGAACACCACCTATAGCCAGAAACATCTCCTAGGGCTAGGTGACATTTCCTGGCCTGAGGATAGTCGACTCCTAGATTTTTGTGGTCATGGGACAAGGGTAGCCCAAGTCCCTTTGGGAAATAAACAAAGGCCTGGGCTTACTGCCTGGAACTTGCTTCCCTCCCTTTACCAAAGTATACCAGTCTGGAATCAGCTCACCTGTGGACTGGATGGGATTGGTTACTTACAGTCCCTGTGTCAAGACCTTTCTAAGCAATGATTTTTAGATCTTGCTAAAATAGGTCCTTAATGTCTAAAGCAAGGTTTGGCTTTGAGCTATAGGTAATCTGATCAGACTGATCTGAGCTAGAAATAGTCAGATTTCTAATTTTAGTTCATTAACGTCTAAGAATTAACCCTAGGAGACTGTTGAAGAGGTTAAATTTGTATTAGACACATACAAATGGTTAAACAGATTTGTCTCTTTTAAGAGACAGTGTAATGTCTTAGGAAAGTCTGTGCATCACGTAATATATTTCCATTTCTTGTGCCTGACCTACAGTAAGTCTGCTGTTTTGTTCCACAGGTGTATTACAACACGGATGATGAACGAGAAGGGTAAGACACTCAGGCTTTTCACTTCAACACCCAAAGTCAGTTCCTGTCAGTATAAATGGGTTTCCAAGCACAGGGTAATGGGACAGGGAGTGGGCACCTCCTTTCAGCCCCCAGACTCAGAGCTAGAAAAGCCTTGACTCCAAGGACTGTCTG
Organism: Redunca redunca; assembly: GCA_006410935.1. Lineage (NCBI taxonomy): Eukaryota > Metazoa > Chordata > Mammalia > Artiodactyla > Bovidae > Redunca > Redunca redunca. Next base: position 621,646 of record SJYQ01014024.1, read on the forward strand.
GGAGAAGCCTGGGGAGTACCATTCTCCTTCCAAGTTTCTCCCTTTTTTATTTTTATTTTTGGCCACACCTCACAGCATGTGGGATCTTCCCCAACCAGGGATTGAACCTGTGGCCCTTGCATTGGAAGCATGGAGTCGTAACCACTGGACTGCCAGAGAAGTCCCCAGGTTTCTCTTTACCCCTCTCTCCTTCCTATGATCTGCCTTTGAAGTGGTACCTCTCTTTGATTCCACCCTTTCACTGCTAATCCAGTTACTGAAATCTTTGGCCCCAACACAAGATCGAGTCGAGCTCAAGGCAGGAGCCAAGGAGACAGCCTGTCCTCCTTTTAGTGCTACCTGGACCCCCCTCCCCACCCCCGCACATCCATCACGCTGGAGAGAGCTGCCTGGGCTGGTGGCCAGGCTGGTTTAGATGGGGGCTAGGAGAATCCCAGGGACGGGAGAGCCAGGTGGGCTGCCGTCTATGGGATCACACAGAGTCGGACACAACTGAAGTGACTTAGCAGCAGCAGCAGCAGCAGCAGGAAGACTGAGAACCTTGTCACTGTCTTCAGGACTGTAGGGAAGAGAGGGTTTACACAGGGGCACTGAAGGCTCCCAGGGTCTTGGGTATCAAGTCGCTGCATACTGGTTTTCTGTTCATTAACTCATTGAGTAGACTCCTAGAATTTTGGAGCCAAAAAGGAACCTTCAAGGTCATTTAGCTGATCCTATTCCCAGGCAACACAGCACAATATACCATATCCTTGATAGGGGGTCAGCCAACTTCTCCTTGAATGTTCCCAGTGATGGGAATATTCTGAATATTCTCATTGCAGGAGGTAGCTCATGACGCGATTGGACAATTCCAGCTCCAAAAAGTTAGTTTGTTGAACCGATGTTGCCTTCTTTTGACTGATACGCATGGGTGGTAGTTCTTTCTGGATAAGTCTCAACCTTTCCTCCTCATTCACAGGTCATTTTACCTCTCAATATCTTAGTTCTCCCACCAGGGGATACCACCAGATTTGTTACTGGTCTCCTTAAAATTGGCTCTCAGAAGTACACGTGTTCTGAACCACATGAGCTGGAGAGTATATTGAGATCATTTCTCCCTGCCACCTGGATGCTGTTTGTCTCTTTAAAGCAATCTAGAACTTCATTCATTTTTCATCACGTTACACCACTTACAACTAAAATCTTGGTTTGCACTAATTACCTGTGTATAACTAAACTCTCTAGATCATTGTTTTTCAAACTATCATCAAATCAAGGCTTCCCTATTTTTAGGCAATATTTCCTTGTGCAACATTTCAAAATGAAGTCAAGTGGAGCAGATAGTCCTGGGTTCTTTTCCAAAGCAGAGCTTGGCAAACTGTAACCTAAGGCCCAAACTGAGCACCCCCCCGCCGCCCCCACCCCACCGCAGCGCGCCACTTCTTTTTGCACTATCTGCATATTTTCAAATGGTTGGAAAAGTCCAAAAGAAGAATAATATTGCATAACATTGGAAAATTACGAGATTCAAGTGCACACCGTCACATTTAATTGGCACGCAGCCACATGAGCGCCTCCAAGTCTTGTCTGTGGCTGCCTTGGTGCTTCAATAGCAGAGCTTCAGCGGAGAGACACTATTGTAACAGAGACTGTCTAGCCTGGAAAGCCTGTTTACTTCCCAGCAGAAGTGTGCCACCCTCTGTCCTAAAGGATAGAGGATCTCAAAAGAGCCTAATAATTCCTTAGTTGGTCAGGAGCAGAGCCTCGTCCAGGATCTGACCTCCAGATTCTGAGTTCCAAGTTTTCTAAATACCTAGTTGTATTGTTCTTTTTCTTCACTTTTGGTGAAAGTGAAGTTGCTCAGTCGTGTCCGACTCTTTGCGACCCCACGGACTGTAGCCTACCAGGTTCCACCATCCATGGGATTTTCCAGGCAAGAATACTGGAGTGGGTTGCCATTTCCTTCTCCAGGAGATCTTCCCGACCCAGGGATTGAACCCGGGTCTCCCGCATTGTAGGCAGACGCTTTACCGTCTGAGCTACAGAGGTCGTGTGTTCCAGTGGCAGGAATGAACAGGAACAATTAGCACCAATCAGTTCTACTCTGTTGTTCACTTGGTTCACAAAGGACAGGGTGGCGTCATGGAAGGAACATGACTCTGAGCCAGGAAGCCCACGTTCTCCTCCTGGGCTGCTGCTCCCTGGTGGGAAGCCTGGGGCCGGGTCCCTGACCTCTGGACTTTGAACTTTGGTGTTCTCCATTGTAAAAGGAGGATTTTGTAGAAGAGGATATGTGAGATCTCTCATGAGGAAACTGAGGATTGGGGGATCTAGTCTCCATCTCCATCTGACCCCTAGTTCCTGGAAGACACTTCTTGCCTTGATCCTCTGTCCACACTCATCCCCACTGGGATGCCCATGTTCCAGCCTTCCGTGAGGTCCCCTCAAGTCTTGCATTTCTGTGGCTCACACACTGCATTCGGGATACAGGCTTTCTTGGTACTTTGCCGACTAAGGTCCATCTAGTCAAGGCTATGGTTTTTCCAGTGGTCATGTATGGATGTGAGAGTTGGACTGTGAAGAAGGCTAAGCGCCGAAGAATTGATGCTTTTTGAACTGTGGTGTTGGAGAAGACTCTTGAGAGTCCCTTGGACTATAAGGAGATCCAACCAGTCCATTCTGAAGGAGATTGGCCCTGGGATTTCTTTGGAGGGAATGATGCTAAAGCTGAAATTCCAGTACTTTGGCCACCTCATGTGAAGAGTTGATTCATTGGAAAAGACTCTGATGCTGGGAGGGATTTGGGGGCAGGAGGAGAAGGGGACGACAGAGGATGAGATGGCATCACTGACTTGATGGATGTGAGTCTGAGTGAACTCTGGGAGTTGGTGACGGACAGGGAGGCCTGGCGTGCTGCGATTCATGGGGTCGCAAAGAGTTGGACATGACTGAGCGACTGAACTGAACTGAAGTCTGGAAAAAGAGTGATTTCCCTCCAAGAACTTGCCATTGCCTGATGCCACATGGGCTCAGACGACAATCCTCTCTAAGAATTTCTCTTATTTTTGCTTCTTCTCAAAGGCATGCCACTGTCTCTTTTGGGCCCATCTTGTATAATCTCCTCAAAGGCTTGTAGGTAGGTTTAGTCCCTAAGTCGCGTCTAAGTTGCGACTTGCAACCCGATGGACTGTAGCCCACTAGGCTCCTCTGTCCATGGTCTTCTCCAGGCAAGAATACTAGCTCCAGTGGATCTTCCCCAACCAGGGATCAAACCCATGTCTCCTGCATTGCAGGCAGACTACCGATGTTAAAGACTTGAGTCTTTAGGAAAATGAAAGCCAGAAGACAAATGTAGAGCACAGCAAGTCTGAATTTGGTTCCATTGCAACTCAGAAAGTCAGCCCTCCAAAATGACTTCACTCAGCCTCTGAATGACTGGAGCAGAGGGCCATGCCTTTCCTCTCATAGATGCTGCCAGACCAAACCCTGAGCTTGGTTACAGTGTTGCTGAGCAAGAGGCAGTTCTGGGTGGTTATTTTCCACCCTGAACACTTTGGCCAAAATTCAATGCACTTTGGAGATGTTAGAGATTGTTGACCAATCGCCAGTGAGTACATTTAATCACCATAATATTAAACCTAAGTGGAGAAGGCAGTGGCAACCCACTCCAGTACTCTTGCCTGGAAAATCCCATGGACGAAGGAGCCTGGTAGGCTGCAGTCCATGGGGTCGCTGGGAGTCGGGCAGGACTGAGCGATTTTACTTTCACTTTTCATTTAATGCATTGGAGAAGGAAATGGCAACCCACTCCAGTGTTCTTGCCTGGAGAATCCCAGGAACGGGGGAGCGTGGTGGGCTGCCGTCTAATGGGGTCGCACAGAGTCGGACACGACTGAAGCGACTTAGCAGCAGCAGCAGCAGCAGCGTTCGTCACGTGGTGTTCATCAGCACAAAATAAAGTTCTTCTAGATTTCTCTTAAAGGAGCAGTTTCCTGGAGGACTAAGCACTTTTTTTTGATAAGGTCCTCAGGGATGCTAAGCAAACCATGAGCTGTAGGACATGGTGGGCTGTGTCTTAACCACATATACACAGGTGATTACAAATATAGGACAATTTCCCCAGGAGAATATGAAAACATAAACTAAAGCTTTGGGGCCACCTTGAGTAGGTAAACTTTTTTGAATATAGCCAAAAGAATCAACGCTCTGTTGATACTTTTGTTGTTGTTGTTAATTTACTTGGTTTAACATGCATTTTAAAAAATAACATAGTTTAGAAATATCTCACATTTTGTGAAACTTTTATTCGAATTCTTCACAATTCATGACATCAGTATCTTTCTCATCCTTCAAGTTACTTTTTATGTCATCTCATACTATTTATCAAGGCAATTCTTTGCTACCTTCAAAGTTGAGATACAGAACTTAGAAATTCTGTCCTAAGCCACAAATACTGATTCATGTAATATTAGTTACATGAGTGACTGCTGCCATGTTGCCTCTTATTTTTAAATTTTGTTTTTAATTAAACCCTTTTATTTCAAGATAATCGTTGATTCACATGCAGCTGTAAGAAACCCACCCCCTTTTCTTTTCTTTTCTTTTTTTTTGCCACACTACACCACCTGCAGGATCTTAGTCTCTCCAACAGGGATTGAATCCAGGCCCATAGCAGTGAAAGTGCCAAGTCTAAACCACTGAACCACCAGAGAATTCCCAGGACCATCTCCTTTTCAACGAATATATTTTTATTTTTACTGATAGGTATTGCAATTAAAAAAAAATCCACCCAGTAATATTCAAATCTGCATCGGATACACAAGGGAGATTTTTAGAAAATATTTAAGAAAATGAAAATCATCTTTATCATCCCTTAGAGTAGCAGATTTTAATCAGTTTTTTATATTAGTTCCACTTATTCTTATATACCTGTTAGACATTTTGCAAATTGGAAGATTTGAACTAAATACTCATAAAACTGCGCTTTACCTCCTTTTGTAAATTTAACCTACATTTACCCTTCTGTTGCTCTTCGTTCCTTTGTTTCTGTTTTTCTTTGAGATCCTTTTCCATTATTTTTTTATTGTGTTTGATTTCTTTTTTCTTTATTTTTAGTTGGAGAGTAATTGCTTTCCAATATTGTGTTGGTTTCTGCCATATAGGAGTCAGCCATAGATATACATATGTCCCCTCCCTCTTGAACCTCCGTCCCATCTCCTACCCCATCCCACCCCTCTAGGTTGTCACAAAGTACTGGTTTGAGCTCCCTGATTTATACAGTGAATTCTCACTGGCTATCTATTTTATGTGTGATAATGTATATGTTTCCATGCTCCTCTCTCAATTCGGCCCACCCTCTCCTTCCCCTCATTGTGTCTGCAAGTCTGTTCTCTATGTTTGCATCTCCACTGCAGCCCTGCAGATAGGTTCATCAGTACCATCTTTCTAGATTCCATATATATATATGACATTTGTTTTTCTGACTTACTTTACTCTGTATATTAGGCTCTAGGTTCATTCACCTCAATTAGAACTGACTCAAATGCATTCCTTTTCATGGCTGAATAATATTCCATTATATACATGTACTTCAATTTCTTTATCAATTCATCTGTTGATGGAAATCAATCAATGTGATACACCATATTAACAAATTAAAAGATAAAATCATTTGATAATCTCAATAGATGCAGAAAAAGCTTTTGAAAAAATTCAGCACGCATTTATGATAAAAACTCTTTAAAAAATGGGCATAGAAGGAACCTACTTCAACTTAATAAAGGCCATATATGGTGAAAAGTCGAAATCATTTCCTCTAAGTTCAGGGACAACACAAGGTTGCTCACTCTCGCCACTGTTACTCAACATAGTTTTGGAAGCCCTAGCCACTGCAGTTAAAGCAGAAAAAGAAATAAAAGGAATCTGGATTGGAAAAGAAGAAGTAAAACTCACTGTTTACAGATGACATGATACTATACGTAGAAAACCCTAAAGATACTATCAGAATTACCAGAGCTAAATCAGTGACTTTAAGTCACAGAATACAAAATTAATACACAAAAGTCACTTGCATTCCTATACACTAACAATGAAAAATCAGAAAGAGAAATTAAGGAATCAATTCCATTTACCATTGCAACAAAAAGAATAAAATACGTAAGAATAAACCTACCTAAGAATACCAAAGAGCTTTTCCATTATTTATTCATTTGGCTACATGGCCTGGGAGAGCTTAGTTCCCTCACCAGCAATCCAACTGGGGTGCCCTGAATTGGAAGTGCAGTTTCTTAACCAACTGGACCACCAGGGAATTCCCTCAGCATTTAAAAAATTTTTAATTTTATTTACTTTTAAACTTTTTATTTTATATTGGGGTATAGCAGATTAACAATGTTGTAATAGTTTCAGGTGAACAGCAAATGGATTCAGCCATACATATATGTATATTCACTCTCCCCAAACCTTCCCTCCCATTCAAGCTGCCACATAATATTGTACACGCTGCTATATTAAAATGGATGAGCAACAAGACCTGATGTATAGCACATGGAACTCTGCCCCACCATTTTTCAAAAACTGAAATAGAGTTGGTTTACAAAGTTTAGTTAGTTTCTGGTGTTTGGCAAAGTGATTCAGTTATACATGGGCTCCTTTTCCTGTTGCCAGAAGAATTCTGTTTAATTGTTCTTTCATTATGGAACTTTTGGCAAATAATCCTTTTGTATTTGTCTATTTGTTGTAAGCATTTTTATTTGGTCTTCGCTTTTCCAGCGTGTCTTTGTTTTATTGTCTTTGTCTTATGCAGCTTAAGAATCTGGCAAAGACCTAGCAAGGAATTCTGCAGTGTCTGGCTCTCTTCTGCTTCTCTCCTCTCTGGAAGTTTTCCCAGTAGTCCTGAATACCTTAGCACTCCCAAACACCAATTTCTGTTTCTCTAACACCATGAGATTGCCCAAAGCTGTGCAGGCTCCTTTGCCCTTAAGTATGTGCCTCTGCTGGGATCACCATCCTCTGCTCCCAATTGAGAAATGGCAAATGCTTCAGGGGAAAGTGGCTCACTGACTGTCAGCCCATCTCTCTGCACTTTTCTCCTCTGGGATCTTAGCTCTCAGGTTCTAGCTGACTCAACAGTAGTCTCCAATACCTTCAATAAGATTAAATATTAACATACACATACACACAGTTACTTACGTTGTTCTTGGCTGGAACATTGCTTGGTTTGCCACAACTGCAACAGCTTAGCCACAAACAAAAATGTCTGTATTTCCTCTTAAAATGATCCTTCTTGGGCCTGCTGACCTAATTATTTACTGCTTTCAATTGTAAGCTCTTAACTACCGTAATTGTTACTAAATATATGGGGGGTTTGTTTGCTTTTTGACTTTGGTTTGTTTTTACTGACTGTGTCAGATGAATTCTACCAAGACCCTGAACTAGCATTGATTAAAGCCATTTGGAGATGATAGATTCTTCCCCAAAGAGTGATTTATTGTTGCAAACAAATTGAGATTCTACTCCATTATGTGAGAGCCTTTGTGAGGACTTGAACATAAGAGGACCTCCATTTTTCTGAGGCTAATAAAGGGTTGTGGTGGTGTTAGTCTCTCAGTTGTGTTCGACTCTTTGTGATCCCATGGACTGTAACCCACCAGGCTCCTCTGTCCATGGGTTTCTCCAGACAAGAGTTCTGGGGTGGGTTGCCATTCCCTTCTCCTGGGGATCTTCCCAATCCAGGGATTGAACCTGGATCTCCCACATTGCAGGCAGATTCTTTACCGTCTGAGCCACCAGGGAAACCAACAAAGGGTAGGGACATTCATTTATTTAGGGCGGGTGTGGTCGCCAGCCTACATGGGCCATAAGCAGAGCTGTGAACTAGACAAACTATGCCTCCCTGGGGCCGGCAGCTCCTTTTTGGGTTTTATTCTGACACCTCCTCACTAGGTGCTGATGTCTAGAGTGACTCAGCCTGACAGGTAGGGCTCAACATTGCCAAGTATGTCCAGAGACGCAGCCTTCAGACCCAGGCACCTTCCCAGTTTTTTTCTGATGAAACAGCTATCCTTTGTTTATACAACAGGGACTGGCTCTCCCTGAAATTGACCCCATAAAACAATGGCTTCATACGTTGCTGGGTCTGGAGTCCCTCCACATGTTAACCTAACACACTGTGCCCAAAAGGTGTGGGTTGAAGGAGGAAGATTGGTGTCAGAGAAAGCACCTTCTCCTTGTTCTCATCCTTTTGTGGTGCAATCTGCTGTAATTGAACAGGATGTCAGGAAACCTGAAATCTGTGCTCTTTCCATCTATCAACTGGGCAGTCATTTCTGCCCTTCTTTTCTCACCTTGCCTTGAGAAGAAATGAAACCACTGAATTCAGACCACACAAGCTATTGACTCCCACTGGGTTTATAGGTTTGGAAGTGTGAAAAAGCATTTCTGAACTACTAAGAGAAAAGTGGTTTATCCAAGATGTTATTTTAATGACAAAGTTTGTCATGGCTCAGAGTGGGGTGCTGTCGAAAGTCAACAGAACTGGAAAAATATAAATAAATCTTCCTTGGTGAGAAAAAGAAAATCGCTAGTTAAGGAACCCTGACACAGCATGAGTGTCTGGTTATATTTCAGGCCGTTTACCCATTATTAACCTCCTGGTCACTGACTGCCAAGTCAATGAATTTTTAATCTTCTGCTCCCAAGGTCATGGTCAGTCCAGATTCAAGACATGACAGAATAATATGACCCACTTTTATGATGTTAAAGAAAAGTGAGGGGAAGAAAGAGGGAACAGGGCTCTATAAACCTATTACCACCTTCAACTGGGACTTGACCTTGAGTTTTTCCTCTAGCTCTTTGCATGGTTTGATTACCATGGGATAAAACAGAATGCTGATTCTTCATATCATTTCCCATATTCTCACTCAGCATCATCTCAGTTTTATTGGGTACTTTATCATGAGGTTGTCCCTCAGAGCTGGGTTCTCTTAACAGCCTGATTCACTGTTTAGCTGCATTGCCCAGCATAAGACACGACAGCTGTGCCTTAGTTTGCTCATCACTGAATAGGGATAAGGTTAGTTCTCGCCCTGCTGGCTCACAGAGTATTCAAGAGACTTAATTTACCAAGGAGATGAAAAGTGCTTTATAAAACGTGGTCTTCTTAAGGGCTGGTGAACATAATTTTGGACCATCTAGAGCAGCAATCCCCAACCTTTTTGGCCCCAGGGACTGCTTTTATGGAAGATGATTTTCTATGCATCTTGGAGGAGGGGGGATTGGTTTCAGGATGGTTCAAGCGCATTAAATCTATTGTGTACTTTGTTTCTATTATTATTATATCGGCTCCACATCAGACCATCAGGCATTAGATTCCGGAGTTTGGGGACCCCTGCTCTAGAGTGTGATCTAGTTGGCCTCCCTGGTAGCTCAGTTGGTAAAGAATCCACCTGCAATGCAGGAGAACCCAGTTTGATCCCTGGACTGGGAAGATCCCCCGAAGAAGGTACAGGCTACCAACTCCAGTATTCTTGCCTGGAGAATTCCATGGACAGAGGAGCCTGGTGGGCTACATGGGATTGCAACAAGTCAGATACGACTGAACGACTTTCACAGTCACAGATGTAGAGTGTGAGATGGTCAATTAAAGCCTTGTTGGTTTGATAATTAAAACCGTTAGAATTAATAGAAATGATGTTTGGACAGTTTTATGCCATGTGCTCTTTCTACCACTGGGTCCTACCATTAACTCGACTTGAGAATTGATGAAATAAAACCTTCTTAATGACAGTGATGCCAGTAGAGGTTTGGTTTTGGAACAGAGTTTTATATTATTAATATCTTGAAAGCTTGGGATTGATACAATGTCAGTCACCAATGCAGGAAGTTTTTCCAACTTTAGCCCTTAATTTGGACCAGAGAGGTAGTTTGGACTATTTGCTATATGATGGTAAATGGGAACTTTGAGCTCTTTCAAATTGTCTGCCCTCTGTACTCTTTCCCCCTATCTCTCTTCCTCAGATCTCTCCCTTGTTCATTTTCATGATCATCATGACGCATCTCTAATAAAACTTCGGTTGTTCTTACAGTGTGTCAGGCAACTCTGTGAATGCTTCCCATATGTTGAATTCATTTGCTTCTCTCAATAGCCTCCTTTTACAGACAAGCACGCTGAGTCTCAGGGCAGTTGAAAGACTTGCCTATGTTTCCATAGCTAGTAGATTGCAAAGCACGGGGTTATTATTTTTTAAATTTTTATTGAAATATGGTTGATTTATTGTGTTGTGTTAGTTTCAAGTGTCCAGCAAAGCGATTCAGTTATATATGTAATTTTTCAGAATCTTTTCCATTGTAGGTTATTACAAGATATTGAGTAGAGTTCCCTGGCTATACAGTAGGTCCCTGTTGGTTATCTATTTTAGATTTTAACCCCAAACTCCTAATTTATTGCCCCCCCCCTTTGGTGGCCATAAGCTTGTTTTCTATGTCTGTGAGTCTGCAAAGCAGGGGTTTAAACCCCGGTGGTCTGTACCCAGAGTTCATGTCTTGACAATACCGCTGAACTGCCCGTCTATCATTGCTTCATGTGCCTGGGTCCAGGAATCCCCAGAGAGATGAAAGTTTTCTGCAAACCTGCACCTGCTCTCTTGAGGGCTTAAAGGACACTAAGACGCCACGCAGGACCGTTGGCTCGGTGTTTTGGCCAGTTTGGGTTGCTGTAACAAGACACCATAAAGTAGGTGGCTCAGAGAGCAGAGCGTGCATCTCACAGTTGGAGAGGCTGGAAGTCTCTAGAAGGAGAGCTGGAAAGAGATCAGAATGCCAGTGTGGCTGCCGTCTGGTGAGGACCCTCTTCTGGCCTGCAGACCACCATCCTCTAGCTGTGTCCTCACGTGGCAGAGAGAGGGCATCCGCTCCTTAAAAGATGCTCCGGTCATGGGGGGCTCCACCCACAGGGTCTAATTGCCTCTTAATGCCTTTCTCCTGGGGGCTCGGGTTTCAGCCTCTGAGTCTGAGAGGACACACGTGCTGGCTGCGGCTCTCAGCAGCGACGACTGCTGTTCTTCCGGGTCCCTTTCTCCTGAACAGCTCTCCCTTCCTTAGAAGGCCTGCAGTGGACAGGGACTTTGGGAGGAAATGTAGAGCTACCAGAACTTGCTGACTGGGGACCTATGGCCCTCAGGAAGGAGGGCTGAAACCCTCTCCTGGAGGAAGGGAGGGCTGGATCTAGGAACCCTCCACCACTGCAGTCTCCTCTGTCGCAAGCTGACGGAGCCGTGGAACAGCAGGGTCTGAGGGCAACCTCATAACTGAGACCCACTGAGGCAGGCCTGGGGCCTTCCCAGGTGGCGCCAGAGGTAAAGAGCCTGCCTGCCAATGCAGGAGACATAAGAGATGTGGGTTCGATCCCTGTGTTGAGAAGATCCCCTGGAGGAGGACATGGCAACCCACTCCAGTATTCTTGCCTAGAGAATCCCACGGACGGGGAGCCTGGCGGGGTCACAAATAGTCAGACACGACTAAAGTGACTTAGCATGCACATACGAGGGAGGCCTGTGCCTTTTCCAGACAGAGGTCATGCTGTGCCCTCGGGGCTGGCGAGAGGGTGCAGGACACCCAGACTCTAGCTAGATGGGAGGGGCTGGCTAACTTGGAGGCCATACAGACACAGGGCTCACATCGCCTCCCTAGCCCTAGACATTTGAGCAGGAAGGGGGTGAGGTGCAGGACAGAATGGGTGAAACCCAGGGGTCTCCCCTGGCGGATCCGTATTTAGGACAAGGAGAATGTCTCGGGACCACATGGTAAAGACATTGGGCTGTGTATTCTGTCCCACACGCCCACCTGGGACCTGGGACCCGAAGGCTGGAGGTTGGTGCATGGATCCAGTTGTGACGAGGGATGGTATACACAACGGGAGATTTTTGTTGGCACCCCGCATACTTTAATGAATGAACACTTTCTCATCTTTTCTAGCAGCAGTGTCCTTGTGAAACGGATGTTCAGGCCCATGGAAGAGGAGTTTGGTCCAGCACCCTCTAAGCAGATGAAAGAAGAAGGGATGAAGCGAGGTACCACTCCCCCTGGGGCCCTGCCCTCCTTGGCCTCGCTCTCATGAGGAAGAGTGGGGGACGGTTCACCCAGAGAACTCACATTCCGTCCAGGCCCTGCGGTTCCGTGCTGGCCTGGAGATGCTCTTACTGACACAGGAAGTCCACAGTATCCTCCTTTGCTTTCAACCTCACCTCTTTAAACACCCTAAGCAAGCATTTATTCTTTCTGGGAGCTGGTTCTTTCCTTTACCTTGAGGGCAATGTAATGAATATACTGACTCATCCAGCAGTGAGATAGAAAGTTAAAAAGAAACCTGCGCTTTGTTTGACAATAGCCTCTCATGAGCACCAAGAGCTGAGACTTGTTCAGTAGACGCCAATGATCAATCATGGTACAAGTGAATGAACCTATCTTCTGTGACATCACAGCTTAACTCATTTTCTCTTGGTCAAGGATATTATTCCACTTCACCAAGACGGTAAGAAAGGAAGCATGGGCATGTTAGTGTCTTGTTCAGCATCTCAATGCTTTGCTGACCCACTGTCCTTCCTGGGAGTAAGAGGAAGGAAGGGATGAAGGGGGGCGTACCCCGCACACTCTGCTGTAGCCAACACCATGAGCTTCCCGGACTTCTGGCTTATGTAGCACTGGACTGTTAATGAGGCAGGTTGCTGTACGCCCACCATCTGCACAGGCTTGAGGCTTTTGTTATTGAGAATTTTTCCCCCTATTTGTTAAAATGGGTTTGTATAGTGGTAAGAGCATCCCCTCTGCAGCCTCCCTCAGGCTTGTCACATTGAATGACCTTGGGAAGGTCCTCTGCACATTGGAGTCCTCACTTGTAAAATGGGGACCACAAGGATACCTACATCACAGAGTGAGGACTGATGAGTTAATGTATGTAAAGCACTAAACTCAAGTGCCCAGTGCACAGTCAACACTCCGTCTTCACTATTATTAGTTTTATTTTTAGGCCTGGATCTAGTTAAGGCGTGTTATCATAAGTATGATTGAGTAATGAGCATTTCAGAATTCAAAGAGCATAAATACCTGAGTAGTGTTGATTGCAGTAGTAATATTTAAACCTTTAAAGGGTTTTCAGATTTCCCAGGCTCACCATCAAATATTCGAGTCCATTTTGAGCTCTGTTCCTGCATGCCTTTTATATCTCATCCTTTAAAAAGGAGGACAGTGTTGTATGGAAATCAAGAATCACACAGGCCAAAGTGATTGCAGCTTAGATCCATGGTTAGTGAGTGTGACTGGTTTAAAGTTTGTGTTTTTCAAATTATTTTGAGGTGGTGAAGTTAGCACAGAAATTGCCACCAGAATTTGTACTGGGCTGTGACGAGACACGGTTACAGCCTTTGAAACATCTCAGTAGTCGGGACACATGAGGGCGCTGCAACCTTCCAGCAATAGAGAGCTCCCAGGAGTGGCTTGTCTTTGGAAAAGGACTGTGGAGTTCCTGAGCCCCTCCGCCAGGACTCCTACTCTGAGCGGGGCTTTGATGAGCACAAGGAGCCAGGATCAGTGATGGTGCCCGCTGTTTGTTTGTTAGAAGTTCTCCAGGAGAGGGAGTCAGCGTCATTATCACCAATGCCACTTTGTCTTTGTAGCCACTTCTCAGGGTGGCTCCCTTGGAGTCACCCAGGGCTCGCCCCCCATGGCTGGCTGCCTTTGTCTGTAGGAGGTCTTGGATGTGTGGTAATGGTTATTGCTATCATTAGCGGAGTGATTATTATCCACAGACACAGAGTTAATGAGAGCTGTCTCTCTGGGCAAGCCGTGGGGGTGAGCTGTAAGCCCAGCGCTGCCAGTGTGGCTGTCAACAAGCCCAGCAGGAGACGGCGGCACAGTTTGCAGCCGGTCAACCTGCTGCCACGTTCCTTTAACCCTTTCCAGGGACTCCTGCAGCAAGAGTGGCAGCTGCACCATCTCAGATCCAGTGGGAGTGGCACTCACTTTAATAGAACATGGTTTGGGGTTTCCCTAGGGTACTGGAGATTACGTTTTCTGTTGGGGGTCCATGGGAAGAAGTTACAGAACGTTCATCTGTAAGAGGCACCGGTGGGGATTTTTGTATTATTCTGTTTTGTTCATTTTTACTTTAATTTCCCCCATCTAGTAGTGATTGAGGCCCTGTGGTCTAATTATTTCTCGCTGTGCTGCTATAGGTCACTAGATCATTGTAGCTGAAATGGGGGCTATCCAATATTGGAGATACTATTCTCCAATCTATTTCCTTGGTATTTTATTTTTATACTTGGTGAAGAGAAGAAACTGCAATGCTTAAGGTTTTGTTTTTTTTCTTTCCGGGGTGTCATACAGAAACTGAACCTCTGGCTGCAGAAGAAAATTGCGGGCAGAGCCCATGTGCACCCATAGACGCTGCTGTTACAAAGCAGCAACTTTAATGATGTCCCTGGGCACTGGGCAGGAGGAGAAGAAGGGGTGGGAGTTTGGATTAGAGCCGATTTCATTTCCTAGCTCCAGCTTCATTCTTTCAGGCTGGTGGTGACCGTGGCTCCGTAGGTATCTGACGGCGGTCAGGATCCGGGCTCAACAGGGCTTCTGACCTGTGCGTTCTTCCTATCGCGGCCAGGTGCATGGGGCTTCAGCCTCGGCCCCTTCCTTCCCTCTGAAGGTAGAAGCAGGAGCCAGGTCATCACCAGGAGGAGGGAAAAAAAGGGCAGGCAGTTCACTGGGCCTGGAGAGTCGCATCTGAATAGCGCTTCCTAGTTCTTCCCGGGAGCTAAGCCTGGTGCAGCTGCTTTAAGGGTGGGTCTGCAGTAACAGTGTGTCTTTGCCTCCCTGAGGACCCCTGAGGTCTCTGCCATCTCTTGTATTCTGTGCATTGCTGGATTCAGTATGTTAGGTTATAGAGAAATGAGCAGAAAACTGCATGTGCCTTCGCCGAGGGAACCAGCACCATCACTACAGTTGCTTCATAATGACCCCAGGGATGGAGGAATTGGGGGTGCCGCCTGCGTGCCTGGTGCCCACGGCTGCTATTTCATTCAGCCCTCTCAGCAGCCCCACGAGGGAGGTTTCGTCCTCAGCTTGGAGGGGTTGGATGACCAGGGTCCCCCAGCAGGCTGAACCGGGCTCAAAGCCAGATCAGGTTCTCAGCTCCTCCCTCAGCTCGCCTCTGACTTGCCCTGTCTCCCTGCAGGCCTGTTGGTCTGTCCACCTGGGGGTCGCTATCCCTGTCCTCTCCCTCCCACCCTCCCCACCCCCATGGCCTGCACTGATGCCTCTACACCGTCCACAACTCAGATCTCTCCTTCAGAGTAGCCTCTCTCCCCACCCCCTTGAAAAATCTTAGGCCTTACAAACCCCTGCTTGTGTTTTTTTTTTTTTCCTTCATAACTCTGACACCCTGTCTGTTCATTTGAGAAATGCCCGCCTCTCTGAGTGGACTACGGACTTCTGAAGGGCAGGCTATGTCTTAACTCATTACTGCAACCCCAGCTCCTGTCACACTGCCTGGGGCCTTGGGCCCGGATGGATATCCAGTAATATTTGTTGAATGATCAAATAAATAGAAGATAGAGGTCACAGAAAGATGGGTCATAAGGAGATCCTGTGCCCACCTTAAAGGAATTCAAATGTAATGGGTGTGATGTGACAACGTCTTATACCCTCCCGTCGGCTTCTTTCATCGAATCCTTGGTAACAGTCCCTAGCTGCAGGTGCCTCGTCACCCGGGTGGGCTGTCCTGTGGGTCAGGGGTTGCGTGATGGCAGCCTCTGACCCCTGTGTGAGGGGAGCGGTCTCCAGGGCAACCGCATGGGCTCCGCGGTCATGGCTCCCCGCCCTTCTCTTGCAGTGCTTCTGTACGTGAGGAAGGAGACGGACGACGTGTTTGATGCCTTGATGTTGAAATCCCCCACCGTGAAGGGCCTGATGGAAGCGGTAAGCGAGAGCCCCCTTCAGCACCCAAAAACCAGCATGCAGTCTCCTATGGGCTGGAATCCATTTATTAAAAGGCAGCCTTCAAGGTTGGCTCTGGAATGAGCTTTATACAAAAAAAAGGAAAAGTGGAGATTTATGGAGACACTGATTTCTATCCTCAAGGAGAAGGAAATTGAAAAACGGCCAACTCCCTGTCAGTTTAAGGCTAATCAGAGTAAAGATGCCACAGAGGAAGGTTAAATTGTGGGTTTCTATCAGTCTCTTTGCAAGAAACCAAATTAGATGTGCTTAATTTCCAAATACGGGCTTCCCAGGTGGCACCAGTGATAAAGAACCTACCTGCCAATGCAGAAGACATAAAAGATGAGGGTTCAATCCTGGGACTGGGAAGATCCCCTGTAGGAGGGCATGGCAACCCACTCCAGTATTCGTGCCTGGAGAATCCCATGGACAGAGAAGCCTAGTGGGCTACAGTCCATAGGGTCTCAAAGAGTCGGACACAACTGAAGCGACTTCGTGTGCAACTTCCAAAAATGTACAGAACAAAAATAATTAGGAAGTGTCTCACCAGCTGTGATAGTGTAATCCAAAATAAATTATGTCTTCTTTTGGTTAAGGAAACAATATATATTGCAGAGTTATAATAATTTAAGTAAGATTCTGAAGTTCTTCCCTCCCTTCTCATCCCCAATTTAATCTAGCATTAACTAACTGGGAACTCAGGAAGATATTTGCAGTGGCACCCCACTCCAGTACTCTTGCCTGGAAAATCCCATGGGCAGAGGAGCCTGGTAGGCTGCAGTCTATGGGGTCTCGAAGAGTCGGACACGACTGAGCAACTTCCCTTTCACTTTCATGCACTGGAGAAGGAAATGGCAACCCACTCCAGTGTTCTTGCCTGGAGGATCCCAGGGACAGGGCAGCCTGGTGGGCTGCCGTCTATGGGGTCGCACAGAGTCGGACACGACTGAAGCGCCTTAGCATGTGAATATGACTCTACCTTGAATATGATTTCTGATTCCCCTGTACATTTATGTTGCAGAAGATATAGATTTTTTTATAGTGATGGAGAGAAGGAGGAAATGGCAACCCACTCCAGTATTCTTGCCTACAGAAGCCCATGGACAGAGGAGCCTGGCAGGCTACAGTCTATGGGGTCACAAGAGTCGGACACGACTGAGCGACTAAGCACAGCATAGCACATAGTGATGGAGACAGTAGGATTGCTAAGGGCCAGTCCAGAGCTTTTGTTAGTCTGGAAAACTGCTACATTGAAACAGCATTTTGGGCTACGGAGTAATATGTCAAAATGTATATATAAAACAGTGCCTGTAAGTGGAATCATGCACTGTGTTGTCTTTTGTGGATGGCTTATTTCACTTAGCATAATGTTTTTGAGGTTCATCAGGGTCAGTTTTCATCCCAATCCCAAAGAAAGGCAATGCAAAGAATGCTCAAACTACTGCACAATTGCACTCATCTCACACGCTAGTAAAGTAATGCTCAAAATTCTCCAAGCCAGGCTTCAGCAATACGTGAACCATGAACTTCCAGGTGTTCAAGCAGGTTTTAGAAAAGGCAGAGGAACCAGAGATCAAATTGCCAACATCCGCTGGATCATGGAAAAAGCAAGAGAGTTCCAGAAAAACATCTATTTCTGCTTTATTGACTATGCCAAAGCCTTTGACTGTGTGTATCACAATAAACTGTGGAAAATTCTGAGAGAGATGGGAATACCAGACCACCTGATGTGTCTCTTGAGAAACCTGTATGCAGGTCAGGAAGCAACAGTTAGAACTGGACATGGATCAACAGACTGGAAATAGGAAAAGGAGTACATCAAGGCTGTATATTGTCACCCTGCTTATTGAACTTCTATGCAGAGTACACCATGAGAAACGCTGGGCTGGAAGAAGCACAAGCTGGAATCAAGATTGCCAGGAGAAATATCAATAACCTCAGATATGCAGATGACACCACCCTTATGGCAGAAAGTGAGCAGGAACTAAAAAGCCTCTTGATGAAAGTGAAAGAGGAGAGTGAAAAAGTTGGCTTAAAGCTCAACATTCAGAAAACAAAGATCATGGCATCCGGTCCCATCACTTCGTGGGAAATAGATGGGGAAACAGTGGAAGCAGTGTCAGACTTTATTTTGGGGGGCTCCAAAATCACTGCAGATGGTGATTGCAGCCATGAAATTAAAAGATGCTTACTCCTTGGAAGGAAAGTTATGACCAACCTAGATAGTATATTCAAAAGCAGAGACATTACTTTGCCGACTAAGGTCCGTCTAGTCAAGGCTATGGTTTTTCCTGTGGTCATGTATGGATGTGAGAGTTGGACTGTGAAGAAAGCTGAGCACCAAAGAATTGATGCTTTTGAACTGGGGTGTTGGAAAAGAGTCTTGAGAATCCCTTGGACTGCAAGGAGATCCAACCAGTCCATCCTGAAGATCAGTCCTGGGTGTTCTTTGGAAGGAACAATGCTGAAGCTGAAACTCCAGTACTTTGGCCACCTCATGTGAAGAGTTGACTCATTGGAACAGACTCTGATGCTGGGAGAGATTGGGGGCAGGAGGAGAAGGGGACAACAGAGGATGAGATGGCTGGATGGCATCACTGACTCGATGGACGTGAGTTTGAGTGAACTCTGGGAGTTGGTGATGGACAGGGAGGCCTGGTGTGCTGTGATTCATGGGGTCACAAAGAGTCGGACATGACTGAGTGACTGAACTGAACTGAACTGGATGTTGTACTATAAACCAGTACTTCATTCTTTTTAATGGCTGAGTAATATTCCATTGTATGAATTTACCACATTTCATTTTCCCATTCACCGGTTGATGGACATTTGGTTTTTCACCCCTACCTTTTAGCTATTGTGAATAGTGCTGCCATAAGCATCTGGGTGCAATTTTCTTTTTTTGAATACTTGTTTTTTTCAATTTTTTTGGATATATATGAGGAGTGGAATTGCTAGCCAGATACAAAAGATCACATTGTATGATTCAATTTTTTTTGAAATATCAAGAATAAACAAATCCATAGAGACAGAAAGCAGATTCGTTGTTGCCAGGAGTTCAATGAAAGGTCAATGAGGAAAGACTATTTTGTGAGTTTCCTTCTGGGCTGATGAATTGTTCTGAAACTACATAGTCCTGATGTTTGCAGAACATCGTGAATGCACTAAATACTACTAAATTGCACTCTTGAAATGATTTAAGTGGGGAATTGTAGGACATGTAAAAAGAATTATTTGTTCACCTGAAATTTTTTTTTTAAAAAGCATAAGAATGTTAGCAATGCACACTGCCACCCCTGTGGTTGGCATTGTTAGGCAATACAGAGCAGGGCATGGAGGACCACCCTCTAGGAAAACACGTGAATGCCCGTCTTGGGAATCTCTTCTGTTCTCAGGATTTGCCACTCGAATGGAGTTTGTCGTTACTGAATCTGCCCCTGTAAAGGGAAAACACAAATAGAAATGAACACAACAAAAAGTGTGAGCTCTGCCTCTTCAGAAGAACCAAGACTTTTTAAATGACCTGAAAATCACGGGAAGATTGATTTATGAGCTAGAAGAGCCCTTTGGATAGAGTTCATATCCTTCATACCCTGTGTGCCTGCATGCTAAGTCGCTTGTCGTGTCTGACTCTGCGACCCCATGGACTATAGCCCGTTGGGCTCCTCTGTCCGTGGGATCCTTCAGGTAAGAAGAGTGGGTTGCCAGGTCCTCCTCCAGGGAATCTTCCCCACCCTGAGATCAAACCTGAGTCTCTTATGTCTCCTGCATTGGCAGGGGGATTCTTTACCACTAGCACCACCTGGGAAGCCCTTCATACCCTTATCACAGCCTTTAAGATCATATCACTGAGACTGACTGAGCTGTTTCAAGTGCACAAACCTAGACCTCAACCTAGATTCCAGTTCTGCTGAATTGGAGGTGGGATGGGGATGGAGCTGCAGGAAACTATATTTTTAACAGTTCTTCAGGGAATTCTTAGATCAACCAGTTGTGAGAACTGCTGATCTAGACCAGTTCTAAACTGATTCATCACACCTTTTTCCTTGGTGTCTTCCTTTCCTGTCTGTGACATCTGTTCAGCGCTGCAAGTGTTTGGTAGCTGTGGTCTCGCTGGGTCACAGTGGGGTTCGATATCACCTTCACTTCCACCCACACT
Organism: Redunca redunca; assembly: GCA_006410935.1. Taxonomy (NCBI): domain Eukaryota; kingdom Metazoa; phylum Chordata; class Mammalia; order Artiodactyla; family Bovidae; genus Redunca; species Redunca redunca. The sequence continues at coordinate 641,774 of SJYQ01014024.1, forward strand.
GTGACTAACTCTGTTTCTGTCTTCCCCAGTGGCCTGTGAAGTTCTTGAGAACAGGGACTTCATCTCTTGCTGTCTTCTGTGTATCCCCAGGTCTTCCAGCATAAGTATAATGCTTGATTGACTGACTCGAGCGTGCCGCCATGCCGAGTGCTATGGGTGTGGCACATATTCCACGTGCACTGTTCTCATTTGATCCTCAGAATATCCCTATAAACTTGGGAGGTCAGATGTCATCACCATCCTTTACAGACGTGGGTGTCCTGAGAGGTCTGATAGCTCCACAGAGTGGCAGAGCCAACTTAAGCCCTTGAGCAACTTAAGTCCACTTAGGGAGACGTCCACACATGAAAAGTTATTACGAGAAGAACAGACATTCCAAGCCACAGCTCACAGCAACTAAAGGAAAGAAGCTTGGGCAGTAGTGAGCCATCAGGCAAGAAGTGTGTGTGTACTGCTTTGAACCACACAGTCAAGGTTCAGGTCCTGGCTCTGACACTTCAGGGGAGTGGGCAAATTTCTCAGCCTCTCTCTACACCCTAGGTTTATCACTTCTGAAATCAGAGTAATGATAATATGGCCTATTATAATGAAGATAATGGTAAAATGAGATGTAGAGTTGTTGCGAGGATTAAGTGAGTTCATAGAGAGTTGTTTAAAGCAGCACATAGAGTATACGCTATAGGTGAGTATTTATGTATAGCAGATGACTGTATGTGCTATGGGGTGGGGAGGCAGACAGCATCCTTCTAACCAAAGGGGCTAAAAATAAGGGTGTTCTTCCATGGTGAAGCTGGCTAGGGTGCACAAGGAAGGGAGGCTTCATGAACCTGGGAGCACCCACTTCTATGTCGCTGACTCATTCATGCATGGAGATACAAGCCTGTCCCCCCGATTCTATTGACAGATCAGATGCAGTCAGCTAGGAAGTATCTGCAAGCAAGAGTCACCGGGTTTTAAAAAGTGCATCCTAGAGCCCACACTCAACACTTTATAACCCCACAGAAAAGTCACCGGCTTCCAGAACTGGCAGCTGCGTTAGATGCCTCTAGACCAGGCAGAGTCCCGTGTTGGTGAAAACCAATGGGCATTTGTTCCGCCTGTCACAGGCCAGAGGTTTCTGGGAAAACAGAACTCTGCACTGAGTGAAAGTCAATGTTCCAGATCACGTTGGTGAGATATGTCCAGGACCTGGGATCCTCCTGGGCGCCAAGGAAATCTGTGTGTGTGTGTGTGTGCTCAGTTGTGTCTGACTCTGCGACCCCAGGGGCTGTAGTCTGCCAGGTTCCTCTGTCCATGGCGTTCTCTAGGCAAGAACACTAGAGTGGGTTGCCATGCCCTCCTCCGGGGGATCTTCCCAACCCAGGGACTGTGTCTCCTGCCCCTGTCAGGAACCTGCGTCTCCTGCGTCTCCTGCATTGGCAGGCGGTTTCTTTACCACTAGCGCGACCTGGGAAGCCTGCCAAGGAAGTCTTAGGGATCCTTAAAAATATTCACAGGCTTTTAAAAATGATGGACGAATTTGGGCAGTTCAGACGACTTGAAAAACACAGAGAAAAAACTAAGCACTCCTAATGCCTTGCTCTGAGAACTGCCGCAAAGCACACGCTTTCCACGCACACGGGAGGGGGATGCTGCGGTGAGATTACCCAGCTCCTGGGCAGAACGATTCCTTTCCGTAACCTCCCGACAGATGGCCAGCTTCCTCCACATGCTATCTGGCATGGTCTCGCTTCTTTCCAGGCTTCTGGGTTTGGCAAAGCACACTTCCTTGCCTGGCATGGAGGCAGAGGATGCGGTGTGAAGGTGGCATTTTATCCAGTTGCCTTTGCCTTTGATGCTTGCATGGAGGCCAGGGCTTTGCCCTTGGAGACTGTTGGCCTTGGCAGCCTGATGCCCGAGCCCACTTTGCCAGTCTCTTCTTGGAGCCCTGCTCCAAACAGTCCCAACATATGCCTCTTTTCTCCATAAGTTTAGAATCAAAAACCAGACTGCCAGACTGTTACCCTTTTAAATCTTGTCTCTGTCACTTCTTAGCTGAGGCACCCTGGGCAAGTTACTTAATGACTGGAAGCTTGAGTTTCCTCGCCTGAGAAACAGGTCTCATAAAAGCACCTGTTCTGTTGCAGTGATTGAAGGACTGAGCAAGTTAATAGATGCAGAGCTCCCCATGCCCATATGCTAAGCACTTAGTAAGCACTCGGAAAATGCAGGCTTCCGCTGCTGTTCCAGGCAGACCCAAATCGAAACTGGAGTAATGCAGATTTATGCAAATTTCCTCACTGTTATCAACTGATTTGTGAGCTGAGTATATGCATTCATGCTTTGGAAACTGGGAGTCAAATCCCTGAAAAGGGAAGATCCAAGAATCAGATTCACTTCTCTTTCAGAAAAGATGTGAACTTGCTGATGTTGAGGAGAAAATAGAACACCTTTTCCTTTATTTATCCATTTCATTTTAAAAAAAGTTCCAAATGACACCAACCAAAGGTCAAAACCCAACGCTAGCAGGTCAAGCAACTCACAACGAAAAACTTATTTATTTATTTATTTCACTTTGTGGCTTCCTCTTTCTGTTTAGGTTTGCAGCTGGATTAAATCAATGTTTTCCACCTTTCCTTGGAAATTATTCTTTAGTTTAGTTCAGTCGCGCAGTTGTGTCCGACTCTTTGCAACCCCATGAATCGCAGCACGCCAGGCCTCCCTGTCCATCACCAACTCCCAGAGTTCACTCAGACTCACGTCCATCGAGTCAGTGATGCCATCCAGCCATCTCATCCTCTGTCGTCCCCTTCTCCTCCTGACCCCAATCCCTCCCAGCATCAGAGTCTGTTCCAATGAGTCAACTCTTCTCATGAGGTGGACAAAGTACTGGAGTTTCAGCTTTAGCATCATTCCTTCCAAAGAAATCCCAGGGCTGATCTCCTTCAGAATAGACTGGTTGGATCTCCTTGCAGTCCAAGGGATTCTCAAGAGTCTTCTCCAACACCACAGTTCAAAAGCATCAGTTCTTCGGTGCTCAGCCTTCTTCACAGTCCAACTCTCACATCCATACATGACTACTGGAAAAACCATACCCCTGACTAGACAGACCTTAGTCGGCAAAGTAATGTCTCTGCTTTTGAACATACTATCTAGGTTGGTCATAACTTTTCTTCCAAGGAGTAAGAGTCTTTTAATTTCATGGCTGCAGTCACCATCTGCAGTGATTTTGAGCCCAAAAAAATAAAGTCAGCCACTGCTTCCCCATCTATTTGCCATGAAGTGATGGGACCAGATACCATGATCTTCGTTTTTTGAATGTTGAGCTTTAAGCCAATTTTTTCACTCTCCTCTTTCACTTTCATCAAGAGGCTTTTTCGTTCCTGCTCACTTTCTGCCATAAGGGTGGTGTCATCTGCATATATAAGGTTATTGATATTTCTCCCAGCAATCTTGATTCCAGCTTGTGTTTCTTCCAGTCCAGCATTTCTTCTGATATATTCTGCATAGAAGTTAAATAAGCAGGGTGACAATATACAGCCTTGATGTACTCCTTTTCCTATTTGGAACCAGTCTGTTGTTCCATGTCCAGCTCTAACTGTTGCTTCCTGACCTGCATACAGATTTCTCAAGAGGCAGGTCAGGTGGTCTGGTATTCCCATCTCTCAGAATTTTCCACAGTTTATTGTGATCCACACTTTTCTTAAATTGTTTCCATCTCTTCTCCTTATTGTGCTGTGATTTGAAAATAAATTTTCAACTGTCTTCTGAACCCCTGCTCTCTAGCTTCCCAACCCACTGGGTGAGAGGAGTCTTCTAGAGCCTTTGTCTCTCCCCATCCTACCCTCCTCCACTCATTAGGAGGAATCCGCACCACGCACTGCCCACACACGCCAGGCTTCTGGATGTTCCTAAAGTAGTTTATTGCTTTCTCTCTAAGACATGATTAGATTTTTCCTCCCATTGTGTTCTTTTCACTTCAAGAACCCTTATTTAACACTTATTTCACTTCCCCAGTCCATTTACCTATGTGTATAGATCTATCTATCTATATATATATATGAGCTTCCCTGGTGGCTCAGATGGTAAAGCGTCTGCCTGCAACGTGGGAGACCAGGGTTCGATCCCTGGGTGGGGAAGATCTCCTGGAGAAGGAAATGGCAACCCAATCCAGTACTCTTGCCTGGAGAATCCCACGGACGGAGGAGCCTGGTGGGCTACAGTCCATGGGGTCACAAAGAGTCGCTCATAGATACATGTGTATGTGTTAGTTGCTCAGTCATGTCAGACTCTTTGCGACCCCATGGACCTCAGCCCACCAGGCTCCTCCGTCCGTAGAATTCTCCAGACAAGAATACTGGGGTAGGTTGCCATTTCCTTCTTCAGAATATATTATATACATATCCATAATTCTATATCTATATATGAACTATATATATGTATATAAAGAGTTATGTATAGAGAACTATAGTTATCTAGCCATATATAATGTATATAGATATATAGAGTATGTCTCTCTCAATGTGTGTATGTGTGTGTGTGTGTGTATATATATATATATATATATATATTCTTTTTTTTTTAATGGTATAACACTGGTTACTTGTTTCTTCCCCCTTTGCTTTGCTGAAGTCTTCGTTCTTTTGTGTGTTCTGTTCAGCTAGAGATATTTTATGAGTATTTTCTTCAAATGGGGTTTTTTGAATGAAATGCATGTGTTAAACTCCATTTTTTAACCTGAGTATTGAGGGAGAGCTTGTCAGGGTACAGAATTCGTGGGGTGAAATCCCTTTTTTCAGTAGTCTGTAGAGGTTATTCCACTTTGGTTTCCAGTTTTGCAGATGAGAAGACTGAAGCCAGGTTCATTCTTTTTCTTTTCTTTTTTTAGTATTAGTATTAATGCTAATAACTTGCACTTTCTGTCTGGGAGGTTCCAGGATGCTTTATTTTTATTCTTACCTTTGGAGATCTGGCACTTTTCAGAATGGCCAGATGCACAGCTCTTTTCTCACCGACCCCTTCTAGGATTCGGGATACCTCTCCTTTCTAAAAATGTGGTCTTCTATTATTTAATTGTTTTCTCATTTCCATTTGCTCCTTTTTCTCTGCCTGGGACTTTGAAAGTTTGATAAGTGTTAGTTTTTCAGTTGTGTCTGACTCTTTGCAACCCCATGGACTATAGCCTGCCACACTCTTCTGTTCATGGAATTCTCCAGGCAAGAATATGGAGTGGGTAGCTATTCCCCTCTCCAGGGGATCTTCCTGACCCAGGGATCGAGCCTGGGTTTCCAGTGTTGCAGGCGGATTCTTTACCATCTGAGCCACATCCCTGACATCTGCTATCGTTGCCTCTATTCTTCGGATCTCCCTCCCTCCCGTTCTCCTTTTAATCCCTTCCTGATTTCTGTCTATGTTGTGTGTCTTTGCACTTGAAATGGTTTTCCTAATTGACCTTTCCTAACTCGATTGGTTTGCTGGATCAACCACCTAGCCTTCAACTCATTTACTGAACCTGCAGATCTTTTAGTTCAGTCGTATTTTTAGATCAGGATTTTGCACGTGTGTGTGTGCTATACAGCAGTCTTCCTAACTGCTCCTTTATGTTCTATTCACATGGATACCTTCTACACAAGTTCTGTACACGTTCTTTGCCACCCCACAGGACAGGTTCTTTTATGTCCTGGGCTCATTTGGGCTCCAGTGTGGCCATGGGGCAGTCCCATCAGTGATGGAGTGGTGGGGGACCACAGGCAGGCTGTTTGTTTCCCAGTCTCCCTTTGCTGTCTCAGCCCTCAGTCCAGCTGTTCTGCTCCTTTGGGCTTAGGGGAGAGGTGGGGGAGGTCTTCCTATGTATGAGGGATGGACAGGTGGGAATCTATGATTCTCTGGAGAATAAGCCCTTCCCAGGAGACAAAGCTATCCCACCTTTGCCCCAGAGCTATTCGGGCTTTTTCCCCAGGCCCTGCTAGACCACCACCGGGTAGTCAGAGTCCCAAACCTCAACAGCGCCAGCCATTTGTGCACAGCGCCAGCTGTTTGTGCACCACGCCAGCCACTGAACTCAAGAAGTGGGTGGATTGGATTTGGGAGAGAGAAAGTATTTCGAGTAAGTCTCTCCGGAACGCATCTCCAAACTACTGTTATACTGCTTTGTATTTATGACAATAAGTCACAGTCACTGTAAAAGTAAACAGGACAGGATTATGCAAAGTGAAGAGAAAAATAATCTCCTTGTTTTTGTCCATTTTTCCAGGGTAGCCACTGTTAAGAGATTGATGGGTCTTTCATATGTTTTCCATTTACTTACATGTGTGCATGCGTGCTAAGTCACTTCAGTCGTGTCCGACCCTGTGCAGCCCTATGGACTGTAAGCCCTCCCGGTTTCTCTGTGCATGGGATTCTCCAGGCAAGAATACTGGAGTGTTTTGCCATGCCCTCCTCCAGGGGATCTTCCTGACCCAGGGATCAAACTCGTGTCTCTTATGTTTCCTGCATTGGCAGATGGGTTCCTTAGCACTAGTGCCACCCAGGAAGCCCATTTACTTACACACATATTTTTAAAAATATACAAGCAGGATCACACAATATACACTGTTTTTCTATTTGTGTTTTTTCACTTAGTATGTTCCCATCCTTGGGAGGCCCTAGAGTAAGCACATTAGTCTTCCATTTATCTGTTTTTGGCTGTGCTCGGTCTTCCCTGCTGCGCGGGCCTTTCTCCAGTTGCGGTGATGGGGGAGCCTGCTCTTCCTGCAGGGGCCGGCTTCTCACCGCAGTGACTTCTTTTGTTTCGGGGCACAGGCTCTAGGGCGCTCAGGCCTCAGTAGCTGCAGCTCGTGGGCTCGGTACTTGTGGTTCCTGGACTCTGCCGCACAGCCTCAATAGTTGTCGCTCACAGGCTTAGTTGCTCCGTGTCATCTGGAATCTTCCCAGATCAGAGGTGACACCCGTGTCTCCTGCACTGGTAAGCAGACTTCTCACCACGGAGCCGGCAGGGAAGCCCTGGCCTTTTATTTGCACTCCTACATGTTCTTTCTCGCTTAAGGAAGTTAGTTCCACATCTGTCATTTCTGTTGCCCACAGAAATGTTTCCCAGTGTACTGTCTGTCCTCAGTTTTTTAAAAGGTGGTTTTTGCTATACTGGTATTTTAAATATTATGCTGTTTTATCAACATTTTGGCCTTTCTTCTTTAGGTTTCGTACTTGCTTGGGAAGATCTTCCTTATCTAAAGATAATATCCATACAAAGAATTGATTCATGGTTTCTTCTTGCATGTTTCATCTTTCACATATAAATCTTTGATGATGTTTATTCTGATGGAAGGAGTAGAGAGGGGATCCAGCGTAACTTGTTAATTTTTTTCTACCTATTTAATCCAACATTATGACTACAGTCCATCTTTTTCTTACTGAACTGAAATGACACCTTTATCATAGATCAGATTCTCGTGGGACTGAATCTTTTGCTGATTGATTTATGGTGTGTCCAAAGGGAGAGCCTTGCAAATGAGTCTTTCTGAAAAGCTTGACTCATGAGTGAAGGCCACTGGCACCCAGGAACATCTCCAGGACAGTGATGTTGGAACTTTCTCTCTTGCTTCTGCTCGGTTCCCCTTCCACACTCATCTGCCTTTTTGTTACTGGTTGCAGATTTCTGAGAAATATGGGCTGCCCGTGGAGAAGATAGCAAAGCTTTACAAGAAAAGCAAAAAAGGGTAAGAAAGAAACTGAATTTTAATTGACTTCCAAATCAGATATGTCTACACAGTGCCTTATAAAAACAAGATGGCACCCATCTTTAGTTAGTTCTGTTGTTCGCCTTTTATAAAAATTGTGTGTCATCTTCCCAAAGGAGTGCTGAGCAGCTTACCCGTACCATGCATTTTGAAGATCTTTAATGAGAGAAAGAGAAGGGGTGAGAGTGCACTGTCATGGTATCAGCTGAGATGTCCCCCTCCATGACAGGATTAGTGGGTAGAGTAGAGGGATCTGGAAGTGGGGAGAGTGGCCCTTGGGCAGAGAGCCGAGTTTGTTGGGAATCACGGGCTGCTCTTAAGCTTGGTCTCAGGGCAACACAGTAGGAATACAAAGGATTCAGGACCTCAGGATTCTTCTGGGGTCATTATTAACAGAATGATCGAAGTGATTACTGAACCTGCTTGTTCTCAGTGTTAAGAACAATAGCTCTCATTTATCTGGTCTTAGGTTCTGGGTCCCCTGCTAAGTTCTGTTATTCCTCATCACTCAGTGAGGTAGATTCTTATCCCTAATTTATTACTGAGGAAATCGAGCCAGATGGAGGCTAAGCATTTTGCCCAAAGTCTCGTGTTCAGTAGGTGAAATGCAGATTTAACCCAAGTAAACTTCTGTGGCCCCAAAGCCCAAGTATTTAGCTTGCACATTCTGCTGTCTGCCGCCTCCAGCCCTCTTGGGGCCTCCTGTGAATGAGCTATAAGCATAGTGGCCATGGAACAGGATTTTGTACTGGAAAAGGGTCTCCAGTGAGTCAGCTTCTGCATCCATTTTCTTACAAAAAGCAGAAAGTTTATATTTAAACTCTTCTCTGGGCCTTTTTCATAGAAGAAATTGATGATCTGGGATACTGGGGACTTCCAAGTAATGGGGTCTCTCAGTTATTTGGAGTCAAGCAGGAAACCCTCTCCATTTGAGGCTTGGTTGAAAAGCTCATTAAAACGCATGTTCTTTCCAAAGTCCGTGCAAGAGGCTGAGTGGATTCCTTTGATGATGAGATCTGAGTGGTGTCTCAGGGTCTCATGCTGAGCAGAAGCCCTGAGTGCTGATGTGGATGCCGATGGTAGCATTTCACTTCCACGGGGTCCGGTGTCAGGCCCTGGGCTAAATACTTTAATCCTAACCACAACCCTCTAAAGCAGGGTTGTTATTCTTATTTTTGTGGAAGAATAAACCGAGACTCTGAAAGGCTAAACAACTTGCCTGATGACACATAGCTGTAAAATGATAGTCACTTCTCAAACGAAGGTCTGTCTGACTTCAAAGAAGGGGATTGGCTCAAGGACTTGTCTCATGGACAGGCCCTGCAAGTTGTTGGTTTTCTTAAAATGAAACCCAGCTCAGATGGTTAATTAAGGGCTAGGTCACATGTGATAAAGTATGAACTTCAGAGTGAGGCAAAGCTCATACCCAAACCGAGCTCAGCCTTGAACCAGCTGAGTGAACCGGGAACATGATCTAACCTCGAGGAACTCAGGCTGCTCAGCTGCAACATGGCGGTGATCGCACCTGCCTCCATGGTTGCCGTGAGGACTGAACACAGGTTTGTGGAACAGACTCCATGCTTGAGGAAGGGTAGCCACTGCTCTGGTTTATTTTCCTCTTGTAAGTGCAAAGGAAAGGGTGTTTTCAAGAGGCAATATGGTTTAATGAAAAGAGCAGACCTAACTATTTAGATCCAGTCTCTGTCAATAGTTAGCTCTGGGATTTCAGGCTCTGTTACCTTTTTCTAGGCTTCAGTTTACCAGTCTAGAGAGCCAAAGGTTTGGGTTGAATGATCTCTGACATCCTGTCTCATAAGAAGTTAGTTCTGAGAAATCAAGGTTTTATTTCCCTCTAACTGATGTCTGGGAAAGAAATACAGTGAGAGCCTCTCTCCCTGCCTGTCTCCTCTCCCTTCCACCCCCGCCCACCTTCCTGGCCTCCCCTGTGAAAGAATGGCTGAGGGAATCCCCAGCCTGGAGCCTGCCCTTCACGGAGCACCTCAGTCACAGCATCTCTGTCTCCCCCCGCACTCACCCCCGCAGCATCCTGGTGAATATGGACGACAACATCATTGAGCACTACTCGAATGAGGACACCTTCATCCTCAACATGGAGAGCATGGTGGAAGGCTTCAAGATCACACTCATGGAAATCTGAGCCCCACACTGGGCTGCAGCCCTCAGGGCCTTCCTCCCCGGGAAGTCAGAGGCCCCGGCCCCCAGGCCCCACAGACCCACCTCACCCATCCGACGACTGCTGTTACACGACTGCGCTGGGGAGCAGGGCGAGGCCCGAAGACCCGGGCTGGGATCCCTGCGTTGGGCCGCCCAAGCCCCTCGGGACGGGGCCTTGAGCCTGTCACATCCTTATTTATTGTCCACCTTTTTTCCGGAGCCCAGGGCCCAGGGCCCACCAGGACTCTGCAGGTCACTGCTGGCTCCAGCTGACACGGGCCGGAGCTCTCCCTTTCAGTCTGTTGATCCTGAAGAGCCTGAGGGAGCTCCCTCCTGCCATCTCACCCCCGATGCCTCCTGAGCGGCTGGACAGAACGAGCCGCTTCCTTTGTCCAAGGTTGGGGGCAGGTGGACACCCCTTCCTGATCAGAAGCCTTCAGTCTGCTCTGAGGAAGGTCATTGGCGGGTACCCCCAGGGGTTCCTAGCGAGTAGCCACCAGGCCGTGTACAGGAAGACATTCGGCCACCGTGTAATTAGTAAGCAACCCCGAAAGTGTGCCTGGCTATCATGTACATAGTGTTTATAATATCGCAATAATATATTTTACCTGTGGTATGTGGGCATGTTTACTGCCGCAGGCCTGGGGGAGGCGCATACCTGGAGACCCCGCTTTCTCCGAGAGGTTTCTGCCTCCGTGCTGTTCAGAAGACATGCTGGGCGAGGGACACGGCCTTGAGGGTGTCAGGCAGTGGGTGCCAAGATGGTCGCCCCCTGTGGGCACACCTGAGGCACCCCCTTCCCTCTCTATGGGCACTACCTGCCCCGAAGGCCCACTGAGTTTGTCTCATGACGATGAGCTTTGCCTGACTCTCCCTCTGAGCTATCTGTGGGAAAGGTGGGATTGTCTGAGGTCCCACCTCCTCCAGCTTTGGTGTTGGTGCCGCCTGAACTTTCTGGAGAGGCCACAGGGACTTGCCATCAGGGTTCCATCACTGGGTCTGCCGCAGAACTCGGGCTTCTGTGAGGATCCGGCCACCGTGCAGCGTCTTACAGTTTACAAGCACATCCTCATCTCCAGTGGCTCCCTGGAGGCCCAACCGCAGTCCTGAGAGTGCTGCCAGCGGCTCAGCTCTGACTGCCAGGCTTGGGCTGCCTTCTGGGGCTCAGCCGGCTCTGGGAGGCTGGGCTGCTGGATGCTGGATGGGTGCGAGAAGACCCCGGCAGCCCTGGCGCTTCTGAAACCAGCATCTGGAAGATGGAGAGAGGCTTGTCCTCCTACCGGGTATCCTGGCAGATGAAGAGGAGGCGAAATGCTTCTCCAAACAGTCGCAACATCATGAACCATCCAGGCCACAGTTCTCTTTGAGGGGACAGGTACACGGTCTAGGGGTTCGTGTTCAGCCTTGTGGGCTGAAGCATAGGTTTCTGGTAGCCACACTCCCTAGGAGGTCCCGGATCTAGGGCAGGTTCTATGGAAGGGCCCAGATTTGTTTGTAAAGCACTTTGAAGTCTTACCTGGGGGCTTTCTCTCCAAGGGCTCCCTGCCCTCCTGCCCCCCCGAGGCCCAGAGTAGGACGGAAGGGCTGCTTTCAGCCCAGCTCTCTGTCCTTGAGGCTGTAGAGGATTCAGATGGGCTGGAGGGCAGGTGCGTGCCCAGGAAGATCTCTAGGTGTGGTGAGGGGGCGCCTTTCTGTGCATCTTCTGGACGCGTTACTCCTCCCTGCGGTGCCAAAGGTCGCATCCTGGATTCAGCTCTGCTCTAGTCTGTCCCCTCGTCCTCCACCCTGTGACTGTCACGTCTTGGACCAGCATGTGGTACTAATGGGACTCAGTATTGGAAATGCATGATGTACAATGTGCCACCATGCTCCTTGCTTAAGGGGTGATTTCAGACATGGTTGCCAGGCCCGATGGTAAATACTATCAGGCCAGGGCGTAGGACTCCAGAGTAGGGAAAAGAGAAAATCTTTGGCAATTAGACATGGGTTCCCTGACCTTCTGTCCCCAGCCTCTGTGGACAAAATGTTTCTGGTCCTGCCCTAGGCAGAAGATGAATCCAAGATACTTTTTTGCCTTTGTCCTAGAGCCCTGGGCAATCACTGTGGTGGCCACTGCCAGAACAAAGCATATGAGGTCAGTGCCAGCAAAGGGTGGCACACAGTGTGCCCTCCCATCCAATCTGTCCCCATCTCACCACGTCCTCTCTGCATTCTCAGTGTGCCCGTGGCTTAGCTTCGATGTGGCCTTCACTGTGTGTGAGCAGAGCTGTGATGAGCAAAATTGTCCAAGGGGAGGAAAAAAAAACACTCCAGAGAAATGGGAAAACTTGCCTCTTTTTTTTTGTTGTTTTGGTTTCTTAATCAGACTCAAATAAATAAGCTTTAAAAATTCCATGTAAGATGAGGGACATATGCAACAAGTGTTTTTCTTATACTTACCCCAAATGCTTAGACTTTCTGGGAAATTGGGTCCAACAGAAAAATGCAGTCAGATGTCATCTTGGAATTGGATCCTAAAAGACTAAGGCATGTCCCAGCCCAGAAACTTAAGAAGCATGAACTGAATCAAACATTTATTTTCCTTCTTAATTAAAATTATGAAAATGCAACAGAAGCAGGGGGTTTGTGCCAAATTCTATGAACAGCCCTTTCGTAAAGACAAGCAAAGGAGATTGCGAGATGGACAGTTTGTGCTCATGTTTTTTTTTTTCCAGAAAGGCAAATGTAACTTAATAGTTTTGTAAATGGGAGAGGGGGAATCTATAAACTATAAATACAGTTATTTTATTTTTTGTACATTTTTAAGAAGAAAAAAATAAATATTCATAATGTAAGAGTAAACTTCAAGCGTCCCATGTTTTCTGTGAGGTGGGTGTTGGGGCTCTTTGGCTGATTGGGAAGAAGCCTCTGTGTGCGCTGGGAAGGTCCTGGGCTCCCCGTGGGCACCTCAGGTCCTGGGCTCCAACACAGCAGGCATTTCCTTTTCCAGTTGCCCCATTGTGCCTCCACCCCAAGGTTAAGTGAGAAGAGGCTGAAGACATCACCACGCCTCCAGTGTGACCACAGAAGGCCACCAGGATGGCTGTTCTTTCAGTTCCTCTGAGTAGGGAGTAGGATGGACAGAGTGTCCGTCCACGTTTGTCTTCCTCACTCCCCACTTAAATTATCACAGGAGCCTTTCATGTCCCTTAATTCATCTTCACCCCCCTTTTCACAGATGCTAAAACCATGTGGCTGAAACACCAAGCTCATCACAACAGTCTTTTGCCCTGGAACCCACTGCCTCACTAGTATCCGCCAGCTCAAATCCCAGTATTTCTCAGCATTTCCTCAGTGACCGCCCACCCACTCCTTCAGCTGTCCTCCACGATGATCTCCCAAGAGCCTTTCTGTTCCAAACAAGTAGCAGCTTCTGTGTCTTCCACATCTCACCTTCTCTCTATGTCCACAGCTTTCAAATCTTGGCTAAAAATCCACCTTGGGAAAGCTTTCTCTGACCAACTTCAACCCTGTTGGCATCCTCAGCAGCCTCCACACCTGGACCAGTGGGTGTTAAAGAGGAGGCTGGGAGAAGTGCTTGTTGAGGAGGCTTCTGGAGAGATCATGGATCAGAAATGGGCCGAAGGCCCCTTTGCCATGATCTGTGTTCCCCAGTAGGAGGTCTGAATGTGCTCCCCCGACCCTGACCCCTGCCCGAGGAGGTCCTGCCAGGCATTCGCTAGTCTCGCCTCCTTTCCTGAGGCAGTTCTCCTGGACTCACGGCAGCTTTGGTCCTGCTGTGAACGTGGCTCCCCACATGTGCCACCCCACCCCCCACCTCCCTGTACTGGGATTCTGGGTGGGTGAAGATGACCAACTATCAAGGCCCCAGGGTCCAGGACTGGTTCCTGCCTTCATCTTCATCTCTATACTAACTCAGCTCAGTTACCACGGGCTGGGCACTGTGCCTGGTGCTGAGGATGGAGAGGCAGGTTAGATGCAGTCCATCCTCAGAGGCCATGATGTGCCAAGTGATGACAGCCTGGCATCATCAGTGCCAGGATAGCGGTTCACTTTGAGAGGCAGGGCTCGGCAGTCATCCCAGTCCCAGGGCGTACAAGCCCCTCTTACCCTTAGACTTTCACACGTGATGAGAGGTCACCAAACTGTAACCTCACTTTGGGAAGGTTGCCCACTCAAGTGTCTGTACCCCTGTGTCTGAGGATCAATGGCATCTTAGCAGCCAGGGCGGCCCAGGACCTAAGTCCTGGACACATAGTCATCATTCACGTGTAGAGAAATCTGAAATGCATATATCATTGGTTAGATATAAAATATATCATTGGCTCTTGGCGTGGACATCTTTTCACTCTACACTCATCTTTCTATTGTAGGTGGATTTGACTGATACTCTGCTGCCTTGGCAAATACAATACTCTTTCCCTTGTTTCTTCAGCCACCTGAAAAACCAGAATATTTCAGGAGAATGCAAACATACGCCTGACAAAGATGAGAGGCTTGTTGAAGCATCTCCATTTTTCCTAAAGAAAGCAGTCATGATTTCCCCTTACCTTGACTGAGAACACACGGTCTCCTTCTTACCTGGCCAGTGGCCCCCTCCCCACACCTGAACTAGACTGTCAGGGAGTCCAGGGTTGGGTTGGGGTGCTGGGACAGTGCCCTGAAGATAGGAGTTTCAGGCTTGAAATTTTGCTGGAAATTAACCAGTTAACCTCCAACAGGTGTGCAAGTGAAGACTCTTGATCAGGTTGGAGGGTCCCAGCCACCTGCTCACCATCACTGCCATGAATGACATGGTGTTCCTCATGCTCATGCAGTCCTTATAGGCATCAGAACCACTGTTGAACCATAAAGAGAAACTGAGGTACAAAAGGACTCCCCTCCAGGCCAACTCAGTCCAGCATGTAGTCTGGTTGGCCTATGAGATGCCTACTGCAGCTGACTTTCAGCCTCTTTTCCCTACATTCATGACCCCTGTGCTGGAGGCAGAGCCAGTGACAGCAACAACGGACACCATGATCGGAATTGGCTTTGAGGCTGTGGGCTCTGTATCATGTCATCTGTTCTGTCGACTCTTCTCCCGACAGAGAGGTCCGGAGGTTGGCGGGGAGGATGCTCATTTCCCACTGAAGAGGAAGGTGCCTCCGTTTCTCCTTCCATTGCACCTAATGTTGAGACTAGAGTTTACAGCTCCAGTCAGTTGTGAGGAAGGAGAAGAGGTAAGAAGAGAGTGAAGGCCACGAGTGGAGGGAAGTAAAGACGCCCACATGTAGCCCTAGGATGCTCTTGGACAATGCTTTAGGCCCACAGACCCTCTCATCCCTCTTTCACAAACCCTGCTTCCTTGTGCCTCCAGGGCTGAAACCATACCCAGAAGGAGGCCAACACAGCATCTGGACCCTCACTCAGGCACAGATTCAGCGGGAGCTGTTTAGGCACAGAAAGCTCAGGTCCCAGACAATCATATTAAACAACGTGCTTGAATGCCAAGCTAGAGCGACCCACAGTCAACTGATGCAGGACCCACTCCATAGGAAAGGATTCATAAATATATCGGTATACATAGATACAGATATATATTATTAAATTCCCCTGTGGAAAGTGCCCCCGGGGTGTATCAATGGGATGGGACTGCACCCTCAGCATCCCTTCCCCACCCTAAACAAGGGTATGAATAGTCGACCAGTCTGTATCATCCTTCAAGTCGTAAACCACTTTATTCCAGTCCCTTGAACATAACAGGCTGAGCTGCTTTCAGACAAAACAGACTCCATTTCCAGAGGTCCCTCAACACAGCAGTGACAATGAACAGCCCAGCTCAGGCGTGACATAAGTGTTTAGGCATTCAGCCTTTGGGTGCTGCTGAGTCCCTTGGCCACACAGTGCATTGGATTAGACATACAAAGGCCTGCCTGGGAAGGAGAAGAATGAGAAAAACAACCCTCAGGAAAACAGAGTCCGGGTCAGCGGCAGGCCAGGACAAGGACTACTTTCCAACCATCCCGGGCATATCAGCATTGATCAGCCCTGTGTCTGTTCTGTTTTTTTAACAGCTGGAGATGCGCTCTCCTGCTTCTTACCCCAGCTCTAGGCTCTAATGAGCAGAGGGAGTCCGGCTCAGTAAGATGTCATGACTTAGGATGGAGTCCTAAGGGGCTTTCCCCGACATTAACCGACTCTACCATTAAGGAAAACTAAAGGAGGAATTAGGTCCTCAGCCAAGACCAGGGGAAAGCGGGATTGCAGCTCATGAACATCACCGTAGAGTGCTGGGCCCCCATGCCACTGTGCATGCCGCCAGGTCAATTCCCTAGTTTTCAAAACCAGATTTTACCACTTGGCCAATGGAGGAACTCCAAAAGTCTCAAGGTGTAAAACCACTGTTAGAAAAAGCTGACACTCAGAGCAAGAGGGTTATTTTACTGAGTCCAGGTCTCAAAATTTCACCTTGCAAAGTTCGTTGGTTTTGGTCAACAACACAAATACAGATTTTTACTATCAGTTTAGATGGAATTGAGTAATACCCAGGAATCTGGAGGTTAGAACAGGCTCAGCATCGTTTCCCTTATAAGTTTATCTTTGTGTGGTTCATGGTCTGTAGGAAGTAGCGTGGCTGCAGCCCAGGGAACCTGTCTGCCTTCTCTTGGGGCAAGATCTCCTCATCTACATCCTTGAGTGCACGGGTTTCCCCTTGCCTACTGCTTGTGAAAATATGACTTACCTGAGACCAGCGACTTTGACTCTTACCTTTCAACACAAAGGTCATCAGACCGAACAGCAACTCAAATTTGTGTCATCACTTCTGGAAATAGAAATTTGCTTTCAGAGAACACAATGGTGGAAAATATTTTTTGGATTCTTTATAGTGGGCCTTGGAAATCAGATACAGTTGCTTATGCCTTCTTCAAGATGAACCAGATGACTGCCTAACCTCTGACTCTCTTAAGGGTCACAGGGAGCATGGAAAAGTCAACATTCCAGCTATGGCTTCCTAACTATACATGTCGATTAAAGCATCGGGAAACCCCCAGAATTTATGCTATTTGGGGTGAGGGAGGGTGGGAAAATCTACAGAACATCATCTGCTCAGAAAAGCACCACACCTCCAATCCAGTACTACATCAGTGAGCTGCTGGGCTGGTGGGCAAACCCACATCTCTAATAAATACGAACCTTCTGGTGCTCCACTTGACACATTCCACTCAAACCTGCCCCACTTCTATTCCCTTGGCAGTACCACTGGAAAAGCACTCAAAATTAAGGTTGGGCCCTGGTCTGGTTACTTTGTACTTTTCTGGAGTATATAAAATATACCTGCTGATGGGTGCATTTGTGCAAAGACAGATATGACTTTAAACAAGACATAGACTTCATTACAGCTGGCTTACTTTACAACAAGCTACAGAAAACAGTCTTCTGTAATAAGATTGTATTAGTGCTCACTAAACATGCATTTCATTTAATCAAGGCAAAACAATTTGGTCTGCAATACCCAATATTTTATATACAGCAATCTTTTTTTTTTTTTTAATCACAATAGGCAACAAGATGGGTCTGGTTTCGGAATATAAGTTACCATTTGCATTTAATTTCCAAAGAAACTCAGCTCAACTAGTGTAAACCTGGCAAGAAATAGCTGAGCCATCTTTTTCTTCTTCTCTATGAATTTACCTTGAAATGTTCACAGCTTAGAACCTACAGCCTATTTGGGAAGAGGGTGGGGTGGGCCTCTGGGGGGCGCTCCCCCAGGTCCCTTTAAGAGTCTGGCCCCAGAGGATTCCTGGTCCCCGGGGAATCCAGCAAGTGGCGCCACCACCCCTAGGGCATATATGACTCCAGACCCAGGTGGCGAGTTTTGTTTTTCCATCAGGCCCCTCAAGTTGGCAACAGAATCACTGGACTGGATTGTTTTCCCTTCCCTCGCCTCCCCGAGTCTTCAGTTTTAGAACACAGACTTTCGAATCAAAGGAAAAATAATAATNCAATGGCACCCCACTCCAGTACTCTTGCCTGGAAAATCCCATGGACTGAGGAGCCTGGTAGGCTGCAGTCCATGAGGTCGCTAAGAGTCGGACATGACTGAGCAACTTCACTTTCATGCATTGGAGAAGGAAATGGCAACCCACTCCAGTGTTCTTGCCTGGAGAATCCCATGGGTGGTGGCGGAGCCTGGTGGGCTGCTGTTTATGGGGTTGCACAGAGTCAGACACGACTGAAGCGACTTAGCAGCAGCAGCAATAGGGTTGTCAGAGGGTCATCCCTGGTGGTTCAGATGGTAAAGAATCTGCCTGCAATGCAGGAGACCTGGGTTCAATCCCTGGGTTGGGAAGATTCCCTGAAGAAGGGAATGGCTACCCACTCCAGTATTCTTGCCTGGAGAAATCCATGGACAGAGGAGGCTGGCAGGCTACCATCCATGAGGTTGCAATCAGTCTGACACAGCTAAGCAATTAACACACATACACACACACACAGGGCTGCCAGATTTGGCAAATAAAATACATGATGCCCAGTTAGCTTTCAATTTCAAATAAACAA
Organism: Redunca redunca; assembly: GCA_006410935.1. NCBI lineage: Eukaryota > Metazoa > Chordata > Mammalia > Artiodactyla > Bovidae > Redunca > Redunca redunca. Next base: position 660,202 of record SJYQ01014024.1, read on the forward strand.
TAATTTTTTAGTATGTTCCAAATATTGCATAGGGCATACTTATACTAAAAAAATCATTTGTTATATATCCAAAAATCAAATTTAATTGTACCTCTTTATTCTATCTGGCAATCCAGCATCTAAAAGTCCACTGTTTTTGAGTCTGAAATCCATCTTTCATTTCAGTTTGCTTTGCACCCCCTTGCTGGGTTTGAATTGTGGGTGGCTCTCTTGGGGTGAAATCTTCTGGCCTAACCCCTCAAAAGCTGAGGGGCCCCACTTGGTTCTGGGAAACCCTACACTTTGGAGTATGTGCAGGAAACCCCCTGGGCAGGCTGGGAGGAAGCTTCTAGGGTCTGAGTGGATACGAAGCCCCTTCCCACTTTCTGATTAGCTAGCCTGCAGTATCCAGCCTACTGCGAACTGCTCAGGTCCTCCTCTGTCCTCCCATTGCAGGGAGCAGGCAACAAGAGCCACTTTCACCAAGGACCCTGAGCCAGATCCTATGGCCAATAAATTGTCCTTGAGTGGCATTTCCATGCCTGGGTGATCTAGACCCTCCAGCAGTCCCCACTCAGAGCAAAACCAAGCAAAGTAGACGTGGCCTCCTACCATCTCGATTAGTGTCCATCTGGCGGAAGATCTTTTCTGTCCTCTTCTCTGGGGTCGACTCATCTTCAGGCATTTTCATTACAGAGGAAACCATCTTATAGATCGCCTGGGGACAAGAAGCAACAAGGTGAGGAGATGGAAATATGGTTTGGTTTTGCACCCAATGGCCCTATTATTAAACCTCCCAAATGCAGGGGGAAGGGAATGCCTTCCCTTCACACAGAGAACAGGCTCTGTTCTTGCTTCTCGCTTGTTGTGGAAATCAGACGTGCAGTGGCTGTGAGAGCAGCCAGACCAGCAGAGTGTGTCCAGGGGTAAGGACCTTCAGGAATGACAGCTGACCAGAAGATCCACTAGACACACCCCCTACTCCATGTCTCTAATCTCATTGTGCATATGAAGCCCCTGGGAATCTTATGAGAAGGAGAAGCTGATTGAGTAGGGCGGGTTGGGAAATGGGGGTCATAAGATTCTACATTTCTAACAGGGAATCCCGTGTGATGCTGTTGCTAATTTTGGGGTTTCCACTCTCAGGCTGTAGATGACATTCCTCGGGCCAGACAGACAGGTCAGGGTCTACTCCCTGGGTCCCTGGAGGATGATAAACACTGTCTGTAAGGGCCTGCCCTCCTCCAGACATTACCAATCCATCCCAATGCCCTCTCCACTTGTGTGTGGCAGTCGTCTTGCATTCCTTGTCAGCACACTGTCAGTTATCCCCAGGATGGGAACCATCTGCCACTTGAGTACTGGATGGAATAACTGCACAATAAAAGTGAAGAAGGCTGCATCTTAAAGAAGGCTGAGCCCCAAAGAATTGATGCTTTTGAACTGTGGTGCTGGAGAAGACTCTTGAGAATCCCTTGGACTGCAAGGCGATCAACACAGTCAATCCTAAAGGAGACTAACTCTGAACCACTGGATGATCTCATGCTGAAGCTGGAGAGTCAATACTTTGGCCACCTGTTAAGAAGAGCTGACTCATTGGAAAAGACCCTGATGTTGGGAAAGATTGAAGGCAAGAGCAGAAAGGGATGACAGAGGATGAGATGGTTGGATGGCATCACCAACTTAATGGACACGAGTTTGTGCAAGCTCCAAGAGATAGTGAAGGACAGGGAAGCCTGGTGGGCTGCAGTTCATGGGGTTGTGAAGAGCCAGACAGGACTTAGCAACTGAACGAGTGTACAATCTCTGCTTGAGACAAGCTGAGTGTGTCTGAAATCTGATGATCAAAAGAGTTTTTGACTGAAACCCTGAAAAACTAAAGAGGTTTTTGAGCAGTACTGAAACTATCTCCCCAACCCCCTGTGGACCCCACACCCTAACCCCAGATGCTCAGGGCCTGGAAGACCTCAGCTATCAGATGTTTTTATTTTGGAAGAATAATGTAAAGTCATTGTTTTTATACCCAGACCATGGTTTTGCTACTCAGATTCACTTTGGGAACTTTGGCCCTGGGAAGGAGTTTTAGAAAAAGGGGAATTTCCCAGAGGGTGGGGGGTGGGGTAGAAATCTGGAAAGTTCTGGAACTTTGGATGCAGAGGGAAGAGAAAAAGGAAGGCAGCTGAGGGAAAGTAGTCTCCAAAGGGGAAATGTGGAAACAAAAAGGATGGTAGAAAGAGATAAAGGCTAAGCTCTGCTGCTTTCCAGTCTTGTTCAGATCAACCTGCCTGAAGTTACTAAAACAATCTGGAGAAATGGCAATAAATATTACAATCTCAGTTGCTAAACCAGGAATGAAAAATGGACTCAGCCAGTGTGCTGACTCTTGGGCTTATCCCACCCCACAGGGACCCCTTAGGCCAGGCTCCCCTAGTCTGACTTGAACCCACCCAGAGCCCTTGCTGAACTGAAAGGCTGCCTCCTCAGTGACTCTGGGAGGAAGGGCAAGCTGGAAGTCGTAGCTCTGCCTGGGGGTAAGCAAGCTGGGCCACAGACGGCTGTCCCAAGAAGCACTCACTGAAGTGCGCTCCACAGGCAAGAGGCAAATCTCACTCTGTCTTCCTCCTGGTCCTCTCCCACTATGCCCTCCAGCCCGGGACTACCCTGCCATCTGTGCTGGGGGCCTGCCAAGCTGGCGGGGACACCTGGATCCTTGGGGGAATTAGAAAAGGCCATGGAGATAGAGACTTTTTTTTAACAAATGGGAAAACAGAGATGCTGAGCTTTCAGGTCCACATGAATATTTAGTAACAAAAGCAGATAGCAGGAGACTCTCCATATTACCTACGTCCTGAGGTCTAGCACCTCTCCTCAACTTTCTTTGCTCCCATGTGGAAGCTTTTCTGTAACTCTTGACCCAAAGAGGAATTGGTGGCACAAACTGATGAACACACACACACCCCTCACCTGGATTTCAGACTTACACAATCTGAAATATTCTGTGAGTTCATAAGCCCAGGTATCTTTTAGAACAACAACAAGAAAATAGGATCTATTTGTCAGTATCTCATTAGATCCCAGGTACACCCATTTAAAGGTGTAAGAACTCTACAACATTTCAGGAGTTATAGAGGTCATGAGGGAGGGGCATAAATATTAAGTTTAGTTTTAGCTATTTGTTGTTGTTCAGTCACTCAGTCGTGTCCAGCTCTTTGCGACCCCATGAACCGCAGCATGCCAGGCTTCCCTATACTTCGCTATCTCCCAAACTTTGCTCAAACTCCTGTCCGTAGAGTCAATGATGCCATCCAACCATTTCCTCCTCTGCTGCCCCCTTCTCCTCCTGCCCTCAACTTTTCCCAGCATCAGGGTCTTTCCCAATGAGTCAGCTCTTCGCTTCAGGTGGCCAAAGTATGGGAGCTTCAGCTTTACCATCAGTCCTTCCAGTGAGTATTAATAAAAGCCTTAAGGATGTTGTGTAATCAACCTTCTTTGGGGCTGCACTGTTCCTTCCCTTGGTCTTTCTGGGCCTCAGTAAGGCCCCACAGTAGCAAGGATAACCCACTGGTTTGGAATACTCGTTGGAGCTCTCAGCCTCTAAGACTTGAGGCTCATGAAATTCTCCTTCCTGGGATCCTGAAGGGACGTCAATGATATGATAATCTAGAGATCATTCTCTTAATACTCTGGTTGAATAAGTGAATGAAGGACCAAGCCAACAGATGACTGTGTGTATGAAATAAAGGTTCTTGTACCCAACAGAAAGTCTTCAATAGTTTAGTCTTTAGCTGTCAGTCTAAAGGAGTAGCGTTGGGGCCAAGAAATGAGGATGGGTTAGTACGAAAAAGAACCCATAAGCAAAAAAGAATTACAATGTCCGAGTGTATGGAGGGGCTGAAGAGGAAGAGAGAGCACCTTTAAGAGGCTCACATTTCTAAATAGCTCTTTCATTGCATTCAAACTAGATTTTTTTCCCCTTTTTTTGTTTGTGCACCCACTCACAGAAAAGGATGAATAAATTATTCAGAATACCAGGTCTATGAACATGGGTGTACTAGAGCAGGGAGCAAAGAGATGAGGTGACAAGTCCCAGGGGTCTTAAGAGTGAGTGGGTGGGTGACATCCCTGCAAAACCTCAGCGGGGTTACGGTTAGTGTTCTTGCATGGTCTCAATAAGTCAGCATTGACTGTATTGCATCTAGGACTCCACAGAGCAGGGAGAGAAAAAGCCCAGACAGCACTTGAAACAAATCGTGTCTTATTAGCTCCAGTTTCTGTACATCCCCCCAACCCCGCCAATTTAATGGGATTCAATCATGAAGAGGCCAGGCTATTTCCCTACTTTATTTTTAGCAATGTCAGTGAGAGGCCCAGCAGGGACATCCTGTTTTTAATTAAACTTTAAGAGCCCTATTCTTGTCTGTGTGTAAATACAAAGCTATGAGACACCCAGGAGCCCACCTCTGGCTTGACCCTAGGCAGACCCAGGCCAGCACAACCTGTGGCTGGGGGTCTTACCAGCTTCCTCAGGGCCTAGGATTTTGCTTTGTTGTGTTTTTCTTTTTCCCTCTGAATGAACCACCTCTCAGAATGTTGTAAAGGAAGGCCTCAAGTCTGAACTGATAAAGGTTGTGGAATTAACTGAGGACAGGCACAATTCCAAGAGCTAAAGTTCACTCTTCTCTCTGAAGGAAACCAGGCTGACTTTTCATCAGAAGACAGGCTTTTCTAACAGGACACCCAAGCCCCACAACAACCCACCAAGGGCAAAAGAAGTTAACAGGGCTGTTTCTAGATTATCAGTAAAGAAGACCACCCTCCTTAGAAGGGCACTGCATAGCAGGAAAGGAAGGTAGAAAGAGGCCAGGAGGATCTTTCTTGTAAATGCTCTTAAAATGGTGTCAATGTCTATGTATCAGCACTTTCTTGTTTAGAGCTAGAAGAGTACAAGAAAGTCAGTAAATCCATGTGTACCAAAGTGCTCCCTGCCTTTCACAGACAGGGAGGGGACTAAGGGAGAATAAGGGCCCTACCCTTTCTTTCCAGCAAAGCAGCTCCGTTCTTACATTAGTTTTCTCATAAGATTTCATTAATACTTGAAACTCGTTACTACCCAGCCCCCCTGCCACCACTCTTGTTTGTTTGTTTCTTGGTAAACAGCCCTACCATCCACTATTCTGTAATCAATTCAAAGGCATCTTTATTACCTCTCTACCATCTGTCTCCACATGCAGGTGGTCAACTAGACCCATCAAATCTGCTTCCTTAATATTTTTCTTAATTTATCATTCTTGCCCATTCCTCCCTCCACTGTCTTGTTTCAAGTCAATGGTGGTACCCCTCAGTTTTAGATCTGGGCAATTACTATTCGTTTCAGTCTTATATAAAGCGCTCTGCAAAGGCTGCTTCAAACAACCCCTTCCTAAGATCCCATCTACTCCCCTAAAAAGGCATTCTGGATCTGCNACACACATTTAGAAAGATCTTTGGGAGAAAAAGCCACTCAGGAAGTGGCTCTAGAAAAAACGTAACCGAATCTTTCTGGCCCTGATTTAGATATGCTGTGACACAAATACGCACGATCTGATCTGCCTGAACTGGTCACAGTTGGTGCTCTTGAGACTAGGTCAGATTAATTTGTGAGTCTGTTTGGTGTTTGGGGACAGCAACCGTTTGTATGACCAACACCACAATCTCCCTTCCTCTTCATCTCATTGCTGCATAGAAACATGTAACTTACTCTGATGAGTGCATCAGGAAAAAAAATCCCCATGTTGTGAAATAAACAAAGCAGTGCACTCTTCTTAGACTGCCAGCATAAGCCCACTTCCTTCCTTTCGTTTTCATCCATTCAAAACATGTGGAGCTGTAGACTAGGGTGTTATGAAGCTCACTTGCCTCCATGAAAAGAGCCAATCAACCTTGAATCACAACTAGGAGGGAGGGTCTGATTCTAAGACAACACGCATTTGAACACCAAGTAGTGTAAAGCAATCATTACCATCCAAGGAATGAATATGCTAACTAGAAATTATTCCCACCTGGTCATTAAAGTGAGTTCCCCGAGAACTGCTAAGGGTAACATTGTGTTAGCCTCTATATTCCTCTGCGAAAGCCTCTAGTTGGAACTTGAGAACAAATCCAGACTCTGTGCCCCAATAGTCTGAATGCATGAGGTGCACCCATGAACTCAGGGCAGCAGCTGAGATTTGGGGAACCCCTGGCGCCAACCACACTGTCTCCTGGAAACGTAGCTCTTTCTGTTACTTAAATCCCATAACCATCAGAGCAGCCCAGAAATTTCGGTTTCTTCCCAGCTGGGCTCATGTTTGGTGGGAAAGACAATAGCTGAAGCAGCCTGGGTACTCCTAAAGCTATCTGTACAAGCACATCTCTTCTGTGGGTTCCACCCTTCAGAGGTTTAGTTGGGTTTGTGAACATACAAACCCAACTTGTATGTTGGACAAGTTGGGTTTGTGAACATACATTTTATGATGAGGTAAACTTACCATAAAACTTAATGGAAGACTCTGTAACTTTATCCTTTGAATGGGAATGATCTCCCTTTATTTTGCAGGGGAACATCCTGTCCCAGCTCTACAAACTTCTATAGAATAGCAGTAGCCAGGATTTACTGAGTAATACCCCATGAGAGATATTATTATTATGGTTACCCTGTTTATTTAAGTTATATGCAGAGCACATTTTGTGAAATGCCGAGTTGGATGAGTTATAAGCTGGAATCAAGATTGCTGGGAGAAGTATCCAGATATGTGGATGATACCACTCTAATGGCAGAAAGAGAAGAGGAACTAAAGAGCCTTGATGAAAGTGAAGGAGGAGAGTGAAAAATTCGACTTAAAACTCAGTATTAAAAACTAAGACCATGGCATCCAGTCCCATCACTTCACGGCAAATAGAAGGGGGAAAGGGGGAAACGCTGACAGATTTCCTCTTCCTGGGCTCTAAAATCACTGTGGATGGTGACTGCATGAAATCAGAAGATGACTGCTTCTTGCAGGAAAGCTATGACAAACAGTGTGTTAAAAAGCAAAGACGTCACTTTGCTGACAAAGGTCCATATGGTCAAGGCTATGGTTTTTCCAGTAGTCACTTACGGATGTGAGAGCTAGACAGTAAAGAGAGCAGAGCACTGAAGGATTGATGCTTTCGAACTGTGGTGCTGGAGAAGACTATTGAGAGTCCCTGGACAGCAAGGAGATCAAACCAGTCAATCCTTAAGGAAATCAGCCCTGAATACTCTTTGGAAGGACTGATGCTGAAGCTGAAGCTCCAATACTATGGTCACCTAATGCAAACAGCTGACTCATTGGAAAAGACCCTATGCTGGGAAAGATTGAGGGCAGGAGAAGGGGACGACAGAAGATGAGATGGTTGGATGGCATCTCCGATTCAATGGACATGAACTTAGGCAAACTCCAGGAGCCAGTGAGAGACAGGGAAGCCTGGTGTGCTGCAGTCCATGGGGCTGCAAAGAGCTGGACGCGACTGAGCGCCTGAACAGCCACAACAGCCCCGTGAGAGACACTGGGTTGTGCCTAGAAAGGTGCTCTGCTTGCCATAACTGGTTACGATTACTCTAGAGGCAGGTGCTATGACTACCTCCAGTTCACAAATCATGAGAACAATGTACAGAAAGGTTAAATAACTTACCTGAGGAGAAGAAGGAAAAGGAGACAGAAAAAAAAAGAAAAAGAGAGAGAGAGAGAGAGGCAAGATGATACTGACCCACCTTGCCCAAGACACCGACTCTCACATGCCAATTCTTCCCTTCCTTTATCTTTATTTGGGATACAGGTGATCAATTTTTGTCTAAGCTTGTGATTTTCATTCAGATGAAGAGTAAAGCAACACAGCTTGTGTGCTCTACCAAATGACGGTCCTGTAGTTATTGGATCTGTTTGGGTTGAATTTGTTGAATTTGGATTGAATTTGTTCCTTCAAGGGTCCTAGTTACGTCCTGAGAACAGAAGAGAGTCAGTTTCACTCCCTGTTCTTCCTGCATTCTCCCCTGCACCCAGGGAGGGCTGTGGTCCTGTCGATGAATCCCTAAGTTCCCTTCACCCCCAAGATCCAGAAAGCATCTGAGCATTCATGTTAACTGGTAATGCTACTTACATGCTCCCTGGCCCGTTCCACAAACACAGCCTGTTGGACTGGGTGTGGGTGTTCAGACCTGCCTCTGCCTGGGCTCAGGGACACAGAAATATGTGAGGCCAGAAGGCTTCTCCTTCTTGGAGTGATGAGCTGACACCAGCGCCCCCCTGAGGAGGGGATCTGCTGTCACAGGGGGAAACTTCAGAACTGTGATCTGGCTTAAGACTCATGAGAGATGGTTTTGATGGAATAATAAAATATTGGGTCTAAATCATGTTCCTAAGTTTGTCACTTAAAAAAACAAACACACAGACATGAAAATCTTTATGTAAGATTCTAAAAATAAATCTGTATATGGCTTTTGCTTTTTTGCCCAGATGTTGATATAGCACAAAATTACTTTTTTGGAAAAAGGAACAGAACTGCTTTTGGACATATGCAGTAGACTGAATAAAGCTCCCCAGAGATGTGCTTGTCCCGATCCCCGAAACCTGTAGGTACATTACCTTCCAGAATAAAAGGAACTTGAGCTGGGTGGGGGAAGGGGATTATTCTGAATTATCTGGGTGGTTCCAGTGTATTCACAGGGGTCTTTATGAGTAGAAGGGAGAAGCAGAATGAGATACCCAGAGGAATGGCAACATGAGAAGAACTCAATCCATTGCTGCTGGCTTTGAAGATAGATATAAAGGGCTACAAGTCAAGGAATGTTTCAGAAAATAGGAAAGGCAAGGGAACAGACTTTCTCCCAAAACCTCCAGACAGAATGCAAGTTGTCCTACACCTTGAGTTTAGCCCAGTGAAACTGCTTTCAGATCTCTGACCTCCAGAACCATAAGATAATAACTCTGTGTTGTTATAAGCCACTACATGTATGGCTTCATTATAGCAAAAAGAGGAGACCAACAGTGTATTTCAGTGTCACAAAGTCCACCACAAAATCCTTCCTACCAATGCCAGGAGAAACTAGGGGTTTCCAGTCTGTCAGCACCAACAATAGTCAGTGGATACCAAAGTTAAACCATGGAGAACAACATTAGGAAAGAAAAACTAGAAAATTTATGGGGTCCCAATCTCCATTCCCTTGGACAGCAAGGAGATCAAACCAATAAATCTTAAAGGAAATCTGCCCTGAATGATCACTGGAAGGACTGATGCTGAAGCTCCAATACTTTGGTTACCGGATGCAAAAGAAAAGGTCATTGGAAAAGACCCTGATCCTGGGAAATTTTGAAGGCAGAAGGAGAAGAGTGCAGCAGAGGATGAGATGGTTGGATGGTATCAACGTCCACTGATTCAATGGATATGAACTTGGGCAAACTCCAGGAGACAGTGAGGGACAGGGAAGCCTGGTGTGCTGCAGTCCTCAGGGTCTCAAAGAACTGAACATGACTTGGTGACTGAAAAACAACTACCCTCATTCATTGACAAATCTATTATAAACTTGTTTGGACCCCAATCTTCACCCTGACCAGTTATTAGTATTTGAAGGTGAACATCATGAATTTGCATTTTACATTGCTGTTGTTTAGCTGCTAAGTCATGTCCAACTCTTTGTGCCCCCCATGGACTGCAGCACACCAGGTTCCCCTGTCCATGGGATTTCCCAGGCAAGAATACTGGAGTAGGTTGCCATTTCCTTCTCTTTCTGACCCAAGGGTGGAAACCACATCTCCTGCATTGACAGGTGGACTCTTTACCACTGAGCCACCGGGGCTTCCCTTAAATGGCTTGAATTTCTGAGTCTTAGAGGGACAAAAGTTCAGCCAGGAATTTATGGGCTGATACTTGTAGCTGAGCTGCAGTTTCACTTACTTGAACAAATACAACCTTGATTTCTGTATGATTCTGCTGGCCCACAGCTTGCCTCCATCTCATCACTTTCAAATAGATATTTTCCCAGACCCCTAAAGGATACCTACAGTATGTGAAATGTGAACTTCCAGATGTTCAAGCTGGATTTAGAAAAGGCAGAGGAACCAGAGATCAAATTGCCAACATCTGCTGGATCATGGAAAAAGTGAAAGAGTTCTAGAAAAACATCTACTTTTGCTTTATTGACTATGCCAAAGCCTTTGACTGTGTGGATCACAAGAAACTGTGGAAAATTCTGAAAGAGATGGGAATACCAGACCACCTGACCTGCCTCCTGAGAATCTGTATGCAGGTCAGGAAACAACAGTTAGAACTGGACATGGAACAACAGACTGGTTCCAAATAGGGAAAGGAGTACGTCAAGGCTGTATATTGTCACCTTGCTTATTTAACTTATGTGCAGAGTACTTAGCAGCAGCAGAGTACATCATGAGAAACTCTGGGCTGGATGAAGCACAAGCTGGAATCAAGATTGCCGGGATAAATATCAATAACCTCAGATACACAGATGACACCATCCTTATGGCAGAAAGCAAAGAACTAAAGAGCCTCTTGATGAAAACTAAGATCATGGCATCTGGTCCCATCATTTCATGGCAAATAGATGGGGAAACATTGACAGACTTTATTTTGGGGGGCTCCAAAATCACTGCAGATAGTGACTGCAGCCATAAAATTAAAAGATGCTTGCTCCTTGGAAAAAAAGCTATGACCAACCTAGACAGCATACTAAGAAGCAGAGACATTACTTTACCAACAAAGGTCTGTCTCGTCAAAGCTATGGTTTTTCCAGTAGCCATGTATGGGTGTGAGAGTTGGACTATAAAGAAAGCTGAGTGCCAAAGAATTGATGCTTTTGAACTGTGGTGTTGGAGAAGACTCTTGAGAGTCCCTTGGACTGCAAGGAGATCCAACCAGTCCATTCTAAAGGAGATCAGTCCTGGGTGTTCATTGGAAGGACTGATGCTGAGGCTGAAACTCCAATACTTTGGCCACCTCATGCAAAGAGTTGACTCATTGGAAAAGACCCTGATGCTGGGAGGGATTGGGGGCAGGAGGAGAAGAGGATGACAGAGGATGAGATGGCTGGATGGCATCACCGACTTGATGGACGTGAGTCTGAGTGAACTCCAGGAGTTGGTGATGGACAGGGAGGCCTGGCATGCTGCAGTTCATGGGGTCGCAAAGAGTCGAACATGACTGAGCGACTGAACTGAAAGGATACTTAAAGCAACTGTAGCGTCTGCAAGCATGTATTTTCCTAAATGGTGCGGACCAGCTAGAACCAAACAACGAGAATCCCCACAGGGCTTCTTGGGACGGTGACAAGGCCTGGAGTATAGACTTTCACAGAAGAGGGGGTGGAGAAAGGAAAGGAGAGTGGGGAGTTTAGTAATATCCTACAGCAAATTCCAATTAATCCAGAAACAATGAAAACCAGGGAATTAGTATAAGAATAAAATAGAATACATGAATTATCAGTTTGCAATGCAGCAGATTGGGATAAAATAGTCCTTAATAGGAAAATGGTTCTAAATTTAATTTAATCTCACTGACAATTTGGAAGGTGCCTCAGGGTACTGCAATGTTTCCTCTTCACGGTCATGAATATTAATAATCAGGGTGCGTTTGCATTACTATGGAAAACAATTCAGGAAATTTGAACCTCCATTTGCAGGCTGCTTAAGAACCCTGATGGAGAAGGCAATGGCACCCCACTCCAGTACTCTTGCCTGGAAAATCCCATGGACGGAGGAGCCTGGTAGGCTGCAGTCCATGGGGTCACTAAGAGTCGGACACGACTGAGCGACTTCACTTTCACTTTTCACTTTCATGCACTGGAGAAGGAAATGGCAACCCACTCCAGTGTTCTTGCCTGGAGAATCCCAGGGACGGTGGAGCCTGATGGGATGCCATCTATGGGGTCGCACAGAGTTGGACACGACTGAAGCGACTTAGCAGCAGCAGCAGCAGTAAGAACCCTGAGTATGAAAGCTTTATTAAGGAATCTGTGTCCTTCCAATTATGACCTGCAAACTGACTGTGGGCCTGTGAGCGGACGGAGCTGCTTTACAGTAGAGAAAGTACCTTGTTAGGGGGAATGCCCCTTCATTTCTGTGACCACTTTCAGCAAGGGCTCAGCAAGTGTCTAGCAGCACCTTTTGCACCTTCTCTGCAACATTCCACCCTCCCTTGCAAAGTGGAATCAATAGCACAGGGAGACTGTCTGTTTTCCTCCTTATATTTTTTCCCAGTGCTAGCTATTTGGTAGGTGTTTTACCACAGGTGTGGAAGGAGTTTGTGAATAATTCTTGATTTCTATAAACCCACATAATGGGGACGGTCCTCCCTGGCTGGGGATCTACATCTTCAGTACTGGCCACCACACCATTGCAGCCAGGAGAACTGTGCAAAAAGTGTTAAACAGGTGAAAACATGATGGTTGATGGGGAAAAATTTTTTTTCTTAGATCTCAATCAGGAAGCAATTCTCTCCAAAAAGAAGGTACCCATCCCATTCACTGCAGGGAGGCAGGGAACGAGGGCAGAACACCACACTCCCAGGTAAAAAGGAGAGACAAAGAAAGCTAATTAAAATTGCACGCTCAATCAGTCGTATCTGACTCTTTGTGACTCCACGGACAGCAGTCCACCAGGCTCCTCTGTTCATGGAATTTTCCAGGCAAGAATACTGCAGTGGATAGCCATTTCCTTCACCAGGGGATCTTCTAGACCCAGGGATGGAACCTGCTTCTCCTGCACTGGCATGCGGCTTCTTTAACACTGAGTCACCTGGGAAGCCCAGATTAAAACTAAAAGCCACGTTTTAAATTTGAAGTTTTGTTTAAGTAGCAAAGGTTCAGAACAATTGGAGAGGTGCAAAGATAGGGGGCACCCTTCACTCGCTTCAGAGGTACATTTGGAAAAACAATTTGGCAGACTGTCTCAAGAGTCTTAGAAAGAAATGCTTATTCCCTTTGGCCCAGTAATTGCACTTCTGGGAATCCATGCTTAGGAAATAATCCTAAATATAGAAAAAGCTTCATGCATAAGAATCACGTATTTGTTATTTCATTTTTAAAGCTATACTGTTATGTATAACAAAGACTGGATACAACTTAAATATCCAATAAGGAAAAATTAGGTACGTTATGCTATGTTGTATGACTGTTATGCAGCCTTTAAAATGTTTGTATTGAAAGTTTCAGTAGTATGAGAAATGCTTATGTTTTAATTATGTTAAGTGAAAAATGGCAAGGTACAGAATTTCACATGCATTATGAAATCAATTAGATATTTTTAAATACATGGAAATAGGACCAGGAAGATATATTAGAAAATTATTAGCAATGATTTCCTTTGTAGGTGAAATGGGATTATGGAGAATTTTTCTTTTTCGTTTTTTTTTCTTTTATACTCCCTATATTTTTATGTGCGTGTGTGTGTTGGTCGCTCAGTCACATCTGACTCTTTGTGACCCCATGGACTGTGTATAGCCAGCAGGCTTCTCTGTGCATGGAATTCTCCAGGCAAGAATACTGTACTGGGTAGCCATTCCCTTCTCCAGGGGATCTTCCTGAGCCAGGGATCAAACCCAGGTCTCCTGTATTGCAGGCAGACTCTTTACTGTCTGAGCTGCCGGGGAAGCCCTATATTTTTATAGTAGACATTATATTTTTCATATATTTATCCTTGGGGAAAGAGAGAAATCCTTTATTTTTTGTTTTAAGATTCTTGTCTCTGGCGGATTCATTCAACACAATTATTCAGATAGTTACTGTTTGGGGGCGAGGGAAAGCCACTGGTGGCCTAGGCAGAAAGGAGAGGGGGCTGGAGGATCTGGGAGAGCTCATCTGGTTTCCTGCGACGTGTGCAGCAGTCACTCTGACTGCCCCAGGGTCTCAGTCCCACTCCCAGAAGCAGACCCCGGGCCTCAGCCACAGGCTCAACCCAGGCTCCGTCCTCAGTTCCTGTAACCCTGTTTTCCATGGATCCTTAAAAGCAGGTGTCACACACCTCCACACTCATCCCCTCCTTACTGTAATGTAGCTGAGTTCTTTCTGTCTCCTGTCTCTGTATTACACCCTCTGCCACCATTCTAGCACCCACTAGGTCTCCCGGGGGCTGTGGCTCTATCTCTGAACCCAGCCTGTCCTGGGATGAAGCCTCCGAGATGAGCCCTCCAGGAAGCCAGATGACCACTTGCTTGGACCTGCTACTTGCTGCCACATACTTCCTTCATGTGTCCCACGCACCTGCCAAGATGGAGCCTCCTCCCCGGGCTGCTCGCCCGCGCAGGTGTTTTTCCTGCAGCCGAGGCTCTTCTGACCGCCCCCTACGCTGTGTTTCAGTCTCCTGAGCTTGGTCTCCGGGCCCCACCCTCCGCTGACGAAGCTGTCGCTGCCGCGACTGGCCCCTTCAGCTCCTCCTCTGCAAAGCTTGCTGGGATCCCACAGGAAAATGTGGCCAGCACTAAGGCCCCTTTTCCTGTTCTTTTAGGAAATTCACTCTGCATGAGTGGTTTGGGGAAATAAAATGGAGAACTTCCCATTAAAGTGATGGAGGCCTTGATTCTGCGCTGTTCATATCTCTAATGAGGCAGAAACTAGACTAGAGATCTCTACTTTTATTCAAGAGTCTAGGGAATTCCCTGATAGTCCAGAGGTTAGGACTTGGCAGTTTCACTGCAGGGGCTTGGGTTTTATCCCTGGTCAGGGAACTAAGATCCTCCAAACTGCCTTGTGACCAAGAAAAAATGTCTAATAAAGTTGGAAATCAATGCTGCTGCTGATAATTACTTATATATATGTGTATATATATATAACTGGCACTGTGCTAAGTACTGAACAAGGAGAATCGATCTAAAAACAATCCCACAGCAGTGGGTACTTTTGTGGTTCCATTTTACAGATGAGGACACTGAGGCTTACTTAGGTGAGCTAACTTGGTTAAAGTTACAGACATAGTGACTGAAAGAGGTAGGATTTGAACCCAGGTCAGAGTTTGGTCATAAACATTACTCTAGGCTCTGGGTCCAAGCAGGTCATTGCACTGAGTGGATGGAGTGGCCCAGAGAGCATGACCACCTGAGGAGTGCGTGTCCTTCAGTAGGGGAGAGTCACCACAAAGCCCCTGGTGACCTCTTCCAGAATGTGGGTCTAGTGTTGGCAGAGCTCCTGAGTTCCCAAGAGATGCTAACCAGTCTGCATTAATATGTGTAATCTCCCTGTTTCATATATGGGTTCCACATTTTCAAAGACCCTGGCTAGCCGAAATTAATGCCCAGGCAGGGCACAAGTTTGCAGTCTCTCCACTAGGCTATACTGTGGGCTTTCCAGGGCTTCCTGTGACTCGCACTCTCCCCTTTGTAAAGGGCAGGGGCTACGTACCTGCACAATCTCGAGCATCTCCGCCTTGCTGATGTAGCCGTTTCCGTCTAGGTCATACATGCTGAAGGCCCATTTCAGCTTCTGCTCCAGCTTCCCCCTTGACGTTACGCTCAGGGCTATGATGAATTCTCTAAAGTCTATCGTCCCATCTCCGTTGGCATCGAAGGTGCGGAATACGTGCTCTGCAAACTTGGAAGCATCCCCATAAGGGAAAAAGTTCCCGTAAATTTTCTTAAACTCCTCCATTGACAAGTGTCCGCTGGGGCAGTCTCTCAAGAAGCCTTTGTACCATTCCTGGATCTCGTGCTCCGTGAAGTCCGTGCTTTCCAGCAAGTCTTGCATGACCTCCGGGCGCAGCTTGCTGTTCTGTTTTCCCATCTTGATGGCAAGAATTCAGCTGCAGACAGAAAAGAATACAATATAGAGAGTTTCCTAAACCTGTTCTTCAGAGGCACATTTTATAATCTGTGATTATTCCTTTGGGAAAAAGATAAAAAAGCTTGACTTCAATAACATTGTCTAGGGCTTTCCAACCTTGTGGTCAGCCCAACAAAATGTAGAAAGAGGGGCCGGCAGAAGACGCAGAGCAGAAATATCAGTGAAAATGGATACTTCTTTGACATAGAGCCAAATAAAAGACAGGAGATTTATAATGAAAAAGAAAGACACACACACACACAGAGAAATGATTACTTAGTGCTGCCTTATCTGTTTGCAAGAGGTTGAGCCTGGCTTTAGAAAGACCAGGGTTCTAATACACAACCCAAGTATTAGTAGGGAGAATTAAAGGAAAGGATCAAAAAGAGAGAGCAAAAGAGATAATGTCACATGCTTTAGAGTATTTGCAAATAAAGTGCTTGGGTATCTTCTGAATATTATAAAGACAGACATGAGTAAGGGAAGTAGAAACTCATCTAATTCCATTAAACGCTACCAAGCTTGGTCAGTTATTTAAAGCCAAACAGTCAAATCGTTGTCAACATTGTGTTTATATAGTAAAGATGATGTTTCATAAAGTTATGTCTTACGATTGTGGCTTATGAAACGGGCCAAATTTTTCTCTTTAAGATACAAAAAACTTCATATTTTCTTATCATGGTAATATTACATCCACAGTAAAATAGCAAACAACACAGCAATACATACAGGAAAGTCAGCATCATTTCAAATCTCAGCACTTACACACCGCCAACAATTTGGTGTGTGTCCTTCTAGATTTTTCATATGCACCTGTATCTAAAATGCTATTAATATATGTTTTAATATATTTCAAGAAACAAGAAAATATACCCTTTGTTACTTATTTTAAAACTTAATATAGGAATAAAGGCAACTTTTATTAGATAGAAAAAACCCTGTAATTACCATCTTCTCAATCACAGAGCCAGTCAGTGTTAACCACATGCCATATATCAGGGATGTTTCTGGCACTGTGGATGCAAAAAGTAAGATGCGACCCTCCTCCTTAAGGGACACCCAGCTGCCTATATATGGAAGGGGGGGGGGTAGTGGCAGTGAGAGGACAGCACAATAAACATTCAAAAGGCGGAATCCAGGGAATGGACGTGATGCCGTGAAAGTACATGGGCCGGACCCCCGAGCCAAAAGGGGATCTGTGTGCTATCAGGGAGGCCTTCTGGGAGGAGGTGAGCTTAGTTCCCATATCCAAAGTCTTATGATATAAGCATGGTAAAGGTAAGTCCCTTCTAATAAAGGGGCTCCACACTTGTATTTTTGGAAAAGACTCTGATGCTGGGAGGGATTGGGGGCAGGAGGAGAAGGGGACGCCAGAGGATGAGATGGTTGGATGGCATCATCAACTCAATGGACACGAGTTTGAGCTAACTCCAGGAGATAGTGAAGGACAAGGAGGCTTGTCATGCTGCAGTCCATGGGGTTGCAAAGAGCTGGACACAACTTAGTGACTGAACAACAACAAATTGTTAACTATAGTTACCATGCTGTATGAGGCATGCCCAGAACTTATCTGAGGCTTTTACTTCTTGACCTCCTTCACTGAACTCCCCCTCCCCTCACCCTTGGGATCTGTTAAAACTGAATTGCCTGTGTGCCTATCTGTTGCCACCACTATAAATTCCTTGAAGGCAGAGTTTGAATCTTACACTGCTCAAACTTTTCATTATATGCACAGTTCAGGAAATGACAAGCAATCCTTGTGACTTGCCAAGCTGATTGATTTTGCTCCCTGAGTTCTGTACAGAGCAGAATCAGCCCTGCTCTGTCTCTGAGATAGGCGCCCCGGGAGGGGTGGAACAACTATTCTCTTC
Source organism: Redunca redunca (assembly GCA_006410935.1). NCBI lineage: Eukaryota > Metazoa > Chordata > Mammalia > Artiodactyla > Bovidae > Redunca > Redunca redunca. The sequence continues at coordinate 677,848 of SJYQ01014024.1, forward strand.
CCATCAGCATGACCAACAGCTGCCTGAAGGAGCTCACTTTCAGAGGTGACACTCTACGGAGAATCAGACCAGTGCCATTTTACGTAAGAGCAAAAGTAAACCACAGCTCCAAGCACAACACAAACAGAATTTATAAACTGAACCTTTCAATAACTTTCACTTCCCTCTTGCATCTTTTTTTTCCCCCTTGAGAAAAAAAAAGTGAAGTAGGAGAGACTGGTTTTATTAGAATTTCAAAATTGCATTTAGTTGCTAAGTTGGCAATTTGCCAGAGGCAAGAATTCAGAAACACAAGGTAATACATAATACATGGATTTATAGAGCTCCGAAACATTTTATGGAATTTACAAGTAATGCTGAGTTTTCCTTTTGGGGAGTGCTTTAGAGAAGAGCCCTTTGGTGTGGCGTTCAATCAAATCACTGTGAGAACCCTTTGGTTCTGCGCAAATCACTGAGTGCAAGGCCTTGGGAAAAAATGGCACTTTGATATTAAAATCTGCTCTCTTAAGGAATGATTTATTTCCCAGGATGTAGAAAGCACTGTTTCTTCAAAACCAAACTTGAGTTCCTTTCCCAATGTTTAAAAAGTGTGTCTCATTTATTAGCTGTTTTTGCACTAGAAACAAATTGCTTCAACATTTTGGCTAAGGCTCCCACTGAGACTGATCTGTGTGCAGCTATTTTTCCCGTAAACAGTAATTAAACCGCATTTACAAATTCATTAGCACAGAAAGGCCATAACACAAACAAGGCAGAAGAGCATGGAATAAGTTATCTGGGAAGCGGGTGTTTGCAATTTAGGCCAGAATTTGTTTCAGTAGATAACTACAAACACTTTACTAAGTACGATGTCTGAACTTGAGGGGACCATCTGGACGTGGTTAGGCTGTACAACAAAAATCTCCGGCGACAAGAGATACCATTTCTTCCTTTGAGGGAGAAAGGGAAGGATAGAAAATGCCTGACAATACCCTTTTCTTTTGGAAGACAGGAATTTTGTTGGAGTTGCAGGATCGGAGAGGGGACCTTATGGGAAATGCTACATTAATTAGCAGTCTAGAGAAAACAAATCATCCTGAGACAGAAGTTGCACCTCAGGTCAAATCCTTTTAATTGCTCCATTCAGTCATTAAAATGTTTATTTTGTGCCAGTAGAACAGGGCATGGAATAAAAATGTTCGGGTTCAAAGACTGGCTCTATTGTTGACCAGCTCTTGGGTAATTCACTTCAATTCTTAAAGGCACTTCAGTTTTCTCATCTGTGAAATGAGGTCAGTTGTCCGAGTTCATATCTCACTGATTCGATGTGAGAATTAAACGAGACAGTCATATATGTAAACCTCTAGCGCTGAGTCAGGGACAGATGCTCTGGTCAGTGAAAATTACATCTTACTCCTTTTTTTTTTATGAGTGAATTTAAATATTAAAGGTAAAGTGGTGTGAAACTAGAGTTTGGTTTTTTCCTCTGTTAGGAGGACAACATTTTTATTTTATTTTATTATTAAACTTTGCATTTTGTATTGTAGTATAGCTGATTAACAATGCTGTGGTTGTTTCAAGTGGGCAGCAAAGGAACTCAGCTATACATATGCTGTATCCTATCCTTGATTGCACCTCATACATTACTCTGCTGAGCCTTCAGAGCAACTCTGAGGGATAGGTAGGGCAGATTTCACTATTTTATAAGAAAGACCGAGAAAGAAGAAAAGGAAGAAAGAAAACTCAGAGAGGCAAAGTGACTTGTCCCGAGTCCCACAGCTTGTGAGTGAGGGAGCCAGACAGGAAGCTCAACTTGCATGTGACTGTCAACTGTCATTTTTAAAATTGTGTCTGACCAGCTTCAGAGACAAGCAAATATAGAAATTAAGACAAAAGCTTTATAAAATGCCAGAAAGCAGTAGTTAAGAGGGAAGAAAGTGTTAGTTGCTCAGTAGTGTCTGTCTCTTTGCGACCCCATGGATTGTATAGTCTGCCAGACTCCTCTGTCCCTGGGATTCTCCAGGCAAGAATACTGGAATAGGGAGCCATTCCCTTCTCCAGGAGATCTTCCTGACCCAGGGGCTGAACCCGGGTCTCCTGCATTGCAGGCAGATTCTTTATGGTCTGAGAGAACCTGCACGCTAGTGCAGGAGACATAAGAGATGTGAGTTCCATCCCTGGGTTGGGAAGATCCCCTGGCATCTTCCCAAGTGTGTATGGCAACACACTCCAGTATTCTTGCCTGGAGAATCCCACGAACAGAAAAGCCTGGCAGGCTACAGTCCATGGGGTTGCAAAGAGTCGAACATGACAGAAGCAGTTTTAGCACACAGGCCATCAGGGGAAGCCCAAGAGGAGAGAGATAATACACCCATTCCACAAATATGGGCAAAGTGTCTATCAGGAGGGAGGCATGGCTCAGGGCACTGGGATTCAGCCAGGAACAGACAGGCAAAACTCCTGTCCTCGTGGAGATTACAGCCTCTTGGGAAGAGATACACAGTAAATAAGTGAAATATGAGGAGATGTGCCATGGAGAATAGCAGAGTGGGCGGGTAGGTGTTAACACTTTAAATAAAAAGCCCCATTAAGAAAGTGATGTGTGCAAAAGACCAGGGAGGTAGGGATGTAGCCATGGAGATGACTGGGAGAAGACTATTCCAGGCAGAGAAAACAGCAGATGAGAAGGTCTTCACGGGAGAGTGCTTAGCATACTCAAGGACAGGGCTGGAACAAGGGTGGGAAGAAACAGGATATGAGATCAGAAGAGCAACGAGGACCAGATGACATGCAACCAGGAGGGAGCCGTGAGCGCTCTGGCTTGCACTCTGAGTGACATGCAGCCGTTGCAGGATTCTTAGCAGAGAAGTGCTAGGAGAGATTTATATTCTAACAGGATCTTGCTGTTGTGGACAGAAAGCTAAAGAAGGATAAGGGCAGCAGTGGGAAGACCACTGCAATGACCCAGGCAAGAGAGGATGGTGGGTGAAGCCAGGGGAGCAGAGGAGGTGAGAATTGCTGGGATTCGGCACCGCTGGTAAGGTGGAAGCTGACATTTACTGAAATAAGAAAAATGCAGGAGAAGCAGGGCTTTGGGGTGAGGTAGGGGACTTCGTTGTGTGCGTATGTGAATTCTCAGATGCTGACTGGAGATGTTGAACAGGTAGTTGGATGTGTCTACAGTTAGAGAAAGTGGTCTAGGAGGCTATTTAAATTTGGGAGTCATCAGCATATAGATCATATTTACAGCCAAAGACTGGAAGTGAATGGAAAAGAAAATGGAATAGTGGATGGAAAAGAAAAGGGGATAAGGACCAAGCCCTTGATCACCCTGCCATTTAGAGTCTTTGCCAATAGAAAGAGGAGAAGGAACCAGCAAGGGAGAAGGAGAAGGACGGGCAGACACAGAGGCTGAGTCCACACTCTCCACCGTTTCATCCTTCGCACCAGCTCAAGGGGGCTCATGAACGTGCTCAAGGCAGCCGCACAGGAGGGCTGGGCTCCTGGTTTCCTCTGAACCTTGTGCTGTCTCCTCCACCCCAGCCTGTCCACTCCCCCTAAAGGCTGTCATCTTTGCCCAGTTGTTCACTCCCAACCCCAAGGACTCACCCATGATTCCCTTCACTTTTGTTCCATAAGCAGGAGCTGTCCAAACTTGCCTCTGTCTCTAGAATTTGTCCCAGATCCGTTCACTTGCACATCTTCATGCCTCAGTCTGAACCTCCATCACCTCCTTCCTGAACATCTATAACACCCTCCTCTCTGGATTCTCTCTTCACTTTTACCCTCCTTCTCCCTGCCTGGCTCTCCACTCAGATCCCTAGAGTGAGTTTCTAAAAACATAAAACAGACCAGGTCCCTCCTCTGCTTAAAGCTTTATGCGGCCTTCCTAACACATGGAGAACACCGACCCAGGCTTCCTCCTATGGCTCAAAGGCTCTGAGGCATCCTGGCCATCCCTGACTTCCTTTCAGCCCCCCTGCCCAGGTACTCTCGCATGCTCCAGCTTTTACCTCCTAAAGACTTTTGCTTCAGAGCCTTGAAGAATACATAGATATGTGTGTATAAAGTAATATATATATACACACACAATTTTTTACTTTTTATACTTTCTTGACTTCATATCTTCATTTTCTGAATGTTGAGCTTTAAGCCAACTTTTTCACTCTCCTCTTTTACTTTCATCAAGAGGCTTTTTTAGTTTCTCTTCATTTTCTGCCATAAGGATGGTGTCATCTGCATATCTGAGGTTATTGATATTTCTCCCGGCAATCTTGATTCCAGCTTGTGTTTCTTTAAGTTGGCTTAAAGCTCAACATTCAGAAAACGAAGATCATGGCATCTGGTCCTATCACTCCATGGGAAATAGATGGAGAAACAGTGGAAACTGTGTCAGACTTTATTTTTTGGGGCTCCAAAATCACTGCAGATGGTGACTACAGCCATGAAATTAAAAGACGCTTACTCCTTGGAAGAAAAGTTATGATCAACCTAGATAGCATATTCAAAAGCAGAGACATTACTCTGCCGACTAAGGTCCGTCTAGTCAAGGCTATGGTTTTTCCAGTGGTCATGTATGGATGTGAGAGTTGGACTGTGAAGAAGGCTGAGCGCAGAAGAATTGATGCTTTTGAGCTGTGGTGTTGGAGAACACTCTTGAGAGTCCCTTGGACTGCAAGGAGATCCAACCAGTCCATTCTGAAGGAGATCAGCCCTGGGATTTCTTTGGAGGGAACGATGCTGAAGCTGAAACTCCAGTACTTTGGCCACCTCATGCGAAGAGTTGACTCATTGGAAAAGACTCTGATGCTGGGAGGGATTGGGGGCAGGAGGAGAAGGGGACGACCGAGGATGAGATGGCTAGATGGCATCACTGACTCGATGGACGGGAGTCTGAGTGAACTCCAGGAGTTGGTGATGGACAGGGAGGCCTGGCGTGCTGCGATTCATGGGGTCGCAAAGAGTTGGACACAATTGAGAGACTGAACTGAACTGAACTGAACTGACTTCATATCACGGCCATCTTCATTTCATCTCTCCCATCTCACGTAGGATCTCAGTTCATTAACCAGGGATTGAATCTGTGCCCTCCTACACTGGAAGATCAGAGTCTTAATCACTGGACCACCAGGGAAGTCCCTTGAAAAATACTTTTACGTAGCAATTGGGTCCTCAGCCCTTTCAAGTTCATATACCCTGCAAGATCCTTCTATGTACCTATCTACTATAAGATACATATATATTCATTTGTGTTGAATCTCAACTGCATTTAATTAAATGAAACACACATGTATTCTATTAGACACCAGCATTCTGTTATTCAGTAGTTCAACCTGAGATGGGCAACGTGAAATTTCCCAACTTATTTTGGGACACATCCAGTCATCCAGTGTCCAAAATATAAATCTGGGGTTAATATTGACCACAGATGACAAAGGAAAAATACACAAGACACCAAACCACCAAAACAGGACCACGCACAGGAATCTAAACTATGAAGTTAATTTTCCATCTAAAAAGAACTAAAAAAGGAATAACCTCTAGAAATGATGCCGCAGGGGAAGGAAATGGCGAGGAGGATCAACCTTTCGACACGCACGTGCTCCCGTCTATATATTTTGTATCTGGGTAGTGGAAAGAGCTGCAGCATGTCATTCCTGCCATTCCTCATAAGGTTCCAAAACTCGGTGAGTTAATTCTCAACCCCCAGAGTTAGATTTTCCAGGGTAAAAGTCCATAACTTAATCTGGACAGTCTGGTTAACCTCAGAGGAAGCTGCAATGCAAACTGCACTGAGTTCTTCTAAAACAGAATTTACAAGAAATTAGCAACTCAGGTCACATTTAGCTGCAGCAAGCAACATAGAGCTCACAGTGGTTTCCGAAAGAGGCCAGGTTAATTAAAATGTTTGCCTCTTTGGAACATGTAACCTTGTCCCCTAAGAGTTGCTTTGAATTTCCAACCAATGGAATGTCTAAATTATGAAAACATAACTAAAAAAAGGCTCCTAAAATGTAAGGAAGGAAATGATAAAAGTTATAGGTTAATGGAAGGAAGCATTCATTTACCATGACCGAGACATCATTGTTTTGGCCATCTGAATTTTACAGGCGGCTAAAATCTAGCAAATTCATTTCAAGGTCAGTTGTCCTTACTTCTCACTGGGAGAAAAAAAAAAAAAATGACTCAATAAAAACCTGAAGAGCACAATGCTTCAGAAATTTCTCTTCAGTGGAACTTGCCTCTCAGTGGGAGTTTGAAAGGAGACCGTATATATAAACTGACATATTTCTATATAGTGAGCAAATTAGGAAATGAAACGCAGTGGGGCAGAAAGAGAAAAAAATGAAAATATTACAGAGGGAGAATTGAAGTTATGTAACACCCACTCCAGTACTCTTGCCTGGAAAATCCTCTAGACAGAGGAGCCTGTTGGGCTACAGTCATGGGGTCGCAGCAAGTCGGATGCGACTTAGCAACTTAAAAACAAAAAAAACAACACTCTCAATAGCTTAGGTGCCTTGACCAGAGAATGCTCTCCTGCCAGTCTTTGGTGAGATGGGCTCATATGAGGAAGCGAGACGTACTTCCTATACCCTCATCTGGATCACAGAATGGCTTTGCTGGAACTGCCTGAAATCTGTCATTAAGCCACTGCCTGCAGGGAGGCCTTCTTCCTGATGAGAATGGGGTGTTTGGACCCACATCTCCTGGTTGCCGGGTCATACCTGTAACAGCCAGTCACACACCTGCACTCGCTCCCCCCGCAGAGAGGTGACGGGCATGAGATGAGAACTTAACTGGTTCAAAAGAAACTGTGAGCCTGGAGCCTTCCGCAGGCTCTGAGATAAAGCCCACGAAACCCCTCCAGTCTTCCAAGGGTGTGCAGTGGTCACGGACTCTGAAATATCTGGGCCCTGGTTCTACAGAGCCTGAATTTCAGACTAGACAGGGCCTGGCCTTGAGTTTTTTTTTCCCCAAGTTTTATTTTCCATAAAAAATAAAGTACAACCCACATTACTGCCAATAAAACATATATTTCTGATAGACTCTGAGTAGAACATTATCCAACAACAACCCTTTCCCTCGTCTCCCAAAATGGAAATATTTTTAGTTCTGCTGACTGCTAAAGTACTACATTACTATTGCAAAAAATGTAAGTAATAAAGGGATATCAAAACTAGAATGTGAAGACCCTCACTCTGATCCAATAGGACTCCACAAGAAATAACCACTACTAACAGTTTTATGTATATATGTTTTATAAATATATATATAATATTATACATTTAAATGCTTATATATGAAATCTGTGGGGCTTCCCTAGTGGCTCAGGGGTAAAGAATTTGCAGGCAATGCAAGAAATGCAGGTTTAATCTCTGGGTCAGGAAGATCCCCTGAAGAAGGAAATGGCAACCCACTCCAGTATTCTTGCCTGGAAAATCCTATGGACTGAGGGGTCTGATGGGCTACAGTCCATGGGATCACAAAAGAGTTGTACACAACTTAGAGACTAAACAATATGAACTCTGTACATGCTAACCATAAATGGGATTGTTTTCACTTAAAAGTACCCCTGCTTATTTAACTTATATGCAGAGTATGTCATGAGAAACGCTGGACTGGAAAAAACACAAGCTGGAATCAAGATTGCCGGGAGAAATATCAATAACCTCAGATATGCAGATGACACCACCCTTATGGCAGAAAGCGAGCAGGAACTAAAAAGCCTCTTGATGAAAGTGAAAGAGGAGAGTGAAAAAGTTGGCTTAAAGCTCAACATTCAGAAAACTAAGATCATGGCATCTGGTCCCATCACTTCACGGGAAATAGATGGGGAAACAGTAGAAACAGTGGCAGACTTTATTTTTGGGGGCTCCAAAATCACTGCAGATGGTGACTGCAGCCATGAAATTGGAAGATGCTTACTCCTTGGAAGAAAACTTATGACCAACCTAGATAGTATATTCAAAAGCAGAGACATTACTTTGCCGACTAAGGTCCGTCTAGTCAAGGCTATGGTTTTTCCAGTGGTCATGTATGGATGTGAGAGTTGGACTGTGAAGAAGGCTGAGCGCCGAAGAATTGATGCTTTTGAACTGTGGTGTTGGAGAAGACTCTTGAGAGTCCCTTGGACTGCAAGGAGATCCAACCAGTCCATTCTGAAAGAGATCAGCCCTGGGATTTCTTTGGAAGGAATGATGCTAAAGCTGAAGCTCCAGTACTTTGGCCACCTCATGCGAAGAGCTGACTCATTGGAAAAAACTCTGATGCTGGGAGAGATTGGGGGCAGGAGGAGAAGGGGACGACCGAGGATGAGATGGCTGGATGGCATCACTGACTCGATGGACGTGAGTCTGAGTGAACTCTGGGAGATGGTGATGGACAGGGAGGCCTGGCGTGCTGTGATTCATGGGGTTGCAAAGAGTCGGACATGACTGAGCGACTGAAACTGAACTGAACTGAAAAGTATATTGTGGATATTCTTCCATGCGGATGTATCTCATCTTTTAAAATTGTTGAATTTTGATTAATTGATTCAACAGATGGTATTGAACACTCACCTAGGGCCAAGCATTCAACTGGATAGCTGAAAGGATACTTAGTAACATGAGGCTCACAGTTCATTGCACAACATGTACTTAACAAAGCCCCCTTGACAGCCATTCCGATTGATCCCACTTTTCTTTGATTTCCTCTGCATTTTACCTTGGTCATGGTTCCTGGATTCCTTAGGCAGTATTTATTACAAACAGGTTTTGATGTCATTGACAAGTACCATGATCTCTAGACTCTCCCTTATAGATTCATCAAACGAGGCTTTACATGCCAACCATGCATTTTGTAAGGGTTTATTCACTTTCATGCACTGGAGAAGGAAATGGCAACCTACTCCAGTATTCTTGCCTGGAGCATCCCAGGGACAGGAGCCTGGTGGGCTGCTGTCTATGGGGTCGCACAGGGTCAGACACAATTGACGTGACTTAGCAGTAGCAGCAGCATACACCAGCTAGGATTAGAATTGAATCAGATTTGGAACTGGACTTGGAATTTCACCCACCCCCTCAGCCTGTGTTACAGGCACACACATGCAAGTTTGACATTAGTTATCCTTGTGCCTAGGAGGCCAAGGCCACGTTCACCCTGGTCTTTAAAGAGTGCTCTACTGCCACCATGTAAACGCCCCCTTTTAGCCTAAAGACTACTGTGAGCATACACAGCACTCTAAAGCCTCCCTTGTTCAATACTCACCTCCTGACTTTTCATGCCCACTCCTTCCTCCTTACTTCAAGTCCAGCTAATGGCTGACTCCCCCGACACCCCTTCTCAGATTGCCAGCAATTGGAGGTGAACTTACATTGCAAGCTTAAAGTGCCCTTAGGTAAGTGGCCTTGAGTAAATGGACAGGGGCCACACTAAGCCACACGCAGAAACTACAAAGCTGATCCAACGAAAGACACTGTCTGAGTGCCTGAGGCCAAGAGCTTCAGATGAAGCGCATGGGTCCCCTTGTCATCAGCACACCTGGCCAGCAGACCACTGCATCAGAGCTGCCTGTCTGGGCCACCTCGTGCCGGATGCCAGCTCAGTGCCAGCTGCAGGGAGGAAAAGAAGGGGAAGCTCTGAGGGGCCCCATGCATTCTCCAGCGCTGTACAGGCTAAGACCCTACCTTGGCTGACTTCCATGGAATTCCTATAGTGACACATTTCTGCTTAGCTAGATGTACTAAATATTCTCTTATTCATTTATTTATCTGTCTAGCTATTGGCCTTGTGGCATGGCAGGCGGGATCTTTGTTCCTCAACCAAGATCGAACCTGCGCCTCCGGCCATGGCAGTGTGGAGCCTTAACCACTGGACTGCCAGGGAAGTCCAATAGTCTCTTATTTGAAAGACAAGAATGACTACTTTGAGTTTTGATAAGACCATAAAACAGAAGACTGAGCCAGCAAGGACTCCGGAGGCCAAACAGATCAGCTACAGGGATTCAGGCCTCCTCACATAACCCACATCCAGAGGCACACAGGCAGCACCAGTCTCCATTTGTAGACATTCTCCAGGGGCCACAAATGCATTTAGCTAATTGATGCAAGCGCCTCCACAGAGTCTAAGAATAGTTCTTAATTCTTTTTTATTTATTCAGCAAACATGTGTTTAACATCTACTGTTTCCTGGCTTGAAATGAATATTCCTACAAAAATAGCATCCTACATAAGATAGGGAAAGGAAGCGAGGCATCTGGGATTCCAGTTGCAGCTCAGAGCATTTTCATTAATACTTCATCTTTACAATTCTTCTGTGGAGTCGATGAGAGGGATGTTATATCTTGGTTTTGCTCCAAGGGGCTAAGAGGGGCTTTGAGAAGCTAACCATAGTGACAAATTCATGCAGCTAGTGGCTCCAGGAAAGTAGCGTGGGAACCACCCTCCCCCCTTCCACCCCTCCCACATCTCTGGCTGGGTCACTTTTGGTATTTGAATGCTTCTGTTGGAAGGTACTGATCAGTCAGTCTGTATCCTGGCCAGTGTGGCTGATACATTCATGCTCGTCCATCAAGCTTATGTACAAGTAAGAAGTCCAATAACTGAATGACAAGGAGAGACTGTGAAGTACCTTTTCTCCACTTCTTGCAACTTTTGCATCCCCCAGCAAGAGAATTGGACTTGGTAGCAGAGGAAGTGAATTGAAGTCCTTATTGTAGTCCAGTGTTATGTGACTTCGGAAAAGTCATCTGACCTCCCTAAGGTCTCATTCCTCTACAGTAAAAGACATGGTGATGCCTCTTCATGTGGCTGTTTGGTGAAAATACGAAATGAGAAAAAGAAAGCCTGATGAGTGAGGGAAAACTCAGCACTGTGTCTGGCATCTAGTAGGCGCTCAGAAAACATTGACTATTAATCTGAGGGAGAGAAGGATTCAGCTTGGTGGGCTGTTTACGAAGAGGAGCCGTCCAGAGCTCGGGACATCGTCCCCCTTGCTTTAGCTTCATGAAGAACTAGAACAAAAGCAAGAATGTGACATGAGAATGAAAGAAAGAGAACCACTGCTAGCTTTCTGCCTGACTTTCCCAGTGGATCACTTGCCAGATAGGAAAGACATTTGGGATCTGCACCCAGAGAGGACCCCTGCTAGACCCCTGGCTGAATGTTTTCTCTGCATAGCAGTCATTATTCTAACCAGAAATTGAGCAAAGAAGTCTGATTGGAGAAGCAATTGATGGTGAGCAGGACACTTTTTTCCTCTGGTTTCCATCCTGAGGCTGGGACGTACGTCTGCGGCAGAATCCTCTTCAGAGGAGCCCCATGGCAATGGGAAGATCAGCCTTCCTGCAGTGGGATGGTCTGGCTTGTGCAAGAGGGACTTGTAACCTGTTCTCAGGGTCTGGCTGGATAAGAATGTAATTTTCAGAACTGGATACCACTGAAAAAACAGGATATCAATGACTGATTGAATCAATTCTGCTTTACCTGGGGGAAGAAATGATTCTTTGTTGCTTTATTACTTTTTTTTAAAACCATCTTTTCTAAGATCAGAGGTGAAAAAGAAATAAATTGTTTTTTTTTTTTTTTAACCCATTTATCATTAGGGCAGAAAAAAAAGGCCATAGGAAAATCCTTGTCTCTCAACTTATTTCCAATTACTGCCACCATTTCTTAATGCAGACCTTAGCTCTCATCTGAATTCAGAAATATTAACTGTTCTCCAGTCTTAAGACTCTGCATCCGATTGTGTCATTTCTCAAAAATCTTCAATGTTCCATATTGATGACAGATTAGAGGTGAAAGCCCATTGCTTGGTCCTCAGGAGCCTTAAGGTTTTACCCCAACCTCATCAGAACCGCAGAATTTGTCATTCTAACCCTCAACTTGACACATTTATTTTCACTCCAGCCTTCACAGTGGTCCAGGGAATGAAGCTTATGAGAAAATAAAACTCAAACCCTTTGTAAACATTGAAGTATTTCCAAGTAGTCACTATTATAACTACAATTCTCTCCTCTACTTGTTGACATCTTACTTGGTGTCAGGTGGAGATTATTGTAATACTTCTACACTCAGCCACTCTTTCTCTTCTAAGTGAGTGTGAGGTGTATCTATGGAATTTTGTCGGGGCCTCTCTTTACAGCTCTGAGAATGATGTTGGCATGTGGTAGGTGCTTAAGAAACAATGGCTCTCTTCTGTGGAGCTTATTTTCTGTCGATCCTAGAGGGTATTGCATTGCTTGTGTAACTTTAAAGAATGCCACTAATGTTTACAGAACTCCAGGTGCACGCAGGCCACTACACCAGCGGCCCAATGCCACAAACTAAATAAAGCACAGCCCGTCTGCCCCTTGCATGTTTATGGGGCTTTCAGTATAATGTTTCAGCAGATCCCTGAAGTACTGTTGAGAAAGGAAGAGGCAAGATCACTTACTTACAATAAAGAAATTGAGGGTGACGATGTAAGCATTTCCCCAAGGTTCCATGGGTGATAAGTTTCAAAGGTGGAAGCAGGACACAGGGCTTTGTCCTCTGTCCTCTCAGTGCAGCACCTCATGGTGGGAGACAGAGCAGGGCCTCAGGGAGGATGCTGCCAGGGGTGGCAGGCTGTGTGCATGTTTGTGTGCTTAAGAAAAGCCTTCCTGTCTCGTTATTTACACTCTGGTTACTATTTCCTTTTCTTGCTCAGAGACAGTGAAAATGGAAGCGTAATCTGAAAAGAGGGAAGGTGAAAATATATCCACAAAGTGATAGCAATGCAATAAATTCAAACAAAGGATCCAACCAGCTCTGAGAGAGGGTCTGTGTCTGCCCAGGTCAGCCCCCTCCTTGTTTGGCCTTCCCAGGCGGCTCTAGTGGTAAAGAACCCACTTGCCAATGCAGGACACACAAGCTGCAACATAAGTTCCCCGGATCGGGAAGATGCCCTGGAGTAGGAAATGGCAACCCACTCCAGAGTTCTTCCCTGGGAAATCCCATGGACAGGGGAGCCTGGTGGGCTACAGTCCATGGGCCACAGAGAGTCGGACACGACTGAGTGACGAAGCACACACAGCTCCCTGTTTAGACTGTGTGTGCCTGGGTGGGTTTTCTAACTTATCCTACACACCCTACCCCCTTGCCAGTGGGGACCCTCCTAACCTTTTCCCTATTTCTTTTTTAAAAAATATTTTTATTTATTTGGCTGCACAGGGTCTTAGTTGCATTATGGGGGATCTAGGTCTCTGACCAGAGATTAAACCTGGGCCCCCTGCATTGGGAGTGTGAAGTCTCAGCTACTGGACTACCAGGGATATCCCTTCCCTATGTCTAAATTCTGATCAGAGCGGCTCTCTTCTATTGAACCACCTTATTTTACACCTTATATTACAGCAAACACTTAAGACCAGTGTAGAATCAGTGTAAAAAACATTCTCAAAATATCCTAAAGTTGTTCAAAAAAGCTGGCAGCGTATTCCTGGCGGGTCAGCTGCTGTGAGAGGGTCAGGGGAAGCAGTATCAGGTTGACCCTGGGTGATTACCGTGGCGAGGACAGCTGAGGTGGCATCTTGCGCCCCACGCCATGCACACGCACAGAAGCCCACTTCACGGTGCCGGGGCTGCCAAATCAGAGTGTCCTGACTTCATCAGCAGATGCTGTAAAGAAAATTACCTTCTGCCTTTTCCTGAATAATGTGACTTCTGGCCTTTGCTACTTATTCTTGCAGCACCAAAGGGCTTATTGGTACACAGAGCTTAGTAATTATGGCGACAGCAAGTACAGTCTCAGTGTGAAGCTGCAGAGATGAACTAAAGAGAGGAGACTTTCGGGCTATGCATTCATCATGGGTCACTAGCAAAACACCTTATATTTATGAAACAGGCAAACCCGTTTCATAACAAACATGTTTCTGAACCCAAACTGCATGGATTCAGAAGTATCAATATAAAACAAATGGCTGGATCTGACAACCGAAATTTTTCTCGTTGATGACAGATCAGATCCAGAGATTCAAATATGCTTACTCCTAAACAAAATTTGGGCTTTGTGGATGGGGTTGGAACAAAAATTATTATAGTAAAAAAAATATTAATGAAAATCTGAAATTATTCAAATAATTTCACTGAAGGAGAATGCAATAACGGGAGAGTGGTGTACTATATGTAACTATTCTATTTGAATAATGATGAAGATAAATTTGCCAGTACTCCTCTTTCCCTTCATTAACAAATTAGGATGTGCAGCAGTGTACAAAATGATAGAGAACATTATTCCAATCCTCCAAGCCAATTGCTTGTTTCTTTAAGAGCAACATTTCCTACTATAAGAAAATTATGCAAAATTGGAATTTGATTGTATTCATACAGGAAGTGATAATAAAATAACATAGAAGTGAAGTAAAAGCACCAGAATTAACACACTTCAGTATCAAAACTGAGTTGGATCCGTTTTTAAATAAAAGCCAAAAATAAAGACAAGCATCTGAATTTCGACAGTGATGGGCATGCAGTTTAAATCGTTTCTTTCATTTAGATTATAAGAATTTTAAATATGCATTAAAAGGTATATTTTTAAATGTTTAAATTTATCCCCAGTAGATCAAATAATGCAATTGAAAACTTAGAACAAGCACTATTTCTAGAATAAAACTGTATCTAGGAAATTGGGTATCTAGGAAAAGCTTAGAGTAATGTCTTCATTCAAGGAGGTCCTATCTCCTCGTGAATTACTTCACCAGAAGTGAAGTCCTTATGCCTAGGACTGTGCAAGCTATGACAGTGGATTCAAAGAATAATATAGGATGAAATGGCAGAGAGACTGATCAGCTGGCAAACTAGATAGACTGTTATTCCACATAAAAGACATGGTCTCTATACTCAAGGGGCATTATCCAAGCAAGGTAATAACACGTCACATGTAAACAGTGAGGATAGGTGTTCTTTTCAGTGCGTGGTTGGGTTAAGAAGTATTTAGAAAGACTCAATTTTGCCTATAACCCTACCTGTTAAAAGGCATAAAGGTAATTTTATGGTCACATGGGAAGTAGATACAGGTGAGACAAAGAGAAAGTGATGCTTTTCTCTTGAACCTTCTCTGCCCTTCATTCTTCTGATTTTCTCCAAAAGCTCTGTGCTATAAAGGGACACTGTAAATTCTGAGGCTGTTTTCATTAGTCTTAGACACCAGAAGAAATAGGATGACAATAAACTAATTTCTTCTTAGATTTACAAAGACATCATATCAGATTCAAACTATAAATGTGCCCTGAGGATGAAGCTAAAAGGTAAAGCTCTGGAAATAGTATCTCAAGACCAAATTTCATGTGAGATCTGTTCCTCTCTTCCTGGGTGGGAATGCAAATAGGGTGAATACTTGGAATAACAACAGTTAAGTGGGAAAGGATCCTTCGGACCGAGATGCTGGATGGGAAATCACAGAGGAGTGTGAGTCCTCACTCAACTCCTGAAAGAAGGTAGAAAGACACTGAAACGCAGAGAGCGCGTGGCATTGGCTTGGAGGAGGGACCCACATGCCTCTCGAGGAGAATATGGATTGTTGGTGGATGGGTCAGAGACCCACCAAGGCTCAGTCCAGGAATCACCACTTTGTCTTCATCTCCCCTTTCTCTCTTCCTCAACTCCTACCTTCCCTGGCATTAAGGTTCCCCATGATCATTCTCCCAACTCCCACTCCTCCACCCAACCTTCTTTCTGCCATGCTTACCGCATCCCACCACTGTTCGCCTGCTGGAGGCAGTGTACCATGGCAGTTGTGAACCTGATCTTTTTGGATAGATCTCAATCGGAATCCTCGGAGAAGGCGATGGCACCCCATTCTAGTACCCTTGCCTGGAAAATCCCATGGACGGAGGAGCCTGGTAGGTTGCGATCCATGGGGTTGCATAGAGTTGGACACGACTGAGCGACTTCACTTTCACTCTTCACTTTCATGCATTGGAGAAGGACATGGCAACCCACTCCAGTGTTCTTGCCTGGAGAATCCCAGGGACGGGGGAGCCTGGTGGGCTGCAGTCTATGGGGTCCCACAGAGTCGGACACGACTGAAGCGACTTAGCAGCAATTGGAATCGTAGCTCTGCTTCACCAGCAGACTATCCCTTACCCCCACTTCTCCCCAAAGCAAAAACAAAAGTTAGCTTTTTGAAACTAGAGCATTTTAAACAATTGCATTTCCAAAGAGAACCATGGGTTTACATTTGCACAATTCAGACTTCACTTGGGTGTTTTTCATAGTCAAAGAAAAAGGCCCGAAGTAATAGAGGAGCTCCACCTCTATAAAGACAGGTTGTATTTGCAGATTTTTAAGTAACTTAAAAAAAAAAAAATCTGCCTGCAATGTGGGAGACCTGGGTTCGATCCCTGGGTTGGAAAGATCCCCTGGAGAAGGGAAAGGCTACCCACTCCAGTATTCTGGCCTGGAGAATTCCATGGACTATAGAGCCTATGGGGTTGCAAACAGTTGGACACAACTGAGTGACTCTCACTCTCACTTGAAAAATGAAAGTTTTCCCTATCAAGGTTTAAAAAATCTTAGGGTCAAAGTTTCAGGCTGAGCAGGGATCCTGTTTGACTACTGGTTTATCTACCACATATCTTCATTGTTAGGGCCAAGCTCAGTAAAGAAATACCTGTGAGAAGTTCTCCGCATCACATGTTCCCGTCGTGGAGGCAGGGCACAGTGGTGACTTCAGTGTCTCTTAGCACCCTGGGAGAGGACACTATTTATGCGGCACCCTGGGGATGGTAGATGAGGCTGCTGGGTGGACGCTCGTGCCACCATACCACACTACCCACAGCTCACCCATGGGCCCCACACCTGGGCTTAGATGATCAAAGTAAAAGTTACTAATTGTAGGAAAGAGGACATCTCATGACTCCACTAGGAATGCCTCACCACTGACTCAGAACTCGGTTGTTTTTCTTCTGATGGGATACACTTCCCCATGTCAGGCTGTTGTCCCTTATTGTCCAAACTGCATATACACCCAGACTCATACTTACTCATCATGCGCTAGTAAACTGGATAGAAATGGCCTTTGAAATTTGGTCACCGAAATTTAGAGGAAGACAAGCAGTCAACAGAGTATTTTCTTTTCATCTCACAGCCTGACTCATATGAGTCAAGTTTTCTTTGAATATACAAAATCAGATCTATGGGAACCAGGGAGCATAGCACAGCAGCCTTTCTCTGCACTGTGCAGTGGCTAGAGTTCATTAGAATCCGTTATAGCTAGGACTCAGTCAAAGCAATTCTTTTGTGGGGAAAGACCTGATTACAAAGTGATATCATGTGTAGTTAGTGAGACAATCCTGTTCCCATAAATCTGTTCTTTTCCCAGTCCTTTGGCATTATCACAGTCACTTGCTGTGTAATCAGTCTCCAGCTCATCAAGGACCTCTTAGTGCCCCCAGGCCAATGATCCCTCCACATCATTAGGTTAGATGCCCACAATGTGTAAAACCATATTACCTCATTTAATCTTGATGGCAATCTTATGGGGCTTTCTAGGTGGCGTTCGTGATAATGAATCTGCCTGCCAATGCAGGCGACCTAAGAGATGAGGGTTTGATCCCTAGGTTGGGAAGATCCTCTGGAGGAGGGCACGGCAACCCATCTCCTGCCTGGAGAGTCCCATGGACAGAGGAGCCTGGCGGGCTACAGTCCATGGGGTCATAGAGTCGGACACGAATGAAGTGACTTAGCATACACACATGCATAGCAATCTTACGAGAGGAGAACAACTCACCCATTTCACAGATGAGCAGACTGAGGTTTAAGGAGAATAAGTTCTCTCAGTTCAGGCAGAAAATAAGTGGTGGAGCTTAGTTAGAATCCCCAGACTCTCAGGGGATTTTATCATTATGCGGCACTGTGTCACATTTAAAGAACGGCAGCTAGTGATGAGGAATAACCCTCACTTGTGTAATACTTGACAGTTTTACAAATGCCTTTCACATCCATTATCTTACTTAAATAACTCTGCAAACTATTGTCATCCCCACTTTATAGATAAGAAAGTTGAGGCTCAGAGAGGGAATCATTGAGCCAGAAATCCAGAGAAACTTCAGGTCTCCCATGACAAGATGAAATTTGGAAATAATGACATTGAGGTTAGCACTGTGATATCACTTTGCAACAATGAGATTGCATGATGGTAAGGTATGAACATGGACTTAGAGGTCAAATCTGTGCAATCTTGCCGACTGCTCCTAGGTAGCCAAATCTGAGATCCTATGACCCGCTCCTGGAACTTCAACCTGGTTGTAGAATAACTCCTATTATTCCCGTAGGTGTTAATGGGATAAGAGATTCATCTGAAGCAATGAATATGTGCTGAGTAACAGATCTGATTCAATCTCAGTGAAGTCAGTACAATATAGCACCCAAAGCAGCCAACCCTACAATATCCAACTGAAGTTGTTCCAACAGGATCCGGCAAGAAGCCCCGTTTAGACACCTCTACTTTTGCAAGTCACCGAGGCACATACTGTTGGATGCATACCCAGCAGCTCGGTCCTTGCTCCGTGCCAGCAGAGCCTTGCTGCGGTTCTGATGCCTCCTCCTCTTCCCCATTGTAAGCTGAGCAAATTCTGACTAGTCTAAGCCAGTGGCGGCGGCTGTATTCCTCATGCACAGAATTGATTGGGGAAGGCATGAGCCTCAGTTTTGGCCAGTGAAACGTTAGTGGAAGGCTGCAGGAAGCTTTGAGGACAGGCTTTCCTTGCTGATAAAACGGGTGCATGTGAAGTTGCTTCAGTCCTGTCCAACTCTTTGTGACTCTACGGACTATAGCCCACCAGCTTTCGCTGTCCATGGGATTCTCCAGGCAAGAATACTGGAGTGGATTGCCATGCCCTCCTCCAAGGGATGTTCCCAAGCCAGGGATCAAACCCACATCTCTGGTGTCTCCTGCACTGGCATTTACCACTGGTGCCACATGGAAAACCCGATAAAACGGGGGAACAGGAAAAGAAACAGTCTTCTCCAGCAGCTTCATGTGATGGCTGAAGCTGCTGTTTTCATCCTATGACCACAAAACATAAAGATGATGTGATACTGAGGACACGAGAAAAGAGAAAAATCCTTGAGGACATTATGGAGCCACTCACTGGGTTGTTGCCCATAACTTCCAGTGGAGTGAGATAGATTTCACCTGTGGCAAGCCAGGGTTGGCGCTCTTGAGACTCACAGCTGGCAGCGTCCTAACTGGGGCACCAGGAAAACAATCACATTCTATGTCCCTGCAGGGGCTTTCCTGCTACTGCTGCTGCCCAGTTGCTCAGCTGTGTCTGACTCTTTGGGACTCTTTGGACTGTGGCCCTCCAGGCTCCTCTGTCCATGGGATTTTCCAGGCAAGAATACTGGAGTGGGTGGCCTTTTCCTTCTCCAAGGGATCTTCCTGATCAAGGACCGAACTTGCATCTCCTGTTTGGCACGTGGGTTCTTTACCACTGAGCCCCCTGGGAAGCCCAGATGGTTTCCTCCTAAAGTCTATTTTCCAGGAGCCCCCTTTCCCACTGAGCTTGGGGGAATATGGTTATACGCTAATAGCTGTATTTTAAAAAAAGCTTGCATCTGAAGGATGTGCCACTAGCAACACAGACCTCCCTCCTCTAATGAAATGAGACATGTCCACTTCAGGAAACACCCCAAAGGCATAGGTTTGATCCCAGATTGTGAAGGAAGTCTGGCTAGCTTCCTTTTTGTATGTCCCAGTGGCTTGTAAGAAAGTGAGAGGACATGCCAAAACAGACTTCCAAAAATCGTGATGTACTCCATGTACTGATGTTTAGCAAATTTATGCCTTTACGATACTTGTAAAAATTCAAAGCTCTTTAATTATACTATTTAGAAGTGAGTTGGTTGGTTGGTTGGTTTAGTTGCTAAGTCGTGTCCAATTCATGTGACCCCATGGACTGTAGCCCGCCAGGCTCCTCCATCCATGGGATTTTCCAGGCAAGAATACTGGAGTGGGTTACCATTTCCTTCTCCAGGGGATCTTCCCGACCCAGGGATTGACTCAGGTCTCCTGCATTGCAGGTGGATTCTTTACCCACTGAGCCACCAAGGAAGCCCGATATTTAGAAGTGAGTTACAGGATTCATAAAGAATATTAAATCATGGTGCACCACAGATGCTGTGGTCCAGGAACCCCATTAAAGTGGCATTATGAACTTCCCATCCATCAGTCTCATCAGTCTAACTCTGTGACTTAATGTGTAAACTGGAGTGGGGATAAATGATGACAAGAGTCTGAGTGTATGATCCTTTGTAAATATGAGGCCCAGATTATGAAAAGCAAAACAAAACACTTTTCCCCACCTGTCTCCTCTCTCACCCATGGTCAGCTCTGGTTGGCTGCTGTGGTATTTTGTTACTCCCCATATGTCTATAGGGGCTTCCCTGAGAGTTCAGTGGGTAAAGAATCTGCCTGCAGTGCAGGAGACCCTGGTTCAATTCCTAGGCCAGGAAGATCCCCTGGAGAAGTGATAGGCTACCCACTCCAGTATTCCGGCCTGGAGAATTCCATGGACATATCATCCATGGAGTCACAAAGAGTCCACATGACTGAGCAGCTTTCCCTTCCACATTTCTATAGAGCACCCCCAATAGATCAGTGCTTTACACACCCTAGCTCATCTGATCCTCAGAACAACTCTCTGAAGGAGGTCCTATCATCATCCTCATTGTACAGGTGGAGAAACTGAAGCACAGAGAGGTTGAGTTATTCAAGACCACACAGCTAAGAAGTGGTAGAGACAGGATTAAGATGCAGGTCCACAGCTCCAGAATTCATATTCTTAACTAGTCTGTCATGCAGTCTCTGTGCTGATACAACCAAAAAACCATGGGGGTTAACAGAAGTGAACCTGGAGGGCAGAACTGGGTAAGGCTCTCTCAGTGCCGAAGAGCACGTGAGCCTTGTTAATGTCACGGTATAATCACTGTGTAAGGTGGATGTTATGGCTCAGCTGGTAAAGAATCCACCTGCAATGCTGGAGACCTGTGTTCAATCCCTGGGTCGGGAAGATCCCCTGGAGAAGGGAAAGGCTACGCACTCCAGTATTCTGGCCTGGAGAATCCCACGGCCTGTATAGTCATGGCCTCGCAAACAGTCAGACGTGACCGAGTGACTTTCACTTTCACTTCCCTCAAGGTGGCTGTGGTCTCCTCTGCTCCTTTCGCCCTAGAGTGTGTGCACACATGTATTGCTCCTGTGTGTTTTCTGTACACCAGGCATCAGTGGAATTGTGTAGCAGCATTCGTCAATTATGTGGGTTTAACTTCCTAAGCTCTTACAATCTCCTCAGTGAAACTTTTCAAAGCCACTGTTTTGCTCTCTAACAATTATTTCTAACCAGGCTTTGACTGTAGCGTAGAAAGAAACCCTTAAAATAATTACATTATCCTGAAATAAGGTCATTTGTCTTTTTCTTTTAAAACAATTTTCATGTTATAATCACTTCAATTGTTTCTAAATTAGGACTCATAAATGGTTCTGCAGAATGGATGGTCTCCATGGTCAGAAATGCTTCCCCAAAGAACCAAAGTGAATTACTGGAATTGACAGGAGTGGCATTCTCCCCAGTGAACAGGATCAGGAAGAGGGCGGACGAGGACAAGCACTGTAGGGCCTGTGGTACTCTTTCTAGGGCCAATTTTGACAAACGGAATATTATGGGATAACTGTTCGACTGCAGACCGTGGTGTCCAACAGATCGAGGTCCAAATCGTGCTCTGGCACTTGGTGTATGGCAGGTCACTCATGGACAATCTCAGAGCCTCGGTATCATCTCTGCAGAAGAGCGCTGATAACGAGTGTGCAGGGCAGGACACACGTTATAAAAGAAACGTGTACAAAGGACCGAGCAGTTTGCCTTCTCTCTGCCTCTATTTGGGTCCCTCCCCGGGAAACACTAATGTCACTGGTTAAGTTTCCAGCTACTAATTTGCCAAAAGCCAGGAGCAGTTTGCAGAAGTTCAGTATATGCCCTCTGTTCTTTGCTTTGCCCTGGCTCCAGAGATAAGCAGAAATCTCCAGCACTTTCTCCGTCATCCCTCTGCTTACTCATAGTACAGTGATTATTCCCCCCATCTCAGGAGCTGAGAGGGTGGAGGAAGCCTCACCTGGGCCTTGAGCTTGAACCACCTACTCCAACCTGATCACCAGAGGGACCTGCCCACGTGTGCAGCTAGTGATGAGGCATTTTGATTTCCTGAGGTCTGTGTATTTATAGGTCTTCCCAGGTGGCGCTAGTGGTAAAGAGCCCGTCTGCCAATGCAGGAGACAGGAGACAGGAGAGATGCGAGGTCAATCCCTGGTTGGAAAGATGCCCTGGAGGAGGGCATGGCAACCTACGGCCAGTATTCTTGCCTGGAGAATCCCATGGACAGAGGAGCTGGCAGGCTACAGTCCATGGGGTCACAAAGAGTCGGACACAACTGAAGCAACTTAGCATGGAGGCACATGTATTTATAGCTCCAGGGAAACCCCACGTGGGAGGAGAGAGGACCTGCAGAACAGGATTTGGAGACTTCCAGGTCTCTGACTACAACCTCAACTAGCACTACCTCTCGGAATACAATGGCAGCCAGCACACACCAAAAAGAAGCCCCACTCTCCTGAACGAAGACCGTGTGAAATTCTCCTCCGAGCTGCTTCAGTTCCAGAGATAAGGACACTTCCACTCTCCTTTTAAAAGTCCCCCTTCCTAATAGCGGGCAGACAGTCCTTGGCTGGAGTTTTCTGACAGACACTCAGAAGCCCTTCTTGCCTGGGAGTGTCTGGTGGGAAGAGGGCAGCCCCTGCTTCTGGCCTTTGCCAGGCAATGAGGCAGGGCTCTTTCCTGGGAGGTGTTTGCACTTGACTCAGAGAAATAAATACCAACTGTAAAGAGGTCTCCACTTAGTGACACCCTCCCACACTAGCAGGCTCTCTTTTCTAGCACGGCACTCAGACTTTTGTTTTTAGTGATAACATCTAGGCTTCTTTATTTCATTAGAAACAGATACAAATGCAGAAATGGCCAGAGCGTCATCATATGTTCCTATGCTCTATTAAAAACTACATATAACCCAAAGGTAGAAACCACACAAATGTCCATGATCAGATCCGTGGATAAATAAGACGTGCTTTTATGCAGTGGAATATTATTCGGCCTGCTGTTCCATGGATGAATCTTACAGACATTATGCTAAATGAATGAAGCCAGACACAAAAGGACAGATACTGCATGATTCCACTTATATGAGTACACAGAAAAGATGAATTTCCGGAGAGAGAAAGTAGAATAGCAGTTACTAGGCTAGGAGAAAGAAGGTGAGTGGGGAATTAGTGCTTACTGGGCATAGCAATGAAGCAGGGGCAGTGAAGAAGTTATGGATGGACAGTAGCCATGGTTACACCATATTATCAGTGTACTTAATGCCGCTGAATTGTACAGCTAAGAATGGTTAAAGTGGTAAATTTGATGTTACGCATATCTTTCTACAATAGAAAGAGATAGAGAAAGGAAGGCAGGGAGGGAGGAAAGGAGGGAGGAAGAAAGAGAAAGAAAGGAAGAAAGAAGGAAAGGGAAAGAAAGGACCATCAAGCAGGCCTGGGATAACAAGTCCTTAGAAAGGGAGGGTCCCAGGGTCCCAGAATCCCAGCCCTGCTTCCAGATGTCACAGGCACAGCGCTTTTCTGAGTGACCAAGAGAAAAATCAAAGCCAGAGGAACCACTGCTCTTTACAAGATCTGGCAAAGGGCACTTATGATAGCAATGCTCCTGACAAAATAATGGACTCTGCAATTGCTTCTCATCATTTGTGGGGTGGGGTCAGCCTGCCCCAGAGGTGGGGGGTGGGGCAACAGGACTCCCCTTCCCAAGGCCCCAGAGCCATTCGACTAGATAGTAACCAAGTGAGCTTATTGTCATTTTCAGCACATGATTCATGAACATAGATATTATTTATTTCTAAGTTATAACTGTTAAGTTCTCCAGCCATTTCGTAAAAAGATGATTGTCTTCAAACAATGGCATTTTCCAGCTGCCATAACTGTAAAATTCAATTCCCTCATTTTTGCTCAAGAAATATAAAAAGTTTCTGACTTCACTGTTCCATTGTAAACAGATTTCCTGCTAAATATTTTCTGGAATGTGTTAATTTCTTGGCCTTCTAAATAATCCGAGCTAAGAATACAATAAATGATAAAAATATGCGTGTGTGCATGCATGCTAAGTCACTTCAGTCCAGTCCGACTTTTTGTGATCCTTTGGACTGTAGCCCACCAATCTCCTCTATCCATAGGATTCTCCAGACAAGGATACTGGAGTGGGTGTCATTTAACCAAAATGTATGCAACACATTTGAAATGATCATTTCAATATGTAATTGATTTAAAAATTATTAATTAAATATTTTACATTCCTCCTTTTATTTGTCCTAAATCTTAAAATTCAAAGTATATTTTGTACTAAGAACACATTTCAGTTTGGGCCAGCCATGTTTCAGGTGGTCACATGAGGCTAATGCTACTACTATATTTTGGACAGAGAGGAGAACGGTATAGAAAATATACGAAAAGCTCAAAAGCAAGACTGCTCCTCAGCAGGGATATAAAGAATCATACATAAAACATCTGGGACATTTCAAAGAGGTGGTTGCATCTGAATTGACCCTTGAGAATTTTTAAGTTAGGAAATGCTATACTCAGGCATTATATGAAGAGCTGACTGGAAGCTGATTGGATGGTTGGGAAAAGGATAGAAGGATTTGAGAGTCTAGGCAAGAAAGTTGGGAACTGGGGCAAAGACCATGGTGGATTTAAGAGATCTTTTGGAGGTGGAATTAGGACTAGAAATAGAGTAGAAGACACTGTAGGAGGTTACCCAGCAGCCTTTTCTTTTTCTTCCCTGTTAACAAGAGATCGATTCTGTCCAGGTGCTCTGTATCCCTCTGCAATATCTTGTTATTTGTAGGGAGGCAGGGGGCAATGCAATGGCACCCCACTCCAGTACTCTTGCCTGGAAAATCCCATGGATGGAGGAGCCTGGTGGGCTGCAGTCCAGGGGGTCGCTAAGAGTTGACTGAGCGACTTCACTTTCACTTTTCACTTTCCTGCATTGGAGAAGGAAATGGCAACCCACTCCAGTGTTCTTGCCTGGAGAATCCCAGGGACAGCGGAGCCTGGTGGGCCGCGTCTCTGGGGTTGCACAGAGTTGGACATGACTGAACTGACTTAGCAGCAGCAGCAGCAGGGGGCAATGAGAGGAGAGAAGAGGATAGGATTCCCAGCCCCAGGAGAGTGGACCTTGATGTTGTTGTTTCTTCACTAAGTCATGTCCAACTCTTGTGACCCCAAGGACTGTAGCCCCAACAGGCTCCTCTGTCTATGGGATTTCCCAGGCAAGAATACTGGAGTGGGTTGCCATTTCCTTCTCCAGGGGATCCTCTTGACCCAGGGATGGAACCTGTGTCTCGTGCATTAGCAGGTGGATTCCTTACCACTGGGCCACCAGACAAGCCCAGATCTTGCTTAGCATAAGCCAATTATAGTAACTTTATTTTGTCATTGACTGGCTTAGAAATGGACATGGAATCCAGTTTTGGCCAGTTGAGACTTACTGGTTATATTGCAAGGAGGGACTTCTTAGCTATTAAGGAAAAATGCAAGGAAGAGATGATCTCTTCCTGCCTGTCATGTGTGATGAGATGAGGAGGTAATATCCGTCATCCTGAAGTGAGTCCACTGACATCTGAGATTGGCAGAGAGAAAATATAGACTCTTGATGACATCATCAAAGCACAGAATTAACCAATCCTGGAAACACTCCACTTCTGGACTTGTTGTTTTGTGAGAGAATATTTTTACTGATTATTCAAGAACTGTGGGGTTATCTCTTACTTGTAGGTTAGTTTTCTAACAGATAAGGGGAAAAGTCAGATAATGCCCCAACCACTAGTAACAGCCATAATATCTTTCCTTTGTTCAGCAGGATGTATAGAATGTGGAGCTCTTGCACCTAATGTCTTCACGGAAATCCCTCTAACAGCCCAGGGAGGTGTTTAGGCAGATACCATGGTCTACTTTCATCCATATCTCTCTCCCCGATTTTCCTTTGCATTCCCAGAAACTAGTACAGTACCCGGAACAACAAGAAAAATTGCTATCATTTCTCAAACTTTTTCTATGTATTTGAAATGGTTCAATATTTTATATACAAAATCTGACTTTATTTCCTCATTTACAAGAGCTTACCACAGCTCTATAAGTTGGGTTATTATCACCACACAACAGATGAGAAAACTGAAGCTCAGAGAGTTTAAGTGATATGTTCAAGTCTCAGTTAGTGACAGAGCTGCAACTTGACCCCAAGTATGTCTCTGTAAAGGTTTTGTTCTTTACCCCTGGGATACAGTGGCACAGAGCAAATCCTTGTGTTTACTGAATGAATGAATCACTCAATTCAACAGAATAAATGGGTGCCCAAAGAGAGTAAGTGCCTTGCATAATGTCATCCAGTTAAAGACAAATCCATGACTTAACACACGTGTTCTGCCCTCGAGGCCATTGCTCTTTCGACCAAAGCCTATGACTATCATTTTCCCCAGCTTTGTTGACGTGTCAATGACAAACCATGACTATTATTTATTTGGTGCTTGGTTAGACGTTATGTTAAATGATTCCTGGCAATTTCTTTGTGTATGAGTCTTTTCTCTATGGCCGATTGTCAGTTCCTTGCGGTGGCACAGTTTTGTTTTGTTTTTTTACAGCTCCCACAAATATCAGAACAATGCATTTTCACAGTTAATAGCTCAATTTTTAAATATACTGTTAGTGTTGCAATGTTGGCCGCTCAGTCGTGTCCGACTCTTTGCGACCCCATGGTCTGTAGCCTGCCAGGCTCCTCTGACCATGGGGAATCTCCAGGCATGAATACTGAAGTGGGTTCCCATTCCCTTTTCCAGGGGATTTAAATATAGCATCTTCAAAATATAGATCTATCCTGGTTAGCATAACCATAACTCCTGGTGGGCCTACAATGTCCTGGTTTACACCTGTTACGCTGGCTTTATTAATAGTAGAGTAATATTAATACCCTCCAAAATAGTCCTGTTTGGACACTAAATTGAAGGGCTACCTTAATCATGGTAAATACGAGCTTAGTCTGGCCTGTTTAGCTATGCTTTGTCAACCACACCCAGCACACCTGCCTTTGGATAAAGGAGGATCCAGCAGCCGTCAAGGCTCATATTTAACAGAGAGATTTCAAGCACAGCCCTATCACACTTCACCACCTCTTCTGTCTACCACTCATCCCATTCTCTCCCTTCTTTCAAAAATATTTTTATTTATTTTACTGGTCTCCTTTCCAGCAGCCTCCTACCAGCCTGCACCTCACATCGTAAGTCTTGCTGGCAGAAATGAGGTAATAGGTTTTGAAAAGCTAGGGAAATACCTTACTGTCTAGCTTCTATTTTTGGCTGAAATCCTCTTCAACTAAGGATCAACGTGGAAAAAGCAAACCTTTTATGGGTAACCTTTTGGCCTCTACGTCCCATGCAAGATTGTTATGTTTGGGAATGTGGGGCTATGTGGCAAACCGGAGTCGTTGTGGTTGTTGTTTTAGCCAGTGAACATGTACGGTAGTGGCAACAAGAGATTCCCAGTGTGTTAATACCATTATGGCCTAAGCTTGAACTATGAATACTTTGAGTTCTGGAATTATGACTGACATGAAGAGAGTAAGAAGCAAACTAGTTCTTAAACGCACTGTACAAACTGCGGTGTCTTACAGAGGAGATCTGTCGGAGATTAAACGTTTGTTCCCCCTCTTTTTTTTAAGAGGAGTCCCTGTCAGTTATTTTTTTCAATCTGTTTTAGTTTTTTTATTCTAGCCTTTTTGGGCTATGCCGTGCACCATGCAGGCTCTTCATTCCCCAACCAGGGATCGAAGCCGTGCCCTCTGCATTGGGAACATGGAGTCTTAACCACTGGACCACAGGGATGTCTTTCTCCTGCCTCATTTTTATTAAGACAAATGGAAAAATCAGATCAGGAGTGGCCTCATTTGTGAGTATAAATGGAGAGCTAGTGGTTGTATTGTCTATGGAAAGAAGTATTTCAAGATCCTTCATGCTGAGGATTTAATAGAAAAGCAGGTACTCTATTTTGGTGAAAGACTTGAGAAAAAGATGCCATGAGGTGGTAGATGCTTAGAGGCTTTGACTCAGCACAACTGGGGCTGATCTGTGTTCTGAAGAGTTTTCACAGGTGCACCTTCTTGGTTGGGATGCTCTCTTGGCCTGAGTGATCAGCAGGACTAGCTAGGATTCCCCACAGCAGTGGACAAGCAGTGACTGTCAGACTGCATGGGACCAGTGTTCAACATCACCACTGTGTGACAATGAGAAGCAAGAACACGGCGGGCCAGTGAGACCTCAGCAACCTAGGTGAGGCATGTGGAAGATGAGCGCTGCCGTGGCACTGAATGAGCCTTGGAGAATGCTGAACAATTAAGGGAAGGGGGCGGACCAAGAGAGATGTACTGATTTGCCTGCTAATAGGTTGTATGAGAGTCCCAAAGATTTAAGTAAAGATCAGGAGGAATGCAACTTCACTTAAACCCCAGTTTGTGGAATAATTCTCACTAGTTACAAATGCATCTGATGAGAATCTGGCTGGATGAGATTATCCTGGTAAGAAACTGGCTCAAACACACACTCTACAAAGTGTGTTTTCTTTCATGATTATTCAATGCATCCCACTAGAAACTCTACTATTTAATATATAAGTTATATTGACTCTTATTCACCCATGACAATAAGTTATGCAACATAGCCATCTTTTCAATAAGAGTGTTGCTAGTAACTTCTGGAAGAATTCACAAAGTCCAAGACAATAGACTCATATGTCTCTGTCTTCTTTTTAAGATTTTGTTATTCTTTCATGAACATCTTTCCAATGAGCAGAAACTATCTCACGCTGTAATTCTTTTTCCTCTCCTTGTTCCTCTTAGGTTCCATGTAAATATTTACACATCACCACTCCAGCTCCAACTGTTTACCTAACATAGCCTTCAGATCCCGTCCTCAACATCTCATCAGATAACTTCATGTTTTCCGTTATCTGATATCACCTCTCATAACATTTCCACCTTGATGGGAAAAACAACCTTCCAAACTCAAAATCTGATCTCTCTTTTAAAAAGAAAATTAGTTAAACATTCAAGGTGCCATGAGAATATGGTCCAAAGCCGTTGATTGCTTTTTCACGGGTCACTCCATTTTCATGATCTCTTTGGGAGACAATATAGAATGTGACTTCACCCCCAAAGGCTGCTGGACCAGCTGCTCAGAGAGGGCTTGCCACTACTGGCTCCTGTGGTTTCTTCCCCACAAAGAGTAAGATGGAGGGGAGGAGAAAGGCTAGGGGAGAAATGGCTGTCTTTCTTTCCTAGTGCTGATGAAGTATGTTTGAATTCCAGGGGTCTGAAAGATCTCATTTTCCCATGAAATTATTTCTCACTTGTCATTCTCCATCACCTCGTGTTCCAGACAGTCATCAGTTTTTATCAGTTCTATCTCAGAAAAATGTACGAAATGTATGGCATTGTTTTCTCTTTCTCTGTCTTTTGGCGACTCTGGCTTTATTTGTTCTCAGAGAAATGCCCAGATGCATGGGCTTTCACCAAGTACAAACTGAATGTGAACGTAATATCTTGCTTGCACTAGTGTATTCATTTCCTAACGAGCTTCCCCTCTAGACTATTCCCCCTGCAGCTATCCGATGGCTATCAGCTATCAGCTAAAACTCACATCTCTATGCTGCCTTCTTGCTTGCAAATACCAGCGACACCCCACTGTAATGTCAAGTCTAATCCCTCAGTCTGACATTACAAATCGCTGAGCAATCTGGCCCCACAACCTGTCTTTTCTAAAGCTCTTGACCCTCTCTCCACTCACTCCTGCCCCAACCACCGGGAGGAGCAGGCTCTTTTTATGTGTCCTGTGCCCCCATCTCACCTCAGGTGTCTCCTGCATGGTCTACAACTCTTCCGCATACTGCCCAGACACTATCAATAAAGCCTGAATCAACTGCTTACGCTTAAGCTACAAATGAGCATTCATGGAGCATGTTCTAGGTGTCAAACACTGTTGTGAACATATTACATGCCATTCTAATGTTCCTTTGAATCCCAAATAGCAATAAGAGTCAGGCTTTAATTCATTCACTAACTTGTTTACCCAGTTGATAATGACATCTGGTATCAAAGGTCAGGCGCTTGTACTCTTCGGGTATATGATATCCCACCCACCCTGTCCCACCGCCTCCCCCACCATGCGCCTCCAGCACATATCTTTGCAATAGTGCTTACCAGATGACAAAGAGAGCTGCGGTTGAATGTTCTCTGGAGGAATTATGAACACCTCAATAGCAAGGCTGGTCTTTATAAATCTGCATATCTCTAGTGCTTAGCATACTGCTGGCACAAAGCGTGTGCAGAACACTTATTTTTTGGTAACTGAATTTGAATCTATGCATCCAATAATAGGAAAAAGCTCTGTCCCAACTGAACAGGGTAGTCGAGCCATATGTAGCTCTCAGAGCTCTTTTACCTAGAAGGAATAATCCAGTGACTCAACTGGATAATAAGGAAGCTTTCTCCACTTTCATCTGTAACCTATTTCATAAATACATTTAACTCACCTACAGGAACTTGGCGTTGTAACATTCATGGCAAGCACCTGCAATTCAACCAAGCAGGCAAGCAGAAACGGCCCACACTTTCAATATCAGCATTGCTTAATCTGAAGTACTTTTTGGAAGACAAAGAAGCATTCATAAAATGGAACAGCAGTGCAGGTTGATAATGAGAAAGTTTTACAACAAAATGTCTTGCTGTCTTACACGGTGCTTCCATGCCACTGGCTGGAAGAAATTTTTACAAAGATTCTCTCTGCAAAGTATAGGCAACACGCCAGAGAGGTTGTCAGAGTCTTTAAAGACAAGAAAACTGAGTGACAGAGGAGAGGACAAGAGAGGAAGGAGGAAGGGAGCGGCAGCAGGAAAGACTTGCCTTTAATCCCCTGCTACAGACGGGAAATTGTAAGCAGGAAAATGAAGACAATGCACCGTTTATTCTCCTGTTAAGAGCTCTCATCTGAATTTCAGGTGGGTCTTGAGAAAATACCAGGTGCCTGCCTAATCTCAGCCAGGGACAGCAATATCTTCTTTTCTACTCTTATGATTCAACCATGAAAGAAAGCATTCTGGAAAGCAAGCAGCAGGGTGCTAAATGCACATTCCCAAGAAGACCAGAGAAAGTCGCCAAAGTTTCAGGCTGCCCAGTTGAATTTCCAGGGGCTACAGCCACTATTCTTTCTTTCCTGTGTATGGAAAAATGTGAAAATGTACAGGCACCCTCAGCATATGACTTGGGTAGCAATATCTGATGCTTCGTGTGTGCACACGCATGCTCAGTCACTTCAGTGATGTCCAACTCTTTGCGACCCTATGGACTGTAGCCCGCCAGGCTCCTCTGTCCATGGGATTCTCCAGGCAAGAACACTGGAGTGGGTTACCTTGCCCTCCTCCAGGGATCTTCCCGACCCAGGGATCGAACCCAAAGCCTCCTGAGTCTTTTGCATCACAGGCGGATTCTTTACTGCTGAGCCACCAGGGAAGCCATTGGATAAAAATGTATCATCAGTAGACCACATCAAAGGAGAGAGACTGACCTGGCCCCTGATTAAACAGTTCCCAATACTTACTCTCCCTTATAAATTCAATAAAAGGCAACCACTCCTGCCTTCTGACTGAATTTCCAAAGCCAGACCAGACCCCAGTCAAGATGGTGGTCTGTAAACAAGGTCCCATTAGCCTGGTCCTGAAATGAGTCTCCAAGAGCTACTGACTGAAAATACACAGATTAGGCTTGGTTAGAGGACAGCTTATTCCATCTCTTCCAGTGGAACACCTCAGATACTGATAATCTGTCATGCCAAGAACATGTAGCCTGGATTTTCCACTCCTATGCTGTTTGGCTGGTCTGGCTAGCAATGGAGTTTATTTTTACAATGCTTATCACTCTGGCTTTACCCCTCACCAGCGGGCTCTGAAGTAGCTGGAAACAAGAGCCAGCTGTGGGCCCAGCTGAGCAGCCAGCCACTTGGAACCCTTCTACACTGGCAGAAGAAAGGAATTGGCCAAAGGTCATACTGCTAAATACTCTGGGAAGAATAGATGAAAAAACAAGGGGCAAGGAACCTCCATTCATCCTAAAGCAAATGCAAACTGACATCTAGATTAAGGATAACTGAGGTTCCAGGAGAGTGTCTGGCTAACTTAGCCAGACACAGTCAACTTCTTGCTAATTCAGATAAATGAAGAAAGGCCTGTGTGCATTAGGGAAATTCCAAAACCATAAAGCAGAGGATTTTTTTTTCAAGTCCATAGAGCAACTGAACTTTTATTTTAACCATAAGTTTCAAACTAAGGTGTGGTGGAGCCCTCTGCTACTGAATCTGCAGCTCATTTGGCACAAGCAGCAGTCATTTAAATTCAGTCATTCATGAAGTTAAGTCCTGCAAAGCCTTGCTCTCATGAATATGATAAACATCACCCCTTACACTCCTGTTTACTATTTATATACCCAGCTTGGCCTTCCTTCAAAGGCATCATAGAGATAAACCCAGCCCAGTTCAGGTCGAATGAGCATAAGTCGTTAGCACGGTACTAGTAGATGAGGTTTTTCCTTGATCGTTGGGAGCCTTGTGCTCTGTCCCCTTCCTCATGGGAGCAGTGAAAAGTTTGAACAGATGTTCAGATTCAGGGGGAGGGAACGCTTTATTGCTGCTCTATTTACTTCCTCCAGGAGGATCTGTTTTCACTTCCTTATGGACCAGAGAGAACAATTCTACCAGCTTAACTGCTACCTGGGGGAGGGGAAGCCTGGGATTCTGGTTCCCATGAAGCATGATGAATTAAGAAAGGAATGCAGTCTGCCATGAAACCACATTTACCTCTGGTTTTTTGTTCCCAAAATTAGGTCAGCAAATTTGCTGGAGCAGTAGCTTGATCTCAGGGTGCATTAATGAAGCAGCTTCTCGGCTGGAACACGAATCCTTTTTAGTCTGAGTCTATCTTCTGCATCTGTTTTACAACAGGCGGCCTCTATAGCTTAACCTGAAGGGGTGTTTAAGTGTACAGAGAGCCAATCTATGACCATGTTGCCTTCTGACATTTGTTTTCCTGCAGTATTTACCCTGGGATTGAATAGTGTTTGTTCTGGGCATTATAATAAAAGCTCTCTGCAAAAGTCTCTTGGATGAAAGTGCATGAACCAAATCATCCAATCAACAAACATTTATTGAATACTCACCATGTGCCAGGTGCTGAGAATGTGAGATTCAGCCCTGCCCTTTAAGACCTTATTATATAGTCAGTGACAGAAATATTTACAGATTGTCTGAGTGAGGACTTTTATTTGTCTTCCAGTACTCCAGTACTCTTGATAACAGAATCCGTCAAGCTGGACATATGGCTCCCCTATAAACTATGCTTCTTGACTTATCTTAAGTATAGTCATGTGACTAAGATCTGTCCAGTGGAATATGAGTAGAAGTGAGCTGTGCAACTTCTGAGTCATATCCTTAAAAAGAATCCATTGGCTCATATTTCCTACTCCTCCCTTNGGGATTCTCCAGGCAAGAACACTGGAGTGGGTTGCCATTTCCTTCTCCAATGCATGAAAGTGAAAAGTGAAAGTGAAGTCACTCAATTGTGTCTGACTCTTAGCGACCCCATGGACTGCAGCCCACCAGGCTCCTCCATCCATGGGATTTTCCAGGCAAGAGTACTGGAGTGGGGTGCCATTGCCTTCTCCAGAATACCCTCTAGAGGTTTCCAAAACCTAAAGGAGAAAGGCCATTTTGCTTTCCATTGGAATATGACCTAGACACGCCCTCCTCTGACTGACACATGTTTGCTCACTGACCCTCAGTATGTCAAATCTGAAACAGGCAGGCATGATGGGAAGGGAATGGGGATTCTCTCTTCTGCAGGGACACTTGTGAACATCTTCAACACCCATCTCCAACAGCGACTTCCATCAGCTCAATTGTACAAAGGTTAAAAAAAACTCTTCCTAATTTTGATTCTAATAAATGACCTGAAGAAAGGCATGTCCTTGTTTGTTTACATATATAAATTTAGAAGCACTGTGAAATCTCAAACAAAATTAGCCACCCAGGAGAAAGAAAACGAAAAAAAAATCAGATAACTTAATTAACCAAGGCTGAGCCACGTACACTCACAGGACCCAGGGTAATGTGGGCCAGCTGGGCTGAAGCGAGGGCAGACAAGCGTGGATGAAGAGCCAGAGGCCCAGGAACAGAGTCTAAACAACAGGAGGGAAGGTCACTGGCCGATTGATGAGGCTTCTGCTGTCCTTGTCACTGAGCGTGAAGAAGAGTCCTGGAGCCCTGGAAGGTTCCTAACGTCATCATTATTTGGATAAGCCAGGAGACAACAGTCCCAGAGAGGCGTCCTTTGTGACCAGATGTTTCAGAGAGAAAGTTTTGGGTTTGGGAAACCAACTGTGTAACCTTGTGTTCTCCAACCGGACACCACAAGTATTGATGTTTCTGTGCAGGTGCTAGACTGCTTTGGAATAGCCAAAAGAACCCATTCATTGATTCCCCTGTATTATTCATTTCTCCCACAGAGTGCTCCGAACAGCTGAACATGCCCAGCATACTAGACTGACTCCCTTTAAGAAATTCCATCTAGAGCTGGTGTTATATGCATAAAAAAATTGTCATAATTATTGTTTCCTGGATTTTCCCCATTACCTATGGCCTCCTATAAACAGGCTCTTTCTGACTATCTGAGAGCAACTATTTACACTGAAGAAATGATTAAAAATGCCAGAATCACTATGCAAATGCTCTGCTGCCTTCCTGAAGAGAAGTAGGCTGGCAAATATAGTTGCTATTTCTTTACCAGGAAAAAATAAAGTTAAAGAGAGCAGCATGCCTGTGTGTGCCAGCTGTCATCTGGGACAGAGGGGCCTCTTGACCCACTTGGCAAACAGCACCATCTTCCAAGTCTCTTTTTCTCTCCCAAGGCACAGGGCAGACATGGCCACAGTCCAGATTTCCCAAGGACCTGGTTTCAAATAATTTCATTTCCAACACAGAGATTTGTTGAAATCTACATGTGGTTTAATCCTCATGCTGGTTGAAGACTGTTCACGTAAATGCTTAAGAAATAGATAAAATATTTAGTCTGGTCTATGACTCAGGGTTAAGAAAATAAGGTCACTATGTGTTCATATATTATGTGTAGCCATGACATTTAAATTTAACCCTCCCAATCAAACATAACTTACAATGCAGAGTTTGGACAAATGAGCTATTTTTCTTAGTCACTGCAGTTGCGGGTCTGATCTAAGTCCCAATTCCTCCCCCATCAAAGTAGCTTACTTTCCTTCTATGCACCCTTTCCAAAATATAAAAATAAAAATGAAGTGCTGTAGGGTAGGTGCAGATGGACGAGCTGCACAAGCAATAACAAGCCCCAACTCTTTTCCTGGCGGTGCTTTGGTGGCTCTACCTGAGGCAGGTGCCTCAGTAGAGTTTTTGCAGGAACCACATGAAGATCATGGCACCTCCAGATAAGCAAGTTCAGGGTAGGGGTGGGTCGGGGCAGGTGAAAATTTTCACAAAAATGCATCATTCCTTGGGTGCAGCAGCATAAAAGAAACACAACTGATTTGGGAAACTGCTTAAAATAAACACTACCCACTATAAAAGAGCTGGAAAAAAAAATAGCCCATTCTTGTTCCATCTCCCTTTTCCCTTTAAGCTTCCAAAGCCTGTGGTTACAAAACATACTTGGAGGCAGCCTTTGCTTCCATATGCCTACATTTTCCAAAAGGTTCAGACTAGACACTGAAGGGCCTGTGTGCCTGCTCAGTTGCTCGTGTCCAACTCTTTGTGACCCTATGGACTGTTGCCCACCAGGCTCCCCTGTCCATGGGATTCTCCAGACAAGAATGCTGGAATGGGTTGCCATGCCCTCCTCCAGGGAATCTTCCCGACCCAGGGACTGAACACACGTCTTAGTCTCCTGTATTGGCAGGTGGACCGCTGAGCCACCAGGAAGCCCCACTGAAGGGCCCAGCAGACCTTTAATAGCTGGAACTGAGACTTCCCTGGGGTCCAGTGATTAAGACTCCACATTCCCAGTGCAGGGGGCCTGGGTTAGATCCCTGGGTCTAGATCCTCAGGGAACCAGACCTTCTGTGCTCCAACAAAACCCTACTGCAGCCAAAGAAATAAATAATAAAATAGCTGAGACTAATTCCAACGGAAAATATTAAGAACATATTTTATATCTGTGGAGAGTTTACTTTTTGCAAACTATTTTCATGACTGTCTTGAAGTACGATGGGCAGGATTATTACAAGTTTGGATAGGTGAAACAAAAAAAGTACCAAGTTAGGACCAGCACTCACATCTCCTGATTCTTAGTCTTACACAAAAATCACCTCAGCAATCACTTTGTGTCAGTTGAGTATTTAATTCTGAACAGTCAAGGTGCTATCTGTGCAGTGTGGCATAGCTAGATTCATGCATTCACTTGAAGAATAGTCACTCACAAACAGTGTTTGGGGCCGCACTGTGTGCCAGAGAGAAGTCGACAAGCAGGGGCCCCGCCTTTATGCTGTCTACAGCCTCGTCTTATGCCCCTACCTGAGCAGTCGGGGCCTGGGAATGAGGCCACGTGCCACAGACGGTTCTACACACCCCTGAGAAGTGAGGACGAGGTTTACGGCAGAAGCTCCAGGAGTAAAGAAGGCCAAGAGCCATAGGAGGTGGGACTTCTTCCCAAGGAGAAAAGGGTCCATGATAAAACCAGTTTGGGAAACCAATCTTACCATATTTTCTCTTAGAAATATACATGCACATTAAAAATAAAAAGTTCTCTAATCAAGAACATACCAACTTTCATTTACCCAGCAAGTCTGTCTACCATGGGACAGTCCTAGAACAAGCCTCCTACACATCCCGCTCTGGGACATGCTCACAGTCTTAGAGTGGAGTCAGCAGGTTCTGATTTAGAAAACATATTTTCCCAGTTGCACCCATATTTGTCCGTATGACCTGTGAAGATACTCACTTCTGAAACCTCCTAGGCTTAAACAACTCTTGAAGCAGCCAGAGAACAAGGCCCTGCTGGTTCCCAACAGTGAATGCTGGACGGCTATTCCAGAGATGGCTTCTTCAGCCTTGGGCACCTTCTCTGGTTTCCAGGTCATGTGTTTTTTGACCTCATGGCCTCTATAACCTCTGACTTGAAGCTCTCTTGTGCCCTTTGAGCTGAGTCCTGTCACAATCCCATTTAGCTTCCTGGCACCTGTTCTAATTTTTTTTGTGTGTTAGTTGCTCGGTCACGTCTGACTCTTTGTGACCCCATGGACTGTAGCCCACCAGGCTCCTCTGTCCATGGAGTTCTGCAGGCAAGAATATTGGGGTGTTTTCCATTTCCTTCTCCAGGGAATCTTCCCGACCCAGAGATCGAACCCAGGTCTCCTGCATTACAGTTTAATTCTTTCCTGTTTGAGCCACCAGGGAAGTCCTCATTCTTTAGCCCAAGGATATTGCCTGACCCTACATCTCTGAGGTAAGGGGTTCCCTTGTTAGGGCTTGTCTACTCTCATTTCAGAGTCAACATATTAAGTCACAACCATAAATCTAACCTTGCACTGCCTTGTGAGAATCAGTTACCTTGAAGATGAGGGTAATGGTCCATCTCCATTTAAACCAAGAGAACTTAACAGTGACCCACTGACCCTTGAAATGCCAGGGGCCTCAGATAACTGTATCACATATTACCTCATTGCACAACCCCAGCAAATGATGAGGTAGTTGCAATTTCTACCTCTGTTTTCTAAATTAGGTACTGATCCTTTGAGAGTTAGTAACTTGCCCACATCACAGAGCTAAAGTATCAGAGCCAGGATTTGAACCTTCACAGTCAAAGCTATGATTTTTCCCATAGTCATGTATGGATGTGAGAAACCACAAAGAAGGCTGCGTGCCGAAGAATTGACGCTTTCGAACTGTGGTACTGGAGAAGACTCTTGAGAGTCCCTTGGACTGCAAGGAGATCCAACCAGTCAATCCCAAAGGAAACCAACCCTGAATATTCACTGGAAGAACTGATGCTGAAGCTGCAGCTCCAATACTTTGGCCACCTGATGCGAAGAGCCAACTCATTGGAAAAGACCTGGATGCTGGGAAAGATTGAAGGCAGGAGGAAAGGGAGAATGAGATGGCTGGATGGCATCACTGACTCAGTGGACATGAGTTTGATCAAGCTCCGGGAGATGGTGAAGGACAGAGAGGCCTGGCGTGCTGCCGTCCATGGGGTCACAAAGAGTTGGACACACTGAGCGAATGAATAACAACAAAAGTCAGCCCTCAGAATACGTGCTGGTCTGAGCCAACAAACCTCCCTTGATCCCTGCCTCTTACAAAAGTGCCTGTTCATCTTCCAGAACCACTGCTCAGGAGCATGGCACTCCTATGGGGTCAGGATCCCGGAGAAGCCCTCGGCGCCCAGCACCACCCCTCCCCCACTGGTCAGCATACCATATACCCTGGCTTTGTTCTCCTCTCCCTGCCCCTCTGTCAGAGCGAGGCATTTCTACTGGAGTTAACCCTGTGCTCATGTTTCTTTTCTGGTGACAACATGCTTTAACCCAAGCTAAACGTAGACTTTAATGGTAAGATGGTGGAGACCTACATGGGGAGACTGTTGAGTCAGGTGTGGAACTTAGCATCCCACGATCCCCTGCTCACTTTGCTTGGCCCAGCATTCTCAACCGTCCCTGCACAGAAGCATCGTGGAAACTTTTCATCTGTTTATCTAATTATCTATCTGACAAAAAACTTATGTCCAGGTCACATCACAAACCAAATGACTCAAAATCTCCAGGAGTGGGGCCCTAATACTGGCATGTTCTTAAAAAGCTCTGGGTGACTTTATAACAGACTAGAGTTGAATACTCCTATTTTAAATATGGAGCTAGCCATGTAAACAGAAACTCTGTGTCTAAATTTTGGTCTTCGTACATCCCATGGAGGCTGGTGAAAGAGGACAAATGTGTTTTCTCAGAGGAGGGAAGAGGTTTTAGAATCACAGGCCTGATGCTGATTTCCACGTGTTCCTGGGCCAGAATCAACTTCTTTAGGGTTTGGTTGTCTGATCCAGGAATGAGGGGTTAACGCTAGCTTGCCTCAAAGGTGAATAATGAGAAATGAGTAACTCAGGTGGCCATGAGGTACGACTTAGGCAAAGTTAAAATGCTTTTGCGACAAGCAAGGATCTGAGTGATTTGCCCCTTAAACACAGTCAAGACAGCCCAATAATTATAAATAAGGAGCCAGCTTGAAGTGCAATGAAGCAGGCAGCATGGGCTCACTGATGGTTGCTTTTCTTTCTCCCAGTAACATCTTCCCTCTGGATAGCAATTTGACAATAAATCAAAAGTAAAGAACATAGTATCCTGAAGCTCCTTTGGCACATTCCCACAAAGCCAATACTGTCCTGCTGACAAACTGTCTCCTAGAAACAGGTGTGCCTCAACTTAGAGAAAGTGGATCTACAATGAAAGAAACAGCCAAAGTGTTCTTCCACTTTAGAAAGCTTTCTTGCATTGGGAATCTCCCTTGTGCATAATTCATTAAATTATTAGTCTTGGAAGGAATAAAAATCAATTCAAAATGGAGATATAGCTCTGAAGTGACCATGTTTACCAGTGGGGAAATGTGCTTTAATTTATAAAACCTTTACAGTAACTCTTGATATTTAAAGTGAGGCTTATTGCCATGAAGCTATAAAGAGCTGTAAGAGGAAAAAGACTTATTTATACATACGGTGTTCAGCCCTTTCCAATCACCAGCTTTTCTCATAAGGGATGGAGTGATGGAGAGCTTGGTCAGTGGGTCAGGGCAGAGGCAGTCACCACTATGAGGAGTTCTACCACGGCATGCCAATTCTACCAGGCAGGCTCTCCCCTCCTATAACTCTCAAGTGGCCAGCACTGAGGTTAGCCTGCACTGAACAAGAACCATTTAACACTGACACCCCACCCCCTTGCCATGTGTCTATGATAAGCTGAGTGCTATT
The DNA here is from genome assembly GCA_006410935.1 of Redunca redunca. Lineage (NCBI taxonomy): Eukaryota > Metazoa > Chordata > Mammalia > Artiodactyla > Bovidae > Redunca > Redunca redunca. The sequence continues at coordinate 718,000 of SJYQ01014024.1, forward strand.
CTAGGCTTGCTAAGGAAAGTGACAAACTTATATGCAGGTCAGGAAGCAACAGTTAGAACTCGACATGGAACAACAGACTGGTTCCAAATAGGAAAAGGAGTACGTCAAGGCTGTATATTGTCACCCTGCTTATTTAACTTATATGCCGAGTACATCATGAGAAACGCTGGGTTGGAAGAAGCACAAGATGGAATCAAGATTGCCAGAAGAAATATCAATAACGTCAGATATGCAGATGACACCATCCTTATGAAAGAAAATGAAGAGGAACTAAAAAGCCTCTTGATGAAAAGTGAAAGAGGAGAGTGAAAAAGTTGGCTTAAACCTCAACGTTCAGGAAGAAGATCATGGCATCTGGTCCCATCACTTCATGGGAAATAGATGGGCAAACAGTGGAAACAGCGTCAGACTTTATTTTCTGGGGCTCCAAAATCACTGCAGATGGTGATTGCAGCCATGAAATTAAAAGACACTTACTCCTTGGAAGGAAAGTTATGACCAACCTAGACTACATATTCAAAAGCAGAGACAGTACTTTGCCAACAAAGGTCTGTCTAGTCAAGACTATGGTTTTTCTGGTGGTCATGTATGGATGTGAGAGTTGGACTGTGAAGAAAGCTGAGCGCCAAAGAATTGATGCTTTTGAACTATGGTGCTGGAGAAGACTCTTGAGAGTCCCTTGGACTGCAAGGAGATCCAACCAGTCCATCCTAAAGGAGATCAGTCCTGGGTGTTCATTGGAAGGACTGATGCTAAAGCTGAAACTCCAATACTTTGGACACCTGATGCGAAGAGTTGACTCATTGGAAAAGACTCTGATGCTGGGAGGGAGTGGGGGCAGGAGGAGAAGGGGACAACAGAGGATGAGATGGGTGGATGGCGCCACCGACTCGATGGACATGAGTTTGAGTGAAATCCAGGAGTTGGTGATGGACAGGGAGGCCTGGTGTGCTGCAATTCATGGGGACGCAAAGAGTCGGACATGACTGAGTGACTGAACTGAACTGAAGGAAGGTGAAATAATAGGGCAAGCTCCCTGCCCCTCGACTCTTATCAACTTATGGTGACCAAATACCCAAATCTGATAGCCATGATCTTTTAAGAAGTATCCCTAAATAAACTTAGAGGTAGGACTGAGAGCTAAAGTATAAGGTGGTTAGTCAAATCTGAATTTCGTATAAACAACCAATAAAGTTTTAGCACAAGTTTGTCCCAAATAAGGCTCCCCAGGTGGCACTAGGGGCAAAGAACCCACCTGCCAATTCAGGAGACATAAGAGACGTGGGTTTGATCCCTGGATGGGGAAAATCCCCTGGAGGAGGAAATGGCAATTCACTCCAGTATTCTTGCCTGGAGAATCCCATGGACAGAGGAACCTGGTGGGTTACAGTCCATAGGGTCACAAAGAGTGGGACACAACTGAACACACACAGTTGTATTTTTATTTGCTAAATTTGACAGTCCTACTTACGGGATCTGTAGAGTCTCATGTGAACTTTGCGAATTAGTCACACCCTTAGGTTGCTCCTCACAAATCGGCAGTTTGGCGGTGTTTTCCAGCTGTGGCAGTCATCCCTGGGCCGTGACTTCCTATTTGCATCAGATCTCTTTGTGACATGCAGTCACAAAAGAGTCTTCAGTGATAGTAGGTGGTCCTACTGGGTTGAGGGTACAGATTATGACTTCACAACTTACTAACTCCTAAAAGTAAGACTTGTCTTCAAGGCCTGAAGTGGTGCATATGTTCTAGAATTACTTGTTAAACACAAGGGCACAGAACTTGCCTTTTCTAGTTATGTACTGACCAGCCACATGTGTGACTGCAGTTTCTGGTGTTGGGCAGTCTGCAAGAGATTCCTGGAGAATGAGAGGATTAGGAAGTGCAGGTAGCTCTCACAGTTTAGCTGGTGTGAGTTAAGAATCACCTAGAAAGCTGTGTAAAGAGGAAGACCCCAAGCCCTAGCCCTCTAGTTCCGAGTTCAGTCTCAGGATCTGCATCTGTGATTCTACCCCCAGAGGCCAGGAATCTGTGTTTAGACCTTGTGTCTCTCCCCTCAGGCTCCTGGGATGATTCTAGCTGAGTGCCCTTGGGGGTCAGTTTGGGCTGCTTTTCCTCTCCACTGGCCCAGCATCTCAGATCCAGCTGGAACTTTGAACAGTGAGAAGACTTGAGCTGCTCTTCCTGTGTGATCTTCAAGCAGTCACTTCTCTCCTGATGTCTCCAGCCCTCACTATGGCAAGGGCTGCCAAAAATGTGTCCCTTTCTGCCAGTCACCTTACACCGTTAGCATTCCCCAGACCTCGTTTTCCTATGAGCTTGGCCTGGCATTTCACTGATGATTGCCAAGGCAGCCGCTGAGTCAGACCACTGGGAACATCCTGCTCTATACATTTCACATCCAACCCTGGACCGCCGAGGGGCTGCCCAGCTTCACTCAACAACAAACCCAAATCCCTTTCTGACTTGCTTCACTCCTTTTGATGCTGAGAAGCTGGTGTGTGATAGATTGCCCTTTGAGTCAGGGTCTCTGCCACGAGGAACAGCACATCCCCTAGGCGATCCTGTGTTATAGACAAATAAAAGGTCCCCGCTGAGATGTCTTCAGTGGCATTCTAAATCCTGGGGTGAATTATCTCACAAGACGAGAGATGGATGGTGTACACAACACATGATGGCTGAAATGGAAAGAATGAGTGGCCTGCAACTAAAAGCAGATCCCTTCACTCACCGGGGACAGTTTCCAGCAAATGCGCTCCTTCACTCTAATTTCATAAAAGGCAAACCCCATCTCTCCTTGAATGTTTCATTCATTCTTTCTCCCCGTTGACAAATATTTAAGGAACACCTGCTATGTGGGTAGAATAACACATCTCAAAACTGAAAGGCTCACGTTAACTAAGCAGGAATTCAGAGCCTACTTGCTTCTGACAACTAGTAGTTTTTAATTAAGTACCAGACATAAGAGGTGAGGCCCTCAGACCTCTGCGGAGGACTTTTAGGTGGCGACTGGAGTCAGAGGCATTAAAGGAAGTTCTGCCAGGAAATCACGGAAGCGGCAGAGATCTGTAACTTCAGTTCTGTACTGCACCAGTTTCCAGCAGGCTTCAAGAGTCTAAGGATGATGGGAAAGCTTCATTTTAAGTCACCTGGGGTTTCATTTTATTCCAGTGAAGTGAAGGCTCCATACAATTCATGATACTTAATACAAATATAAGCAGATCCTTTAGTGTAAATGTGGGAAGACCCCATTGGTGCAGTTTCTAAATCATGATTGTGAAGCACCTTTATTGACACCTAAGGAACTGAGGCACCAGTGTTTCTGCTAAAACACAACCATTCTCATGAGACCTGTACTCACTGAACTGGCAAAAGCTGAAGAACCCTGGGATCAGACTGTAATCAGAACAAAAGGACACGGGAGAGATTAGAGATTGAATGTGGATGAACCTAATATCTATAGCCCTCTGGGAACAACCTGCATCATTCCCCCCAAAAGCCATGTCCCAGCTTGCCTTCAAGCTTTCCCCCCATATGGCTCTTTCTGCCTGAAACAACTTTCCAGAGCTTCTCCTGCTGAATGAATAGGTCAGTAGCCTCATTTTCAGCAAGGAAAGACGACACACCTGTTTCCGAGGTCAACATCAAGCTTGCTCATCCCCTTGTTTATGCACTCAGTTACCTGGTCATTTGATCTGTATCAGATACTTAATGCGTGCCAGCCCCTGTGGAGTACAGTGAGGATGCAGACCTGAAATGTCACCTCAGTTACCTTCAGGGAGCTTAGAGTTTAGCAGAAGAGACAAATAGGAAATTGTAGAGAGGTGTGGCTAGTGTTGGATGTCCCAGGTGGCACTAGTGGTAAAGAACATGTCTGCCAATGCAGGAGACATAAGAGATGCATGTTCGATCCCCTGGTCAGGAAGATCCCCTGGAGGAGAGCATGGCAACCCACTTCAGTATTCTTGCCTAGAGAAGCTCATGGACAGAAGAGCCTTGCGGGCTACAGTCCGTAAGATCACAAAGAGTCTGACACAACTGAAGCAGTTTAGCACACATGCACAACTCTTTTAGACTTCCTGGTGGCTTAGACAGTAAAGAATCCCCCTGCAATGCAGGAGTCTCAGGTTTGATCCCTGGGTTGGGAAGATCCTCCTGGAGAAGGGAATGGCCACCCGCTCAGTATTCTTGCCTGGAGAATTCCATGGACAGAGGAGCCTGGAGGGCTACAGTCCATGGGGTCACAAAGAGTCGGACATGACTGAAGTGACTTAGCAGGCACACGTGTGGTTAGTGGTACAATCGGGGTTTGTATGATGTAGGAGTACTGGGGAACTTAAGAAGGCTTCTTAGAGAAGGGGGGCCTGAGCAGTGTCCTGAAGGATGAGGCAGTACCTGCTGGAGGCAGATATGGGTCTCGTGATGGAATTGGCTAGTGTAATCCATTCTTTTACTTTTTGGTGGCGGTTTAGTCGTTCAGCCATGTTTGACTCTTGTGACCTTATTAACTTCTTTGTAAAAATGATCTATGTTGATCATATGGTCCCAACCAGTGTTGGGAGTGCTGTCCAGAGCCATAGAAGAAAAAGGAATTGCCTTTTGCTGAGTAAGATGTGTGCCACAGCCTCAAGCTGATCAAGGACTAACACGCTGGGACAACTACGCCGAATGGGCATACAGTCTCACTTTAAGATAGCAGACTAACCTTGGAGGTTTAGGTATCCTACCTCTATTTTTCAACTATGAAGGCAAAATGAAGAGCTACAAAGATTTAACTCTTCTGCCATTTTGAAAAAAATAATTAAAAGATTTACTCCAGCAAAATTGAGAATGAATCCAAGAAATAGGGAAACCTTGAAACAATGGAAATAATCCAGTTCAGATGAAAAGAAACCGTAGTGGGAC
>SJYQ01014024.1:723512-799205 GCA_006410935.1 Redunca redunca
TCTTTATATTCTTTATTTTTCTGAATGTTCTCTCATAAACATGTACTGATTCTATACTTAAGTTTCTTAGAACAGAACACTAATATAGGACTATTTGAGTATGTTGCTGCTGCTGCTGCTGCTGCTGCTGCTGCTAAGTCGCGTCAGTCGTGTCCAACTCTGTGCGACCCCATAGATGGCAGTCCACCAGGCTCCTCTGTCCCTGGGATTCTCCAGGCAAGAATACTGGAGTGGGTTGCCATTTCCTTCTCCAGTGCATGCATGCTAAGTCGCTTCAGTTTTGTCTGACTCTGTGCGACCCCATGGACAGCAGCCCACCAGGCTCCCCTGTCCACAGGATTCTCCTGGGACCAGAAAATCTCAGGTTCCATGGCTTTCTTTTTGACAAGGGAGATGGCAAAGCTGAGTGATAATACAAAAATTTGTATTGACTATGGTTTAAGTAAGTGAGTTGAACACATTTCAACCCATTGTCTCTGTTTTATGTCTGAAATCTCTACATCATGGAACTCTGCGTAAACTTTGCCCACTTGTATAAACCTAAGAAATTTCCAATTGTTTGGGGACTTTAAAAAATATAATTTTATTTATTTATTTCTGGCTGTGCTGGGTCTCTGTTGCTGCAAGGACTTTTCTCTAGTTGTGAAGAGTGAAGGCCTCTCTCTAGCTGCAGTGCTCGGGCCTCTCACTGCGGTGGCCGCGCCTGTTGTGGAGCACGGGCCCTAGAGCACGAGGGCTTCAGTGGTTGCAGCTGCAGGCCTAGAGCACAGGCCCAGTAGTCGTGGTGCACGGGCTGAGCTGTTCTGCAGCATGTGGGATCTTCCCGGATCAGGGATCGAACCCGTGTCTCCTGCATTGGCGGGTGAACTCTTTGCCACTGAGCTACCAGGAAAGCTCCTATTTGGGGACTTTGAACAAGGACTTTATTAATTGAAGACTTCAGGCAAGAGAAAGAGGAACTGTAGGTTTGTTTTAAACTTCTTTCAAATGTACCTTAAAACAAAGTACAGTGATGGTTGCCAGGGACTGAGATGGGGGTGAGAGTGGTGGGTAAGAATGGGAAGTTAGTGTTTAATGGACACAGAGTTTCAGTTTGGGAAGATGGGAAGAGTTCTGGAGACATATGCTAGTAATGGTTGCAAGAATGTACTTAATGCCACTGAATGGTACACTTAATATGGTTAACATGATTAATTTTACATTATGTATATTTTATCACAATAAAAAGTCCCTATTTCTTAAATTTAGATATGATTCAACATGACTTCAATGAGATCTCTTCTACAGAAAATGTTATGAAGGATTGAATTTTCAGTTGGTTTGGGTTTTATTCGGATGTGACTTTGTTAAATAGAAGATTATATATATTTTAAAATATGAAGTTAACATAGCTCCCCCAACAGGTATCACCCAACTAAAGTTAAAAGAGCCATCTACACAGTATTGAGGGCAAAATAGAATTCATATTCTTAAAAAATATTTGTTTTAATTCATTTGACTACATTGGGTTAGAGTTAGGTCTTAGTTGTGGCATGTGGCATCTAACTCCCTGACTGGGGACTGAACCCTGGGCCCCTGCATTAGGAACAAGAGTCTTAGCCGCTGGACCACCAACGAAATCCCTCACTTTTTTTTTCCATTTAAAAAGTTAGACCTTTTCTATGAGAAAAATGGAGGAAAAGGAAACACTTAACATATATTCATAATTAAAATAAGTTGTCTAAAGCAAAGGGAAACAGGGTTATTAAACTATTATAACATCATTTGACACATGTATCACTTACCTGCTCCCAAAATTTCACTAGCTTCTTGTTGTCAGATCAAATCCAGTTTGTTTTAAATTGATAAAATCTAGGTCCTTCAGAGACCCACCTTATGGGTTGTACGTTTTGCCTTTTCCCAGCTATTTTCTTGATCTCAGATAAGTGAGTGTCTATTTCTGTTACTAGGAAAGTATTTATGATGTTTCTTATTCACGGGCAATCCTTTCACTTCTGGGTCATGCTAAATATTATATATCCTTTGAAGCCCAACTCAAGGTTCACTTCCCATCCAAAGTCATCTCAATGCCATATACCTATACTATCTATTCGCTAATCACCTATCAGAGATTTAACGAGTGGTTATTATGTGTCCAGCTTTACACTAGGCACTATGAGAACTGGTACGCAACACGGAAGATATAGTTCTAGATCTCAGCTGCCGATGCTCTCCAGCCTCCCCAGCTGGTCTGTAACCCTTCAAAGACTAGCTGCTCCTGCGTTACCCTACTTAGCTGGGACATCCTGGGTGAGGTGAGACGTGTGCTGGTCATTGAAAGGTCTAGGTGACTGGACCACATCTGCCTGGTGTTAATGGTGAGCAAATGAGAGACAACTGGAGGAACCTTACCAGTCCCTGAACACAAAAGAAATCTTTATACTTAGGTGCTCAACAACAGGGCCCACTATATGGAGTGAGTATATATTGAATGAATACATCAAGGTGAACATATCGATTAGCCTTCTAGAGGGAAAACCCTCAGGATAAGGTGACGTTTAAGTAAGCAGGAAGAAAGTCAGAGGTATTGATTTCTCTGCGGTAGAAGAGACAGAGATTGCTTCTTTGTTTCAGGACCTAAAGACTACATTTCTGACGATTTCAAGTACTGGGTTTGACCAACACGTGGAGCTGCACACCAGTGGGAGGGCTGCCATTTTGGCAGCTTTGTCAAGAGAAGAAAAGATGGCTGAATGAGCTAAATCTTACCTGGCCAAGAGAAATTCCCTAGCTTTACTATAAATCATTACAGCAGAAAAAATAGGTTTAGAAGCACTGGAAACAGGCCAAAAAAGAGAGTCAAGGAGATAGCAGGATCTAACAATAGAAAAGTAGGCAGCGGATTAGACAGAGTAGGCGTGAGAAAGAGACAGAAGCAGATAGACTAAGCAGTGACCTGGGAAAATGGCACACGTCCTGCTGTCCACACGAGACTCTCCTGTAGAGACGGGCCCAGCCAGCAGGAGGCAACGAGGGAGGTTCCACTAACGCATACAGGCCATCTCTATATGGAGCCCACATCTCCTAGAACCAGCAGTAGCCTTACTATGTAGGGTCACTCTGCCAAATTTATGAACAGGATATGTACCTAAAGCCCATGTGTAATTTAACTGGCCAACAAAGATCTGTCTAGTCAAAGCTATGGTTTTTCCAGTAGTCATGTATGGATGTGAGAGTTGGACTATAAAGAAAGCTGAGCGCCGAAGAATTGATGCTTTTGAACTGAGGTGTTGGAGAAGACTCTTGAGAGTCCCTTGGACTGCAAGGAGGTCCAACCAGTCCATCTTAAAGGAAATCAGTCCTGAATATTCATTGGAAGGACTGATGCTGAAGCTGAAACTCCAATACTTTGGCCACTTGATGCGAAGAACTGACCCATTTGAAAAGACCTGATATTGGGAAAGATTGAAGGTGGGAGGAGAAGGGGATGACAGAGGATGAGATGGTTGGATGGCATCACTGACATGAGTTTGAGTAAGCCCCAGGAGTTGGTGATGGATGGGGAAGCCTGGTGTGCTGCTGTCTTTGAGGTCGCAATGAGTTGAACACAACTGAGTGACTGAACTGAACTGAATTGAAACATATTTTTCTCCATAAATTCTTTTAATTAGGTTAGACACTTATGCCAAATCCCCTAAACCTATTTAATCTATAGGTACCCAAAGTCCACATAGGTACAGGTATTTCAGTACTCCATACATTCCAGTTACTGACTCCATGGATGTGAATCTGAGTGAACTCTGGGAGTTGGTGATGGACAGGGAGGCCTGGCGTGGTGCGATTCATGGGGTCGCAAAGAGTCGGACACGACTGGGCGACTGAAATGAACTGAACTGAACTGAACTTCCAGTTACTCTCGTTGCCTAAGAAATAATTCTAAAATATACGGACTTAGAACAACAGCAATTTTTATTTTGCACATGAATTTGTCGTTTAGGGCAGGATTCCGCAGGGATCACAGTGATAAAGAATCTGTCTACCAATGCAGAAGACACAGGAGACACAGCTTCGATCCCTGGATCGGGAAGATCTCCTGGAGTAGGAAATGGCAACCCACTCTGCTATCCTTGCCTGAAAAATTACATGGACAGAAGAGGTTGGTGGTCTACAGTCCACGAGGTCTCAAAAGAGTCAGATATAACTGAGCAACTAAACATGCAACACAGCTCAGCAGAGAACTGTCCAGAGAGCTGGACAGTTTCTCTCCAGTTCACCTGGCATCAGGAAGGGGCCGGGGCCTGGAATCCTCGGGAGGCCTGCCCACTCATACATCTGGTTGCTGATGCATATTGTCTGACTGAGATCTTAGCTGGAGGTGTTAGCTGAAACCTACATGTGGCCCCTCTATGTGGTCTGGGCTTCCTCATAACATGGTGGCTGGTTTCCAAAGAATAGCTGAGAAAAAAAATAAGTTGAATGCTTTTTATAGTCCAGCCTTGGAGGTCACCTGGCATTGTTTCCATTGTGCTCTATCAGTTGGACCAATCACAAAGCCTGTGTGGGTTCAAGAGGAAGGCAATACACTCTACCTCTTGGGGAAGATTAGCAATACTCCAAAAAAGCATGGGGGATGGATAGGGTAGATACAACTACAGGGCCATTTTTGGAGAGTATAATCTGCCACAACATGTAACATTACTTCTAGGAAAATATACTATATGCTTGCATGCATGCTCAGTCGCTTCAGTCTTGTTTAACTCTTTGAGACCCTAGGGACTGTAGCCCATTGGGGGTCCTCTGTCCGTGGGGATTCTCCAGGCAAGAACACTGGAGTGTGACCTCTTCCAGGGGACCTTCCCAACGCAGGGATTGAACATGGGTCTCCTGCATTGCAGACAGATTCTTTCCCATCTGAGCCACCAGAGAACCCCAAAATACAATATATTTCAGCTTAAAAGGTAATCCAGCGTAGTGAATCTAGAGCCAAATACCTCAGGCTCTGCTATATACTGAGTGTTAGGCTGGGCAACTGGCTCAAGCTCTCCTTTCCTCAGTTTTCCTCATTTATAAAACCAGGATGTTGTGAAGGGAAAAAATAGTTATTTTGAAAAGAGCTGTCAACTACAAATTGGCACTTTCCATCTACCTCTACAAGCATTAAATCACGTGCTACTGCAGTTGCTGACCTTCAACACCCCCAACAGAAGTTCAGGGTGGTGCCTCAGGGAAGCACTATTTTCTTTTTGGGGAAAAATGGCAGAACAGGTCTTTGGATAGTTAGATATTTCCAGGAGCTGATTTTATGAGCCCAATTCTTGAATCTCCTCATATCTAGCAAAGCACTAAAATCTCTCTTGGTGACTTATGACTAGCAAAAAGCTTCATGAGACTAACAGAAACCTTCTGGAAAAATATGGACTTGATTGCATGTACTCTCCCTTCACCAAAATCACATATATATTGACCTACCCACCCCACGCCCCAACCTCTTGAGAGCTATCCGAGGTGTTGTCTCCTGGGCTGCAGTCCTCATTTTGCCCCACATAAAACCTAACTCAAAACTCTCATGTTGTGCTTTTTTTTCCTAGGTGCCAGAGCTTAGAAGACTGTCTACCTCCCTAAGTGTCAGCTGTTACCATGACATCGGGATACACCTTCTCCAGATTGGGCACCGGTACTTCCTGGTTCCTGGGGGGACACTGATGGTGGCAGCGATAGAAAATGAATCATACAGTTCACATTATTGTTACCTAACACTTGTCAGTTACCATGCCAAATAGGTTGACTTCAGAATCCATGAGGTAGGTGGTAGTTTAGTCGTGAGGTTGTGTCTGACTCTTGCGACCCCATTGGCTGTATCCCACCATGCTCCTCTGTCTATGGGATTTTCCAGGCAAGAATACTGGAGTGGGTTGCCATTTTCTTCTCCAGGGGATCTTCCTGACCCAGGGATCAAAGCTGCGTCTCCTGCATTGCAGGCAGATTCTTTACTGAGCCACCAGGGAAGCCACATAAGGTAGGTACTAATTACTATTATATTAGCCAGGTAAGAAACTGTGACCTTGGTAATTTGCCCAAAGTGACTCCTATAAGTGGTAGAGACAGGATTTACCTCTAGGTCAGTTTAACTAGACGGAAGGAGCCTGAATCCCTGGATTACTGTGTGGAGTGGAGCCCTTCTCCCAAATCTAATTCATGGGCGACTAAAAAAGGAACAATCCTGCATTATGCCATTGGGATTTGGGGCCATTTATTGGAGCAGTGAACCTATCTTGACTGGGTTAGTACAGGGAAGACAGGATTGATACACTCGAGCACAACTAACTTAAGGATTTCCTTTTATAAGATGAAATGGCTCTTGCTATTTGCATAAGGCAGGGTATGTGCATAAAGGAAAATTATTCTCTAGGTCAGTCCCTACCAGTCTCATATCTTCTCAACTAGGAGGACAAGCCGCCTTTAGGAAGAGGGCTGGGTGTACTGATGTGGAATCCTTGACACTGATATGAACAAGTGCCTGCAAATTAGGCTTGGTGATCACCAACTGAGGAATGCTTCTCCTAAGGTTTGACTCTGGTGTAAAATCCAGTGGTTCCTCGGTTGTTTGCTTGCCTCTTTTCTTTTGATTTTTTTTTACCTTACAGAGAAGATTCTCTTTTTGACTACCCTGGCCAGCAAGGCTGTGAAGGAGAAACCTTGTTTGCTGTCAACACTTAGGTCTCTAAGCAGGTCCCCTGTATTATTAGACTGAAAGTTCCACGATGGTGGAGACCTCGTCTCTCTTGTTCACCACGGTATTCACAGTGTCTAGTCTAATGCCTGGCACACAGTAGGTGCTCAAAACTTACTGAATGCATGAAAGACTATAGGTTTGAATGAAAGCTCAAGCAAACAATAGTCAGAAGTCCATAAAGTACCTTGGGCTCTTTATGCCAGTTACTCAAGTGCCATTGAGGAAGAGGCCCAAAATGCCTGCTATGAACTGTGGGTTCAGTAGCCACTTACTAAAATGCTTGCTGATTGAGTGATGCTGCCTCATGCTGAACCTGACCCATGGTGAAACGTGGGAAGGCATAGGATCGGATAACCACTGTGGGATGCTATTTTTTAATTTATCTCCAAGGATGTCGTAAATATGGTCGTCACAAAATTCATCGTGGTTTGAGTTGTATGAATCAGATGAAAGTCTGTGGGAGTCAGCAGAGCAGCGAGCCAAAGAATACAACACTCTTCTCAGCATTTACCTCTAATGGATAGGGTTTAAATTCATCAAAGGAAAAAAATTCTAGAACAAACCTTCAAAGAATTCATCTTTGCATAAAAGCAATATGCAGTCTGGTTTTCCTACACTCATTGGGTTCTGGAGAAGGAAATGACAACCCACTCCAGTATTCTTGCCTGGGAAATTCTATGGACAGAGGAGCATGGCGGGCCTCAGTCTATGGGGTCACAAGGAATTCGACATGACTGAGTGACTGAGCATGCGCTCATTGGGACAGAATTCAGAAAATATGGACAATTCTCCCATCAGGACAGGCAGCAGCTGGGATATCTTGCAGACTACAGATTTCTTTTCTTGAAAATCAAATACTGAACTTTAATGTAAGTATACTATGTTTTCCATTAGTGCCAACTAAATTTTAAAGGGATGCTACGTCTCTAATTAAAGGCATTTACAAAAATATGTCCCCCAAATCCCTAAAGCTCAGTACAAAAATAATAAGCATAGACTGCTTTTGGTTTAGAGTATGTGGCTCCAGTGAATTTAAATATTTATCATATACTTTTTTTTAATCAATGTGTTAATGAGCATTAACTTTCATGGCATCACTTCTGGAAACAATAAAAAATACTATATTTTGGAATGCTATTTCTGGTTGGATTTCCATCACAGGGCACCATTAAAATAAGGGTTGATTTCATGAAAAATAATGGCACATTCCTTTCTAAACTTGAAATTTCAAACACCAGCCACGAAAGAAGCAAACAATACAGCCAGGAGTCAGAGATTTTCGACTTTTTTCCAAGTTTTTTTTTATCAAATTGTCACAGAGACTCAAAGCCCCCAAAGCAGGTGTTCTTTTCCTAGTCCAAAGAATAAGGAATGTTTGAGAAAATCCTCTTTTGTAATTCCCCTGAGAATACATGAAGAAACATTGCTAAGCATCCATTTCAAATGTTAGGGATTTGGACTAAGTTTAAACACCAGCTTGTACATAATGTCATAGCTCCAATTTTCTTAGGCTAGGGTGATGGTGCTGATGTAACAGAAAGGATGGCTGGGACTAAACACAGGGCTGGAAATACAACAATACATGACATCAGCCAGCTAACTGCAAAGGCACCTAGTTAGTTGGGGAGGAAAATTAGGCAGTATCTTCTGCAAATTAAGAGGGACGTGGGAAATGAGGCAATTCTTATATAAGTCACTCTAAACAATAATATTAATATCTCCTATATTGTTCTTGAATATCCAATAAATCAAATAAGATTTTGCATTCAGATTACTTGGGAAGTATCAGCCAGCATTCCCTATTTCATTTTGAATGTGTCCTGTTGTAAGATCCTCTGATAGGTGAACCTGCAGGCTCTATCCAGAGTAACTGAGATTTACATTACAACTGATCAATTTACATATGTGTGTGCTTTATATCAAACTGAAAAGTGACATAAGTTCTCTAATGCTCATTTCAATTGTCATGAGCACACAGAGTATCTTCTAGAATATTCCTGCAGCTACGATCGATTTCATATAACATTCTGCATTCTTCACCTGAGTACTATTGCTTGTTTTCTTTGACTGGATAAAAGTCCCTTTGTAAGCAGCTATAGTCTTACTTCTTTGGTCCACGGCTTTAACTTGTATAAATGGTATTAACACTGTAAATTTTCCTTCTTAACCCCTATTTAACCAGGTAGGAGGCCAGTCCAAGTATACAAGACTACTTAAGGATTAAGGAGGAAAACAAAAGAAATTTACAGTTTGGTAATTCTGTAGACACCATCCCTTTCACAGGGAAATTAGAGAGTACTGTGAAAGTCACACACTCAGAGAATAAAATCAGACGCGGTGGAACTGATATGAAACAGTGGTGTGGGTTTTGTCCAGTGCGGTTCCAAGACCTTTCAGCATCACCAGTTTACATATCATTTAACTCAGAGGTGGACAGACTTCACAGGATCCAGGAACTTGGATGGGGAAAATATTATATCTTTAGTTTCACTAACCTTAAACTGAAATTTAGTATCTTTCAATTAAAATGTAGGCCACAAACCACCTACCACTGTTCCTGTGATTTTGTTGCCAAGAGAAATCACAGATATTCTCACATCCCATTACAGTCACCGGAGCCATCTCAAAATACCTTTTACACTCCTTACTACTTCACAATTATAGTAGTTATTATAACTGCTGCTAATTTGGTTTATTCAATAATGAATTATTAACAACACACATTTCACAATTTTTAAAAATCTGGCGAATGTATTTCAATAAAAGTAGTTTCCTTTGTAATCCTGTGTACTTTATTATGCATTTAAAAACATCACTCTAAAAAGAAACTATAGGCTTCGTCAGCCTGACAAAAGGTCTATGACATCCAAAAGGTTACAGTCCCTGAAACTGAAAGTAGTTCACAGGCAACATCCAGGTTTCTAGAGTAAATCATTCCTTGCTAGTATCTTTTGAAGTTGAAGCAAACTTAACCTTGAAATCAACACAGTCTCAATGCTGTAAATAGATGATTCTGATGAGAGTCCTTTCTACCCCCTCCTTATTTTGCCATAAGGAAAGACCTGTACATTCTGAAGTATCTCCGCTATTATTAGAAAGTTTATCATTCTTCTAATGATAAACTTTGTCATTGACATTTTGCCAATCAACATTGAATTGTTTACTTATTTTGTGTTGCTGAAATCCAATCTGTTTTATTGGGGCATTGAATACAATTATCTTATAACTCTAAAGCACATAGAGAGCATCAAGAAAATCATTGCTTCCTGGGAAAATTATAATGATAATTCCTAATTTTGAGTAAAAGAAGCAAACATCAAAGTACCCCATCAAAGATACTGCTTTTAAATCACAGTGTTGCTGGCTATCGGTCCTATTCATACTTACTGGAAGTATTGCAAATCAATGAACATATTTCTAGGAGTGTTAAGAATATGACCTCTGAGTTATTATGAGAGAAATTAAACAATGAGATAATGCCTCAGTAGTTGTGCCTGGAGTGTAAGCACATTAGATTTTTTGGAAAATCCTCCATGGAGACTCTGGCCAAAAATAGACATATCGAATGCCAGCAAGTCAAATGAATTTTACTCATTGAAATGTATTGAGAAATTATTTGTGCACTCACAACTTAGTTTTGAAGCTAAATACTGTTTAAAGTATTCATCTCTAAGAGTTAAATAAAGGTGATCAGAATTCAGAAACTAATAAAGAATACAGAAAAGAACAATATTATTCTTGCATTAAATTGATATATAGCTTACATACTATAAAATATGTATTCTTCATTTAAATGGTCAAATCATTATTTTCTATTCATCAGTAGGTGTACTAAATGTGCTGCTCTAAAATTTTCTTTTTTTCCAGTTACATCTATAAGATTTATCTAGCTGGGTATAAATCTAGGCTTCAATTTACTTCAATGCCAGAGGTTTTATTTGAATTACAAGCTACAAACATCATCCAACTTGTATGCAATGACAGAAAATTCAAAATTATTCATCCTGGGAAAGAAATGAACTACAGCAATGCAAATCCCCCCTCCTCCAATTTGCAGTACATATTGTTGTAGGAATAGAGATAAAAAGCCTCATTAATCACAGCTATCAAATTACTCATTCAAGCATTAGAACAATTTTTGGTGACTATTTTTATCTGTGTTTGAATGAAAGTAGATCTACCCGGATAATTTAGTTTTAGGGCTATTGCTTTCTTCTCTAGGTAATTACTTCAATTTTGAAACATGAAATTAGCTTACATGATGCCTTAGTGAAGACCATCCAACGCTTTCCTTTTCACAGCTGAATTTTCAGAGGAAGATACTGCAAACGTGCACGTTTGCTCAAACAACCAAAAAGCAACTGCATGTGCACGTCAGGGGTTCCACCCCAACTTCCTTGGCATAGTCCAGAGTATTTTTCTCTAAACAGGAAGCTGTTGACAGTTTTCCCTGGTATTTTCAGAATACTTGATTTACTAGAAAACCCTCAACTTTTGTTTCAAACTATAACGTCCTTTACCACTGTGCTTATTGTTGCTCCTTATGAGTGCTACAAACAAGACAGAGACCAAATTCTGAACTATTCGAGGCTGATTCAGAATACGGTAGCAAATATACACATATATATAAAAAGGCAAACTTAGCCACATATTGCCACGCTGTGCTGGCGTCTTTAAACCCGAAACAATACTGAAGGGGAGATTCCTGGAATTCAACGGGGAATATCTGGCTCAAGCTGCCAAGTCTGTATCCCTAAACTATGTCACGTTAGCAAGTACCGAACAAGGGAGGCGATTATATTTTAACCTACTTCCCAGAACATGAATCCAAATTTAACCAAATGCCAGAGATTCCGCCCCAAANAGAAATGCACATCACAGCGATGAGGGGAGTGGGAGGAGAGGAAAAAAAGCATTTCTTTCTAGACTTCTAGGGCCCTGTGTGCTCTGAACGGCCTGCTTTAATCCACAGCGGGCTGATCAGCACTTCCTTTATGCAGACAGACTGCAGTACCACAGTTTGCCTGTAGGTGATGTCCTCTGAAACAAGAAGTACCAGTTCTAAAAATTCCTAAAATTCTGGCCTTAAATTAGTTTACGATTTAACCAATACCCAAACTTTTTCATTTTGAATTTTCTCTCACTTTTAAGACTTAGACTGCTTTATTGTATACTGACTTGGGCACTCGTTGTAAGTTAAAATTATCAGTGGACTGACCTTCAGAATGAAAAGTGGATAGTTGTCATTCTTTTCTCTGTAGCATGCTTCCAACCAGCCATCACTGATTCACCTTTGCAAATCATTTAGAATTAGAGATTCCTCTTACAGCAAAGTAAGTTACTGGTCTTCTGCAGGGTTGAAATTGTGGTAATGATCTCTTTGGAGCTCAGTGAAAGTGTGGTTCGCTTAGTCATGTCTGATTCTTTGCGACCCCGTGGACTGTAGCCTGCCGGGGTCCTCTGTCCGTTGAATTCCCCAGGCAAGAATACTGGAGTGAATTTTCTTTGCCAGGGGATCTTCCTGACCCAAGGATTGAACCCGGGTCTCCTGCATCGCAGGCAGTTTCTTTATCATCTAGGCCATCAGAAAGTCTAAAATCGTCGTGCCGGCATGCTAAGTTGTTTCAGTCACGTCAGACTCTGTGTGATGCTGTGGACTCTAGCCTGGCCAGCTCCTCTGTCTATGGGATTCTCCAGGAAAGAATACTGGAGTGGGTTGCCATGCCTTCCTCCAGGGGATCTTCTGGACCCAGGGATCAAACCCGCATTGCCATGCCTTCCTCCAGGGGATCTTCCGGACCCAGGGATCAAACCCGCGTCTCTTTTGTTTCCTGCACTGGCAGGTGGGTCCTTTACCACTAGTGCCACTTGGGAAACCCCAGGCTGCTACCAGTCTGGCTAATTAATCCAAATGTAGCTGAAAATATCATAGGAAATACACATGAGGGCCTTCTCCAACACAACCCACCATGTTGAAGAGAATATGAGTCATTTTCTTTTTTAAACAAAAACTCACTTTTTTAGGTGAACATGATTCACTGAATTTAAAAATACCCCTTCCCAAATAGCACTGCACCATAGCTTTCACTTGCTATATGAATGTCAAGGTTGCCTATTATTAGTTTGACCACTTTGCCGGAAATAACTGGTAAATGCCACTAAACAAGCAGTCTAACTTGGGTTCACACACTTGAATTAACAGGTGGTTTAGACCATGAGTAGACAACTATAATTAGCCTTTTATTTCTAGGTAGAAATGTTGCTGTGTCACTATCTCAACATTAATGGGAAGGCCATAGACTTTCCCACTTTTAGAAGTTTTTAGAAGCACTGGGTTCAAACCTCATCTGGGCAAGTTACTCAATGCCTACATCCTAAGATGGTTATGAGCATTATAAAGTTAAGGTTTTCTAAAATTCTGACACCCTGCCACGGGGTAAGTGGCTCAAGGTATATGTCAATTCTTATTTATCTGTCTGATTCTGATAAGTTTACAAAGACCTTCAGGAAAAAGATGAATCTTACTCGTCTCTACAACTCTGTGGTTAGCACAGGGCCGGGAACACAATGTGTGCTCAATAAATGCTGGTGATACCTCTGTGCTCAGTCATGTTGGACTCTTTGCAACCCCATGGACTGTAGCCCGACAGGGTCCTCTGTCGGAAAGAATACTGGAGTGGGTTGCCATGCCCTCCTGCAGGGGATCTCCCCAACCCAGAGATCAAATCCAGGTCTCCTGCATTGCAGGAGGATTCTTTACCAGCTGAGCTACCTGGGGAAACTTCCTCTACTGGGAAACAAATGCAGAGAAAGAAATAGTTCTTTTTTTCTTTCTGCTAACAAAGGAGAGCCTCCCTTCAACCCCCCAAAAAGGCCAAGGAAGGAAGAAAAAATACTGAGTAATCACAAAATTTTCTAGCAATGAATGAGTTTAAGTAAATTTGTCAAGTAAATCAAATTTATCCCTACTAAATCATGTTTATTATAAGTGTACATAAGTTATATACTGATGTATTTTATGGCTATTGCTGTTGATATTGGGTAATCTTTAACATTAACTGATCAGTTGAGCACCCACTATATCTGGAGTATCTTTCTAAGTGCTATAGGTGTATTAAATCATTCATTATAGTAACTATGAAGTCGGAGGTATTCTTTCCCACATTTCAAAACTAAAGAAACTTAAGCATAGGGCAGTTAAATAACTTGCCTGTCTGTACCTGGCAGGGTCAGTATCTACACCCAGGAAACCTAGCTCCATAGATTTTGGAGATAATTTACATTCAATATATTTTTGAAAAGCATTGGATTATTTCTTATGGCTATTTTATACTTGGGGGTTGTTTTATTTTTAATTTCTTATGAGTGGGGGAAACCCAACTGATCTTTTTTGCACTTAAGAACTCTGCTTATCTTAATTTAGCTTTGGCCTAAGGAGTAATATTGGCTTCCCTGGTGGTTCAGACAGTAAAGAATCTGCCTTCAGTGCAGGAAACACAGGTTCAATCCCTGGGTCGAGAAGACCATCTGGAGAAGGGAATGGCTACCCACTCCAGTATTCTTGCCTGGAGAATCCCCATGGACAAAGGAGCCTGGTGGGCTACAGTCCACAGGGTCACAAAGAGCTGGACACACCTGAGTGACTAACACACACACAAAAGGAGTAATATGCCAAGAAAGCTTAATCCAGAAGACTTGAATCAGGAAAATGGGCAAAGTAAAATACTGAACATATCCCGAATAAAATCAGCCAAATTACTATAGTCTTAACCAAAGCAAATATTTGGGTCTCACAGGCTTCAGTAATTTTTGTTTCACAGTATAAAGGAGTTTTTTGTGTTCAAACTAATATCCTCACTGAGATAATAATGGGTAGATTTTTTTTTAAGTGACTGGAAGGCATCAAAGAGTAGAAAGGACAGCAAAATCTTTAAGTACCAACATCTCAGATAAAAAGAAAATATATCGATATAAGCCCATCCATCTCCACATCATCTGTTATCTTTTCCCTCAAACTACTTGATAATCCCCAAGTGGTATGGGACTCCTCGCATTCTCAAAACTAGAGAGACAAACTTTGTGTATATTGATTGTATTAATGTCAATATCCTGGTTGTAACTCTCTACTACAGCTTTGCAAGATATTACCTTTAGGGGGAAAGCGAAGAGAGAGCATAGGGGTTCTTCCTGTATTGTTGCTCACAACTGCATGAGAATCTACACTTATCTCAAAATAAAAGTTTAATTAAAAATTTTAAATGAAAGTGACATAAGGCATTTCAGTCAAAAACTGAGGGTATTGTTTCAATAGAATTACATACATTTCTGAAGCACTGTTTAAGCAGAAGAAAAATGATCCTAGATGGAAATATAGAGATATAGAAGGGCAGATAAATGAATTTAAATGAATACTAACTTTATAAACTCCAATGTATTATAGGGGTTAACATGTGTATAGATTCAAAATATAGGGCAACATTAGCACAAAAGGTAAGAGAAGATGAGAATCAAAGTTTTCTAAAATTCTTATATTCTGGTCAAAATTCTAATTAATGTGCATACATGCTAAGTAGATTCAGTCATGTTAAACTCTTTGCTACCCCATGGACTGTAGCCTGCCAGGCTCCTCTGTCCATGGAATTCTCCAGGCAAGAATACTGGAGTGGGTTGCCATGCCTTCCTCCAGGGGATCTTCCTGACCCAGGGATTGAACCCACATTTCATTGCATTGGCAGGTGGATTCTTTACCACTGGTGCCATCTGGAAAGCCGATCCTAATTAATAATAGTCTCTAATAAGGTAAGGTGCACAATGTAATCCTTGTAGTATCCATTAAAAGATTAACAAAAAGGATGTTTAGCTAACAAACTAATACAGCAGGAAAATAATTTTTAAAATTACTTGATTCCCAAAAGAAGCAAAAAAAAAAAAAAANAACACACTTCAATAATTATTATGATTGTTATAATATATAAACTGACTAAATATTCCAATTAAAAAGCAGCAAACATCAGACTATATTAATACAAAAATTCTAACTCTTTACTCCACATATTTACTCAAATAACTTATACAATAAGTAACAAAAGAAGGTAGAGATAAAGAATATTTTAATGATGCAATTAATTGATGCAGTTAATTGACAACACATGATGAATGATAATCTTAAAAATTACAAAATATACAACTTTTCCTCTCAAATATATTTAACAGTATTGACTATTTGATGGCCACAGGAGTTTTTTCCAACACATTATAAGTTTTCAATCACAAAGTATACTCTTTGTACTCAGGGGAACAAAGCTAGGACTCAATATTAAAAAGATGAATAGAAAATTTCTAAATGGAAACCAAGCAATACATTTCTAAATAATCGATGAATTAAAAAGATTTACATTCCAAAGCAGAAATATTTTGAACCGAACAACAAAAATGTAATACACCAAAATTTACATTCACTATTTCCCTGGTGGCTCAGATGGTAAAGAATCTGCCTGCAATGCAGGAGACCCAGGTTCTTTCTCTGGGTCGAGAAGATCCCCTGGAGAAGGGCAGGGCAACCCAACCCAGTATTCTTGCCTAGGAAACCCCATGAACAGAGGACCCTGGTGGGCCACAGTCCATGGGGTTGCAAAGAGTCGGACACAACTGAGTGATCAAGACTCTCTCTCAGAACCATAACTGCCTTTGCTGTCAGACACTCTTGCACATTTATAAACCTGACTTTTACAAATCATCAAGGATTATGGATTATATTCCTTCTTACTGCTAAGAGATAAAGAAATAGACTCTAAAGCATGAGGAATCTAGATGCTTTCTTGTGGTGCTTGTGTTGAAATGCAATTCCTATAAAGAAGAATATGGCATCAGTCCTGAAATTTATCTGCAACCACAAGTCAAACATTTTGCTGAGTTTTTGTCCAAAATGTGAACATAAAGGATTCCTGGTGCATTGCAATCGAAAAGGTATGAACTTTGGAATCGGATACACTCAGATTTAATTGTGGGCTCCCCAAATATGGCTTTTCATCTCTGTGACTTTGGACAACTTACTTAACCTTTCTGAGTCTTCATCTGATTATGTGTGAAACAGCGATAACTAATGACCTTGCAGGGTGGTATAAAGAGTGATGCTCAAGTTTAGTAGTGCCTCTGAAATAGGTAAAGAGAGAGCTAAACTTCACAATTAGGAAGAATAAGTAAGAAATGTGCTAATTAGGATCCATTTTACCCTAAGTTTATGCTGTCTAAAGAATACTTACATGAAGTGATTTCTGATTTTCATGGAATTCCTTAGTAAGTAAATTACAATAACTCTTAATATCAAGAGAACTATGAATCTGCATTTATATTTTCGTAGTCTATATTTCCATTTAATAACATTTCAGTTCAGTTCAATCGCTCAGTCGTGTCCGACTCTTTGCGACGCCATGAATCGCAGCACGCCAGGCCTCCCTGTCCATCACCAACTCCCGGAGTTCACTCAAACTCATGTCCTTCGAGTCGGTGATGCCATCCAGCCATCTCATCCTCTGTCATCCCCTTCTCCTCCTGCCCCCAATCCCTCCCAGTATCAGAGTCTTTTCTAATGAGTCAACTCTTCGCATGGGTTTAGTGACAGTTAAAAACCATAGTATAGAATCATAGTTAGCCTAGTAAGTTATTCATTTTATATAAAAGAGGGAAAATAGGATTAAACTTGCCATTAGCTTCTCTTCTAAAAAATCCAACCCTAAAAACGCCTGCATCACATACTTCAAAAATGGCAAATTCCTAGTTCTTTTATTAATGTGAAAACTCTTCCATAATAACCCTCACACAGACTTAATAGAAAACAAACATGTTAACAATGTAAAAGATGTGAATCTTGCTTTAATAAAATCAAATGTATATAAATCCTAATGTACAAAATACTAACTAGGACATTCAAAGCATAACTACCTTCCCTGGTGAATATAAAAGGCAATTCAGTTATGGAAAGGGGGCTTCCCTGGTGGTTCAGACAGTAAAGAATCTGCCTGCAATGCAGGAGACCCAGGTTCAATCCCTGGGTCGGAAGAGCCCCTGGAGAAGGGAATGGCTACCCAATCCAGTATTCTTGCCTGGAGGACAGAGGAGCCTGGCGGACTATAGTCCATGGGGTCGCAAAGAGTCAGACAAAAGAACAATTTATTACAACTTTTCAAAAAGACATTTGTCTCAAGGAGACTGCCATCTTCTTGACTTTTGCTCTAATAGGCTACTGATTTCAGTTATCATGTTTGGGCAACATGATTAATGCTCTCCTCCCCTACTCCTGAGGTGGCCCTGCTTCAATCCCAGAAAACTCTGAACTTGTTATCCTATGTGTCAGTGGTGAATTAAGGCTGCCAATCAGCTCACTTTAATATAGGGAGATTATTCTGGAATATCTAGTGACACCAATGTAATTATGAAGATCCTTAAAAGTAGAAGAAAAAGGTAGAAAGATGGCAGCATGGAAAGTTCTTGGCCTAATGTTGCTGGCTTTGCGGATGGAGAAAGGGCCATGAATCAATCAATCTTCCTTTAGGAGCTGGGAAAGGAAAGGAAATTGCTACATCTGAATGTTTGCATCCTCCTAAAATCTGTATGTTGAGAACCTAACCATTAATGTAATAGTATTAGGAAGTAGGGTCTTTGGGGATTGTTTAGGTCTTGAAAGTGGAACCTTCATGAATGGTATGAGGTGCTGATAAAAGAGGTCCCAGAGAGCTTGCTTGGCCCTTCCACCACATGAGGACACAATGAGAAAGCTACGACCTAGAAAAGGTCACCTGATCATGATAGCACCCTGATCTTGGACTTCCAGGCTCCAGAACTTTGAGCAATAAATTTCTGTCGTTTACTAGCCAGCTGGTTTATGGTATTCTTGTTATAGCAGCCTGACTGGACTAAGAGAAGTGAATCCACTCGTACAGCCTATAAAAGGGACACAGCTCTGCCTACATGTTGAGTATAGCCTAGTGAGACCCACTTAGATTTCTGACCTCCAGAACTGATAGATAATAAACATGTATTGTTTTAGCCACTAAGATGGGGATACTTTTTCATAGCAGCAATAGGAAACTAATACGGGCAACAGGTGTGTACTGGGCATGTCTCCCAAGCGTAGCTTTGCAGGAGAAATGAAGATGAACCCAGCCTCAAGCAGCTGGCAGGGCAGAGAAAGGGAGAAAGCAAATATCCCAAGAGAAGCACCACAAAGTGCTAGAGAGCTTCAGCGGGCAGAACTGTCCTTCCCAGCCAGGAGCAAACCCACTACTAGAAAATCTATGGCAATATCTTCACATCCTACATTCCAGAAGGCCAAGGGCTGCCCTTCCATCAAGTTCTCTGATTCCAGAATTTCCATCTATAAAAGGACTTCAATTGCAGTAACAATATTTTCAAGGACTGGGTTTGACGTTCGAGTCAAAGAATGTGCAAACAGCAAGCAAGAAAAGAAACTGAGGGACCACACTGCTCTCTTGCTGTCATCTTCAAGTAAGATGTAACTCAGTATTGCAGGAAAGAGTGTATTCTCTGGCTGAGTGGAATGGGATGGTTTGGGTTTGTATAAAAACTTTTAATTTTCTATTGAGATATAGCTGATTGACAATGTGGTGATAGTTTCAGGTGAACAGTGAAGGGACTCAGCCACACATACACAAGTATCCATTCTCCCCCAGACTGCCCTCCCCTCCAGACTGCCGAATAACATTAAGCAGAGATCTCTGTGCTATACAGCAGGTCCTTGTTGGCTTTTCATTTTAGATATAGCAGTGTGTACCTGTCCATTGGAATGGGGTGTTTTATATCCAAAGCTATCCTGGAGGTCTGTCCTGTTAAACCTGCCTTGAGGATGTTTTAATTTCCTGTACTCTTATCTGTGGAAAGCAAAAACATTTTTCATATATTTGATACCAACCAAAGAACCAAAAGTAAGATCTCTCTGAAGAGGCAGTGTGATCATTGAAATGGTGTTGCATAGAGACCCCAGGGATATGGCTCCTGACCACTAGGACCAAAACAGCCTGAGAGTTAAGCTCATTGCCAGAGCTTTTAGGACCTTGATTTTTTTTTTTTTTAACACGTAAAATGAGATGTTCAATGATTGAGTTTCCCATAGTGTACGGTTGTCAGCATCCTCAGGGCTCCGTCATGAGATCAGTAACCTCACTAAATAGAAGTGAGAGCCCACAGTGCTGGGTAAACTTGTGCCAGGGCTGGAGGGACTCAGAGAACTTTCTGGAGCAGCAAGATTTGACACTGGCCTTTTCTCCAGGAAATTTTGTTATGAGGAATTTCACCATGAAACACTCAATTTCCAGTAAAGAGAGCTTAAACAGGAATGGGAGTAGAGAAGCAATTTGGCAGAGGGCAGGGAGATTGAGGCGACCCTCCCCAAAGGAGGAGAATCATGAAGTCAAGATGAAACGGAGATTCCTGATTCACTGAGGCTGTTCACTTGGGAATGAGTAACAGTGGAACCTTTTAAACAAGGATGAGGGGCTTGGAGGCTGAGTCCTACAGCACGAGTTCCCGGCTAAGTGTCTGAGCTCCACAGGCCTCTCCAGTTCCTCCAGACTCCTTGGGGTCTATGAGCACCTCAATAGCGAATGAATAACTTCTCTTTTTGCCTCGCCAGCTTGAATGGATTTTTGATCTTTTGAAGCCACTGAGCTCTAATATAAACATCATTAGCACATCTTTGTCCTTCACAGAATTAGTGTCACTGGTTCCTCAAAAAGACTTTTTATCTAGATTCACTGATATCTGGCCTAGATATCCATGATATCTGCATTCATTTGCTCATTCATTCACTTTCACTCACTTATTCACCTAACAATCTTCAATGAGTGCTCTCTCTGTGTGTCAGGGGAACAGCAATGAATAAGAAAGACTCGGACTTTGGTCTCCTGGAGTTTATAGTTATTGAATAACTGCAACCTTCAATAAATAATGAGTGATACTGAAGGAGAGCTACCTGGTGCCCACCACGGAGGACCTAACACAGTCTAGGAGTCCACAGAAAAGGTCTCAGAAGATATGACCCTTGAGTGAAGAAGAAAGAATGAGTCGTTGAGGAGCTGGGAGCAAGTCAGTTCACTGAGCAGAGAAAAAAGTGGGTTTAAAACCTCTGAGATAGATGGTAACGATAACCCTGTATGAGAGACAGCAAAAGAGACACAGATGTATAGAACAGTCTTTTGGACTCTGTGGGAGAGGGAGAGGGTGGGATGACTTGGGAGAATGGCATTGAAACATGTATAATATCATATAAGAAACGAATCACCAGTCTAGGTTCGATGCAGGATACAGGATGCTTGGGGCTGGTGCACTGGGATGACCCAGAGAGATGGTATGGGGAGGGAGATGAGAGGGGGGTTCAGGATTGGGAACACGTGTACACCCGTGGCGGATTCATGTTGATGTATGGCAAAACCAATACAGTATTGAAAAGTAAAGTAAAAAAAAAAAAAAACCCTCTGAGATGAGAGGGTGCATGGCATGTTTTAGGAATTGAAAAAGAGGCCAGGATGCAGAGCACTAAGAGAAGCAAGTGGCACATGATGAGCGAGCCGGCCGTGCGCAGTTTATGGAGGGCTTTGTAGGTCTGTGTAACCAGGTAACCGTTAACAGGTGGCAGATTGGGTCCTAGGTTCATCTGAGCTCTAATACAAAGACCAATGAAATGTTTTTAAAGTAATGTGTTTGTTTTTTTTTAAAATTCCTGATTCTGAAGGTATACAGAGTATGATTATGCAGAGTATGTATCTTCTATTGGCACAAAAAGCCCTATGCAAATGGTCCCCAAGTTATATATCATCAAGCAATCATCTTCAACGGATCTGTTAATCCGCAGATGCTAGGCAGCTTTAGAATGCCTCTAATTATAGGATTTGTCCAGATTGAGCCCCAGAAAAGTCTCAGGATTAGGCTTCAGGGTAAAAATCTGTCCATTACACAGAAGACCCCACACTCTTCCTCGTATTTCAGCTGCTGGCCCATTTTTACTGCATGAAAATGTAAACTTGGAGATAATCGAGTGACTATACTCAAAAAAAGTGAAGTTGCTCAGTAGTGTCCAATTCTTTGTGACCCCATGGACTGTAGCCCACCAGGCTCCTCCATCCATGGGATTTTCCAGGCAAGAGTACTGGAGTGGGTTGTCATTTCCTTCTCCAGGGGATCTTCCTGACCCAGGGATCGAACCTCGGTCTCCTGCATTGCAGGCAGATGCTTTACTGTCTAAGCCACCAGGAAAAACATCTGATGAACTATATTTGCACATTCCTTGTCTCTTCGTGGCCTGGTCTTCAGAAAGTCTTTGTCCATTTCAAAATCAGAAGATGCTGTTTTCATCATTCAACCATAGAAGCTCTGAGGATGTCCCCAGCTCTCTCCCCACTGCCAGCAGCTCCAATTCCTTGGTCAAGCTCAAACAGCACTTCTCATAAGGATTCAAGTACCAGGATAC
The DNA here is from genome assembly GCA_006410935.1 of Redunca redunca. Lineage (NCBI taxonomy): Eukaryota > Metazoa > Chordata > Mammalia > Artiodactyla > Bovidae > Redunca > Redunca redunca. The sequence goes on from SJYQ01014024.1 coordinate 745,706, forward strand.
AAGAGCTTGCCCAGTGGCTCAGTAGTAAGGAATCCACCCCCAATTCAGGAGACCTGGGTTTGATCCCTGGATTGGGAAGATGCCTTGGAGAAGGAAATGGCAACTCAGTATTCTTGCCTGGAAAATTCTATGGACAGAGAAGCCTGGTGGGCTACAGTAAATAGAGTTGCAAAAGAGTCGGACACAACTTAGTGACTAAACAACAACCAGGATGGAAGCATCTTGCTCTTCTTCCTGGGAAGGCTCTGCAAGGAGGCTCTAAGGAATCACCCTTTCCCTCCAAGCTGGAGTGGCAAGTGGACAAGCCCCGTGAAGCCTGGGCAGTTTTTAATTAAGATGCCATCCTTTTTGCAGTTAATTGGCAGATTGTGTTTAGAGTTCATGCCTTAGAATTTGTGCTTTCTGGATTGTCATTTTATTTCTCTGCCACCCACATTAAAAGAAAAGTCTCTTTTGCCTGTCTTTGCAGTTCCCAAGCTTAATAATAATCATGGTTTCAGCCTCTTGCCTTGAGTTTCTGACAGCATAAATAATGCAGGTGCACTGAAATAAAATGTAGCTCTGCTGGCTTTTACTTCTTTAGCCAATCAGCTATCAAAAAAAAAAAATGTAAAGAGACTGAATTGATAGAAAGATGCATTTTACTGTCCAGCTGCCAAGAGGGCATTGCCTACAAAGAGGATTTCGGAATAATAACCCTAAAGAGAGGAGGTTCAGAGCGTCCCATTCACTGCAGCCGCAGCCTGAAAGACACATTGTTCCTGACAGGTCAGGTGGAAGACCCCTCCCGTGAATGCGGCATTCTGAGGAAATGCTAAGCCATCCCATTTTTTAAAAGACCCTCTGACTTCAGAAATTTCAACCATGATTTGGTTCTCAGGGAGCGATCTCATATCCTCACAGGTGTGGGATAATCAGGCATCTAAGAACAGCAGCTTCTCCAAAATCAGCTCCGGAAAGGATGAAGATACAATTGGTCCATTTAGAATCTGTGCGGTGGACTCCCAGGCTTAATGCTTGCATTCTGAGAGCTGTGGCAGGGTTGAGAAATGCAGCTTTCTAGCTGAGGGAAAGAGGAGGACCTCTGATAGGAGGACTTAACCCCTGGGAGGCATCGGGATGGAGAAATACATTTTCTAAAATGTCAACATATAAAACATTATAAAGGGAAATGCTCCAAAATAACATATAAACTCATTCCATTATCCTGCTTAAGAACTTTACCCCATTTTTTTCTCATGCTCTCTTCTAACCTTTAATGTTGACAGAAAAAAAATGACCATAGTTACAATGATAATATTTAGGTATGATTCTTTTAGGGGGCTTGTTTTGCATTTGGCACCGTGCTGAGTGCTTCATGTGAATTACCTCATTTGATTTTTCAATAGCCCCATGAGGTAAGTACCATGTAGACATGAGGACACCGAGTTTAGAGGAGTGACCATCCCCTACCTGAGATGCCTGATTTAATCCATGGAGTCAGAGAATTCACACAAGATCTGGCACTCAAATCCAGAAGCCAAAGATTTTCCCTTTTTTTCATTAACTGTGGGCTGATGAATACTTTTTAAAGCCTTCAAAGCCTCCATATTTATCCTTTTCAGTTGCTATATAAATTCTAATGAAATGATGTGCCATAGTATATTTGATATTAATTCTCTGATTGCTAGTTTGCTTGCTTCTAGATCTTCTCTATTATAGCAACATACAAACATCTAAGACATGGGTTCAATCCCGGTGTGGGGAAGATCTCCTGGAGGAGGTCATAGCAATCCACTCCAGTATTCTTGCCTGGAGAATCCCATGGACAGAGGGGCCTGGCAGGCTACGGTCCACAGGGTCACAAATGTTAGTGTATACTGACCCTTGACCTCCAAAACAATACACTTGAAAATATGCAGCCAGTATTTGAATTATCTATATTAGCACCAGCTTTCTAATGCTTTCGTAGCAGAAAATGGCAAACACCCAGGTACTTGGGAAAGCAACAGGGAAGCAGAACCAAACAGGGACATTTTAATCCTCAAGTGTATAGAAAATTCATAGCAAGTGAAATTAAATTAAATTTCACTTGCAGATTAAATTAAATCTGCAAGTGAAATTCCCAAGGCGAGTTTTGTGGAGGAAGTGAATAACACATGTGCAAGTACACGGATATGAGCATACACACATACGAAGTGATTTATACACTGTCGTACACTGGTGTCCCCCTGAAATTCATATGTTGAAATTCTAACCCCCCGATGGATAGTGTTAGGAGGTGGAGATCTGCAGAAGTGACAAGGTTATAAGGGCAGAGCCCTCAAGAATAGGATTAGGGCTCTACTGAAAGAAGTTCTGAAGAGCTCCTCCTCCCTTCTACTATGTAACAATCCAAGAAGGCAACCATCTGTGAACCAGGAAGTCAACCCGAACTAGACACCAACATGCCAGCACCCTAATCTTAGATCTTCTAGGCACTAGTCTGCGAGGAATACATTTTTGCTATTTTTAAGCTATGGTATTCTGTTATACTTTGGCCACCTCATGCGAAGAGTTGACTCATTGGAAAAGACTCTGATGCTGGGAGGGATTGGGGGCAGGAGGAGAAGGGGATGACAGAGGATGAGATGGCTGGATGGCATCACCAACTCGATGGACATGAGTTTGAGCAAGCTCTGGGAGTTGGTGATGGACAAGGAAGCCTGGCATGTTGCAGTCTATGGGGTCGCAAAGAGTCAGACATGACGGACCAACTGAACCGAATTGAACTGATTCTGTTATAGCAACTTAAATGGACTGAGGCATCTAAATCTGTGCTTGAAAACTCAGATCACTTCAATTCAACCAGTTGCTTTCTCCCCCAGAAAGCTTCTAAATATTCAACATATAAATGAGCTAAGTCTTTCTTATTTCTCATTTACAAATCTTTTAAAAAATCATTTAATGTATTTTTATTGCAATCTGGTAAAACTGATTGTTATTTTTTAATATTTATTTATTTAGATGGGAAAGAATATGCCTGCAATGTGGGAGACCTGGGTTGGATTCTTGGATCAGGAAGATCCCCTGGAGAAGGGAATGCAACCCACTCCAGTATTGTTGCCTGGATAATCCCATGGACAGAGGAGCTTGGTGGGCTAGAGTCCAGGGTGTCATGAAGAGTTGGAAACAACTGAGTGCCTAACACTCTCAGTTTCACTTTTATTTGGCTGTGAGGGGTCTTACTTGCAGCAGGCGAGCTCTCTAAGTGTGGTTCTGTCGGCTCTGGGGTGCGAAGGCTCAGTTACTGCACTGGGTTGGCTTAGTGGCCCAGTGGCAGGTAGGATCCTAGTTCCCCAATCAGAGATCAAACCCTTGTCCACCTGCATTGCAAGGCAGATTCTCAGCCAGTGGACCACCAAGGAAGTCCTGATTGTTATGTTTTTTAACCAGTAAAAAGTGTACAATAGTAAACTGATATTTATGGTAGCTACAGTGTCAGAAACTTTACATACATGAACCAACATATTTTTACAATGATCTTTGAGGTGTACGAGGTCTTCCCTGGTGGATCAAACAGTAAAGAATCTGCCTGCAACGCGGGAAATCTGGGTTCGATCCTCGGGTTGGGAAAAGCTGCTGGAGAAGGGAATGGCAACACACTCTAGTATTCTTGCCTGGGAAATCCCATGGACAGAGGGACCTGGTGAGTTACAGTCCATGGGGTCGCAAAGAGTCAGATACAACTAAGCAACTAACACACATATGGAAGACAGTATAGAAAAATTAGTAAGCTTCCCAGGTCACATAGCTAGTAAGTAGTGAAGAAGGATATGAATCAAGTCTCTGAAGACTGTGATTCCTGTGGCTTGGTCCTGCATAGCCCATGAAGAGGGCAGGACCTTCCAAACCCACAGTTCCACAGCCACACATTTCTTGACCTCTTCCTAAGTGGTAGGCCTCCACCAGATCTGGGGTCCAGAGATGAATGTGACCACCACAGGGATCCTTAAGGTGCTTACAATCTACTGGGAAGGAATGACAGAAAAGCAAATGAATACTGTACAAAACACACTGAAACCTACGCTATAAAGAGATTCAAGCAAAGAGCTCTGGAAATTCAAGGCAGGCACCAGTATGCACTGGCATATACACTGTTTCTTTGAGCTCACAGTAGCATTCGAGCAGAAAAAAAAATTCAGCAACCTATTTACAAATCCTGTTTTTCAAGATCGATCTTGGGTTGCAAGTAAAAAAAAATCTCCATTTCTCCCCCAGGCTTCGAAGCTCCCATGTGCTGTCTGGAAAGCGTCAGGCAGAGTTCTTGTCTCAGCTCTGGAGAGTAAGAGCTGTGAAGATTTTTCTGAGACTCTGCTTTAAGGAGGTGTGGTGGTGTATAAGTAAATCTTATTTCATAAGGCTATTGTACGTATTAAATGAGAAATATTTGTAGACCAATGAGCATTTTGTGAAAACATAAGCCAAAGCTGCCTTCCTCCAAAACAGGCTAAAAAACAAATTTCAAAAGATAAACTACAGGATGCATTGCTTGATTTTTTTCATTCATTTCCATCTTTAAATATTAAAAAAATAGAAGCTATTTAAAATTTAAAATATTTGGGGAAATGGAAAGAAAGCCAAGTGAACATTTATTGATTTGTGAAGCTGGGAAGGGGGGTGTGACGCTGTGTTGTTGCATGTCAGAAGAGCCTAGAACACATTTCTCTTTTGTGTGAAGGACAGACATGAGCTGTCACTTGCCTGTTTGCTCTGAATTCTATTCCTTCCCTTCTTCAGCTCAGCTCTGTTTTGCAGGGAGCTGGACTCTGCCAGCTACACTCCCCAGAATCCTGCCAACTGACTGTCTATTAGATCCCGGCAGGGGGACACACTGGCATGTGTCTGGAAGGTGGGAGGAGGAGAGAACCCATTGTGCATCCTCTCTCTGCTTCCGGCGCCATGCCCAGCAGTGGAGGCAGCAGGTGGCTCTGGGCTCCAAGGGTGTTGACTGTTCCAGGAGCAGCAGCCTTGAGTGTCCGTGGCTCCAGGAGCCTTTGCAGTTCCAGCGGCAGCAACGGGAGGTCCGAGAGCAGATGCGGATGTGGACAGTTCCAAGGAGAGCACAGCTCTGGGGCACCTGCTCGGTTCTTTGTTCCCCTGGTGGTAGTGGCTGTGTTAACCCTCCTTCCCTTTCGTGTTCCTCAGCCCTTACTTTTGAAAACAGTCCCCTATTTTAAACCTCCTTTGTTTGACATACCTAATGTGGTTTCTGTTTTCCTGATTAAACCTTTACTGATATAATTAGTCCAAAAAAAAAAAGAAAAGTCCTTTTCTGACAACCAGAATCATATTCAACCCAAACAAAACCCATAAAATGCAGTCAAATTGTTTTCATAAGCCTTGTCAGGATATAAAAATGTCCTTTGATATTTTGCATTTATGCAGAGTTCAAAAGTTTTCTGATGACAAATGGCATTGCTTCATAGGATGCCAGAATAGTTTTGGCAGCTAGTTACAGTTTTAGAAAATTATAAATATAGTGTGCATGTAGAATGTGAAAAAACTTTCTCCCTGCTGTTAGCAAGGCTATGAAATGTTCTGGTTAATAAAAAGAGAAGAGAGAGGGCTCTTAGTACTGGCTGAAAAACTAGGTCCTGGAAACCTCTTTTTAAAAGGCTGCAATTTTAAGAGGCACCCACATGAAAGATAAGAGGGATCCTTCAATGTTCTTCCTTCAAGTTCAAGTTTCTGTACATAAGGCCTCCCCGTTGGTGAAAATCACTCCCACCAGTGTCCTGAGTTTGGCCTGCCTTGGAATTTCACAGCTCTTTAAGACAAAGGGACTAAAACAGTATTTTTGGCCAAACCTGATGAGACTTTCAGGAAATAAAAATGTAAAAACCATTAGTATCCAGGCTTCTTAAGGCCAATAGCAGGGGGAAAAACATTTCCAGAAAAAGGGAAGGTCAATGAATGTTTACAGGTTAATGGGTTCTCAAAATACTAGGAAATTAAAGACTATACTCAAATATATTGTTCTTTAACTAGAGTTGAGGCTCAGAATACAGGAGAGCCCTAGTGAGAAGCCATAAAATTCTCTGAGTATGATGCGAGTTGACAACAACCCACTGGCAGCGTCAGTGGGGCAATTATATAGGGCAGCGCCAATTGAGGCAGTGGAAAAGAAAATTCTGGAAAGACCCCTCAGCTTGCCTTCCAAAGTCCTAGGAAGACAATTAAATGCAGCAGCTTACTTATTGATCTACATGGGGGCAGTCTGCATTGCAAATTTTCATTTCCTTTTGATCAATTGTCAAAAGGAAACATGTAAACCCTATAATTATTCTGAACAAAATGTCATTTAATTGTCATGAAACTTCTATATCCAGTCAATTGTTTCTTTGTTCTCATCTCAAACAACAAGGAAAGAAAAAAATAATCTCTGTAAGTAGAGCACAGGACCTATGCTATATTCTAACTGCCATTTTGGCCCATTCCCAGTCTCTATATAGAAGCAGGAACACGTTATTATTACTGGCAGTACTTGTACTGATCAGCATCAACCTCCCTGTCTACTGAGGCTGCTGCTGCTAAGTCGCTTCAGTCATGTCCGACTCTGTGCGACCCCATAGATGGCAGCCCACCCGGCTCTCCCATCCCTGGGATTCTCCAGCCAAGAATACTGCAGTGGGTTGCCATTTCCTTCTCCTATGCATGAAAGTGAAAAGTGAAAGTGAAGTCGTGTCCTACTCCTACCGATCCTGTGGACTGCAGCCTACCAGGCTCCTCCATCCATGGGACCTTCCCGGCAAGAGTACTGGAGTGGTTGCCATTGCCTTCTCCCCCCACCTCAATTTCTACTGGTCTTCTGTACCCTGGTCCTGAGGGGACCCAAAGCTGTGCCCATAAACTACTGCTGTTCTTACAATCACTTTCAAATTACAAATAAAACCACCATACCTAAGTCGTTTCAGTCATGTCCGACTCTGTGCGACCCCATAGATGGCAGCCCACCAGGCTCCCCCACCACCCATGGGATTCTCCAGGCAAGAACACTGGACTGGGTTGCCATTTCCTTCTCCAATGCATGAAAGTGAAAAGTGAAAGTGAAGTCGCTCAGTCGTGTCCGACTCTTAGCGACCCCATGGACTGCAGCCTACCAGGCTCCTCCGGCCATGTGATTTTCCAAGCAAGAGTACTGGAGTGGGGTGCCATTGCCTTCTCCCATACTGAGGTACAAATAGGCGCAGACCCTTAATGACTCACTATAGATATATCCTCTTATTTTTTTTATAAGTTCTTACAATTTTCTTTTTTTGGCTGAACCACTGCTCCCACCAACAATGAGATGGTAAGCTCATTAAATTTACCACAAGCATAAGATATTGTATGTTCAGTTCTAGACCATCACAATAAGGGGAATACTGAAATCAATCAAGTCGAATGGATTTTTTCATTTTCCAAGGCATATAAAAGCTATGTTTATGCTATTCTGTGGTCTATTAAATGTGCAATAGCATGACATCTAAACAAATGTACATACCGTAATTAAAAACCCTTTTTGTAACCTTTTTGCTGATGGAGAGTATTGCCTTAAGGTTGATGGTTGCTGACTGATTGGAATGGTAGCTGCTGAAGTTTGGGGTGGTGGCAGTCTCTTAAAATAAGATGACAACAAAGTCTGCCACATCAATCGACTCTTCCTTTCACAAAAATTTCACTGTAGCATGCAATGCTGTTTGATGGCATTTAACCAAAATAGAACTTCTTTCAAAATTAGAGTCAATCTGCTGTTGCTTTATCAACAAAGTTTATGTTATATTTGAAATCCTTTGTTGTTATTTCAACAATCTTGGCAGCATCTTCACCAGGAGCAGATTCCATCTCAAGAAACTACTTTTCTTGGCTTTTATGGGCTTCCCTGGTGGCTCAGAGGTTAAACTGTCTGCCTGCAATGCAGGAGACCTGGTTTCGATCCCTGGGTCAGGAAGATCCCTGGAGAAGGAAATGGCAACCCACTCCAGTATTCTTGCCTGGACAATCCCATGGACAGAGGAGCCTGGTTGGCTACAGTCCACGGGGTCACAAAGAGTTGGAAACGACTTCACTTTCACTTTCTCATCCACTCAAGTTTTATCTGAGATTACTACACTTCAGACATATCATCAGGCTCCACTTTTAATTCTAGTCCTCTTGCTATTTCCACCATATATGGAGTTACTTTCTTCACTGAAGTTTTGAACCTCTCAAAATCATCCATGAATCAACTTCTTCCAAACTCTTATTAATATTGATATTTTGATTTTTTTTTCCTGTGAATCATTCAGATACCTAAATGACCTTTTGGTATCTAGAAGGTGAATCTTTTCTGGAAGTTTTTTAGTTGACTTTGTCCATATCCATCAAGGGCTTTCCTGGTGACTTACATGGTAAAGAATCTGCCTGCAGTGCTGGAGACCTGGGTTTGATCCCTGGGTTGGAAAGTTCCCCTGGAGAAGGAAATGGCAACCCACTCCAGTATTCTTGTCTGGAGATTTCCATGGACAGAGGAGTCTGGAGAGCTACAGTCCAGATCACAAAAGAGTCAGACACGACTGAGTGACTTTCACATATCCATCAAAAGAATTACTTATCTATGGCAGCTACAGCTTTTGTTTCTTAAATTTTAAGACTTAAAAGCTGCAATTACTCCTTGATCTCTGGGCTGCAGAACGGATATTGTGTTAGCAGACATGAAAACAACATTCATCTAATTGTATAGCTCCATCAGAACTCTAGGATGACCAGGTACATTGTCAATGAGCAGCAATATTTTGAAAGGATTTTTTCCCCTGAAATTAGGTATCCAGAGTGGGTTTAAAATATTCAGGAAACCATGCTGTAAACAGATGTGTTGTCATCCAGTCTTTGCTCCATTTATACAGCAAGTCAGAGTTGACTTAGCGTAATTCTTAAAGATCCTAGGATTTTTAGAATCATAAATGAGCATTGGCCTCAGGTTCAAATTACTAGGTACATTAGTCCCTAACAAGAGAGTCAGCCTGTCCTCTGAAGCTTGGAGCCAGGGACTGACTTCTCCTCGTTAGCTATGAAAGTCCTAGATGATATCTTATTTCAATATAAGGCTGCTTCAGCTAAACTAAAAATACGTTGCTTAGTGTAGCCACCTTCATTAATTATCTCAGCTAGATCTTCTGTATAATTTGCTGCAGTTTCTACATCAGCACCTGCTGCAGTATTCACCTTGCACTTTGATGTTATGAAGATGGCATCTTTTCTTAAACCTCATGAACCTACTTCTGCTAGCTTCAGACTCTTACACCCCAGCTTTCTCACCTCTCAACCTTCATAGAATGGCAAAGAGTCAGGGCCTTGCTCTGGATTGGGTTTTGGCTTAAAGAAATGCTGTCACTGGTTTGATTTTCTATCCAAACCAGTAACACTTTCTCCATGTCAGCAATAAGCTGTTTTGGTTTCTTATCATTCGTGTGTTCACTGGAATAGCACTTTTAATTTCCTTCAACAACTTTGCATTCACAATGTGGCTAACTGTTTGGAGCAAGATGCCTAGCTTTTGGCCTATCTTGGCTTTGACATGCTTTCCTCATTTCTAGTTTTTTATTAAAATTGAGAGACGTGTGGCCTGTCCTTTCACCTGAACACTTACAGGCTACTGTTAAGATTATTCATTGGCCTATGTCAATATTGCTGTATCTCAGGGAACACGGGGCCCAAGGAAAGGGAGAGAGATGGGGGGAATAATAGGTTAGTGGAACATTCAGAGAACACAATTTATCAATTAAAGTTTGCCATCTTATAGGGGCACAGTTTGTGAGGCCTCCAAACAATTAAAAGTAACATCAAAGATCAAAGATCACAAATCACCATAACAAAGACAATAATGATGAAAACATTTGAAATATTTTGAGAATTACAAAATGTGATACCGAGACATGAAGTGAGCAAATGCTGTTGGAATAGTGCCAATAGACTTGCTGGAAGCAGAGTTGCCACAAACCCTTGGTTTGCAAAAAAAATGCCATATCTGTGAAGTGTAATAAAGCAAAACACAATAAGCTGAAGTAGGGCTGATACTCTCCCTGTGAATTTTCTTTAGCTCAACAATAACACCAGCTGAAACAGGCAAAGATTTGAGTGACTACTATTTGCCTGTGCTAAATGCAAAGAAATAGAGGAAAAAAACAGAATGGGAAAGACTAGAGATCTCTTCAAGAAAATTAGAGATACCAAGGGAACATTTCATGCAAAGATGGGCTTGATAAAGGACAGAAATGGTGGACCTAACAGAAGCAGACGATATTAAGAAGAGGTGGCAAGAATACATAGAAGAACTGTACAAAAAAGATCTTCATGACCAAGATAATCACGATGCTGTGATCACTCACCTAGAGCCAGACATCCTGGAATGTGAAGTCAAGTGGGCCTTGGGAAGCATCACTATGAACAAAGCTAGTGGAGGTGATGGATTCCAGTTGAGCTATTTCAAATCCTGAAAGATGATGCTGTGAAAGTGCTGCACTCAATATGCCAGCAAATTTGGAAAACTCAGCAGTGGCCACAGGACTGGAAAAGGTCAGTTTTCATTCCAATCCCAAAGAAAGGAAATACCAAAGAATGCTCAAACTACTGCACAATTGCACTCATCTCACATGCTAGTAAAGTAATGCTCAAAATTCTCCAAGCCAGGCTTCANAGATTGCTGGGAGAAATATTAATAATCTCAGATATGCAGATGACACCCCCCTTATGGCAGAAAGGGAAGAGGAACTAAAAAGCCTCTTGATGAAAGTGAAAATGGAGAGTAAAAAAGTTGGCTTAAAGCTCAACATTCAGAAAACGAAGATCATGGCATCTGGTCCCATCACTTCATGGCAAATAGATGGGGAAACAGTGGAAACAGTGTCAGACTTTATTTTGGGAGGCTCCAAAATCACTGCAGATAGTGACTGCAGCCACGAAATTAAAAGACGCTTACTCCTTGGAAGAAAAGTTATGACCAACCTAGGTAGCATATTGAAAAGCAGAGACATTACTCTGCCAACTAAGGTCTGTCTAGTCAAGGCTATGGTTTCTCCAGTAGTCATGTATGATGTGAGAGTTGGACTGTGAAGAAAGCTGAGCACTGAAGAATTGATGCTTTTGAACTGTGGTGTTGGAGAAGACTCTTGAGAGTCCCTTGGACTGCAAGAAGATCCAACCAGTCCATCCTACAGGAGATCAGTCCTGGGTGTTCATTGGAAGGACTGATGCTGAAGCTGAAACTCCAGTACTTTGGCTACCTCATGCAAAGAGCTGACTCACTGGAAAAGACTGATGCTGGGAGGGATTAGGGACAGGAGGAGAAGGGAACGACAGAGGATGAGATGGCTGGCTGGCATCACCGACTCGATAGACATGAGTTTGAGTGAACTCCGGGAGTTGGTGATGGACAGGGAGGCCTGGCGTGCTGCGATTCATGGGGTCACAAAGAGTCAGACATGACTGAGCAACTGAACTGAACTGAACTAAAGTTGCTTTAGTCATGTCTGACTCTTGAGACCCCATCGACTGGAGCCCAGCAGGCTCCTCTGTCCATGGGATTATCCAGGCAAGAATACTGGAGTGGGCTGCTATTAACTCCTCCAGAGGACCTTCCCAACATAGGGATTGGACCTGCATCTCTTATGTCTCCTGCACTGGCAGATGGGTTCTTCCCACACCACTAGCACCACCTGGGAAGCTTCCTTAGTGGCGCACACAGTAAAGAATCTGCCTTTAATGCAGGAGACACAAGTATAGTCACTGAGTCAGGAAGATCCCCTGGAGAAGAGAATGGCTACCCAGTCTAGTATTCTTGTCTGGAGAATTCTGTGGACAGAGGAGCTGGGTCGACTACAGTCAATGGGGGTAGCAAGACTTGGACACGACTGAGTGACTATTTGCCTAGCAGTGTAGAAATCTTTATATTAACTCTTTTACTTAATCTTGACATGAACGCTGTGAGCCAAAAATAGCATCCGCATTTTATAGGTGATAAAATGAACAAACAGTATTTAAGATGATGGCTTCTGCTTTGCTTCAGTGATTATGTGAATTTATGACACTTCCCCCAACCCAACAGTGGCTAAAGACTTCTCAAAAATACAGATAGAGACATATCCATAAATCAGCACATCACACCACTTCAAGGATCCATGCTGCATTTTGTGGGAAAAGTGTGTACAGGAATTGTGCAATGCTGTGATTCCAAGTACTACATCAGACTGAAACAGTTTTGAGTCTGACCCAAACTCCCAGACTTGTATTGGGAAAGAAAGGATTTCCTTAAAATCAGCCTCTATGACCAAGAATATCCTCCCCCAAACATCCTCTTTTTTATAATAACCCAGTATCAACCATTTACTTTTCTTTTAATCCTTAAATAAATTACCTTTTCTACCTCTCTCCCCTCTTATTCACAGGTTGAGGTAATTAGTTTTATACAACCCTCAAAATGAGAATAGTTCATTCCCCAAAAGGAGCTACTTCATGATTTTTATGAGTGAGGCATTGTGAAAGGTGCTGAAAATGCACTATACAGGTGGAGGAGACAGGAAAAAAAGGAGATAATTGCAGTATGGCATGATGGCTGAGAATCCAGTCGCCTCTTACTATCTCTCCTCTGATCCAGGCCACCTTGGATCACTTCTGCCCTTGATTACTGTAGTATCTCCTAACAGGGCTCTACTTCTGTGCCTGTCTCATGTTATGGACTGAATACTTATGTCTCCCCACCCCCTGACGGCTATATTGAAACCCTACCCATGATGTGATGGTAATAGGAGGTGGGGGCTGGGGCTGGTAATTAGGATGAGATGAGGTCATGAGGGTGGGGACCCCTCGATGGGATTAGTGTCCTTAGAAGGGTCCAAGAGCACTCGCTTCCTCCCTCTGCTCTCTGAGTCAGGAGACAGCTCGATGCAAACTGGAAAAGAGCTCTCATCAGAGCCCAACCATGCTGGCACCCTCAACTCACACTTCCAGTAGGATGGTGAGAAATAAATGTCTGCTGTTTATAAGCCACCAAGCCTATGGTACTTTGTCAGAACAGACTGAACAGACTAAGACGCTCCCATTTAGTCTAGTCTCTATCACACACCCAAAACAATCCTGTTAAAACATAAGTCAGACCAAGTCATGTCCTCCGCACAGAGCCCTCCAGGGTCTTCACTTTATACTTGGAATAAAGCAGAAATACTTGCAAGGCTCTGCACAGCCTGGTACTGCCCTTCTCCTTTGACTTGTCACCTCTATGACCTCAGAGCTTCCTCCCCCCTCACTCATTCAGTTCCAACTAAAACCTGAAGCACAATCCTCCTTTGGGGTTTTTGTCCTTACTGTTCCCTCCACTCAGTAAACTGTCCAGGAATCTGTAGGACTCTGCTGCTCATTTCCTTTGGGTCTTTACTTAATGTGATATTATCAGTGATGCTTTCTCTGATTATTGAATTTAAAATTACAGTGTTTTCCCTGGTACAATTTAATTTCCTTTTCTCCTTTGTTTTTTCCCCATAATATTGATCATTATCTAACTTATATATCTTATTCATTTTTCAAATGATCTATTTTTCCCTCCTTAAGATGTAAGTTTCATGACAGTTGGTAGTATTGATAGCTTCATTAATTGTTTTGTAATATACACCATCTAGAATGCTGACATCTGGTAGTTGATTAATGCATATTTGTGGGATGGATGGGTAATGGATGGATGGATGAATGGATAGATAGGTAGATGGAAAAGTGGGTCGATAGGTGGGTATATGTGTACACAGGCTATTATGGGAATGCAAAGAAGAGAAGTGTTCTTAATTTAGCCTGAGGTGATGGGCACTGGAAAGACAAAACTTTAGTTGTCCTGGGCATACCATTCATGGATCAATTAGTCAATGAATACATCTCCTTCCCACCTTCATTCTTCATGATGGTTTTATAGGGTTAATTTTTATTTTTTCAAAAACTATTATCTAGATAGCATAATTGTAATCACAAAAAAAGATCAACTTCTTTGGGTCTCATCTTCTTAGAAAAATAAGTGAACTCATTGTAAGTTCAACAATTCCTTTAATATTTTGAAAGAATGTAACTTACAAGGAAACTCTATGTATTACAGAAGATTTTCATAGTCACTATCCATCTCATTGGGCTTCCCAGGTGGCTCAGTGGTAAAGAATTCACCTGCAGTGTAGGAGACCTGGGTTTGATCCCTGGGTCAGGAAGATTCTCTGAAGGAGGGCATGGCCACCCATTTTAGTACTCTTGCCTGGAGAATTTCATACTGAGGAGTGGCTGAAATGACTGAGGGCATGCTCACGCACATCCAAAAGGTCTTGTGTTTATAATGTTCCCCAATGGATGACATCTGTAACACTCTGTGTGGCTCCGGTATAAACTACCTTGTTACAAAAGCTTTCCTGCATTTGATGAAGGGAATGACTTTCATCTGCCCCTATCTGTCTCAGAAGTCATATTTACCCAGGTTTTCCATGAAATATTTTTAATTAAAGAAATAACTGTTGAAGATATATCATTTCCAATATATTTTCTCATATGTGGTATGCACACTGGCAAAACACACACACACACACACACACACACACACTTAAAGTAGTCCTTTAGGTTCTAAATTATTGAAACAGAAACTATCAAATACTCTAAGCTGAAACACATTGACAAAATAAACTCTTTTATACAACTACATAGCAGACACCCTGTACTGCACCACCTGTTCTAATCCTTGCTTCTTCAGACATTCAATAATATTTTCTATTTCTATTTCAACAGTGTCAGCTGATAAGAAAGGCATTTTGTTTGTCCCTAAATATATTTTAGGCATTATTTCAGCCATTTTTTAACAGCAGTAAGAAGAACAGATATTTACCCAGTCATATGTGGCTTTTTTGCTAATAAGTAAGAAATCTCGAAAGATAATTTTAAGTATCTATCAGTAAAGTTGGCAAAATTTTAAAGTACTACTGAGAATTACATTCCTTTAACTACCTTTAGGGGAAGGAGGGGACTACAGAGTTTGTCTTCAAGTCTTAGATATATAGCATTTAAATGAATTGCTAATCAGGATGGCTTCCTAATGTCCTTGCACTTACATTAAGGTGCAAGGGATACCTGGGTGACATTCATCATCAAGGACAGTGAGTGTAATTCACATTTCAATTCACCTTGAAAATATTTCGCCACTGGTTAGCTCAGATGAGACTGTTGTTTTCAGTGCCATATTGTGGCTGAGAAGGAGAGCATAGCAAGAATAACAGAAACGCTGCCTCTGCTGTTTGCTTGACTCGGTGTGTGCTTGCATCACAAGTATTACCCCACTTGTTTTCTCTTAGCAGGATTCATTCTAAGTAGCTTGTCCTCTCTGTCAGAGGAAGGAAGAACCTGAGTCTATAAATGCATTTCACTACAGGTGAATAAGGGGCAACATGAGGCAATGTGCTGAAACTGAACAAGGAAGCCGAGTGTCACTCTGACCCAAGATGTGGGAAAGCCCTCAATCCTCAGGGGACCACACTTGAACAGTGCCATGTGGGGCTGTCTGACATAAAAACTGACAAAACATGTCAAGCTCAATCCCTATTTTTAACATTGATAAAGCCGAATTTCCTTCTGACATTTAGGGGCAGAAACTCTAAACAGTTTATTTTTGCAAGCAATAGATTTATCCTGTGTACCCTCCAGGGTGTAGTAGGCTGTCCATTTTACAAGCCACTGATCTCGCAGAAGCACTAGGCTGAGAGGGAAATTCCTCACTCCACTGTCATGAGAATGGTCTAGAGACTGAAAATACATGCTAGAAGTAAGAAACGATTATTACTTAAAGAGACGGGACCTAATCAAACGTAAGAGCTTTTGCACAGCAAAGGGAACCATAAACAAAACGAAAAGAGAACTTCTGGACTGGGAGAAAATATTTGCAAATGATGTAACTGACAAGAGCTTAATTTGTAAAACATACGAATAGCTCATACAGCTCAATAACAAAAAACCAAACCAATTGAAAAATGGGAAGAAGACAGACATTTCTGCATAGAAGATATGTGTTATGTTGCTTCAGTCATGTCTGACTCTGCAATTCTATGGACTGTAGCCCATCAGGCTCCTCTGTCCATGGGATTCTCTAGGCAAGGATACTGGAGTGGGTTGCCATGCCCTCCTCCAGGGGATCTTCCCAACCCAGTTATTGAACCCACGCCTCAAAGGTCTCCTGCATTGGCAGGAAGGTTCTTTACCACTAGCACTACCCAGAAAGCCCCGATAGAAGACATAGAGATGGCCAGTAGGTACATGAAAAGGTGCTCATCATTGCTAATTATTAAAGAAAGGCAAATCAAAACTACAATAATGTACTACCTCATACAGGTCAGAATGGCCATCATTTAAAGTCCACAAATAAATGTTGGAGAGGGTATGGAGAAAAGGGACCTTTCCTACAGTGTTGGTAGGAATGTAAACTGGTGTAGCCACTATGGAAAACAATATGGAGCTTCCACGAAAAACTAAAAATAGAGTTGCCATATGATCCAGCAATCCCATTCCTGTGCATATACACAGACAAAATTATAATTTGAAGAAATACATGCAACCTTATGCTCAAAGCAGCACTATTTACAATAGCCAAGACACAGAAACACTTAAATGTGTTAACACATTTAAGATGAATGGTTAAAGAAGATGTGGTACATATATATAATGGAATATTCTTCATCCTCAAAAAGAATGAAACAATGCCATTTGCATCAACACGGATGGACCTAGAGATTATCATACCAAGTGAAGTATGCCAGAAAGAGAAAGACAAATACTATACAACATCACTTATATGTGGAATCTAAAATATGACACAATGAACATAGCTATGAAACAGAAACAGACTCACAGGCATAGAGAACAGACTTGTGCTTGCCAAGGGGAAGGGTGGGTGAGGGAGAGGAGGACTGGGAGTTTAGGACTAGCCGATGCAAACTAGTAGACATAGGATGGATAAACAACAAGGTCCCAGCGTAGAGCAAAGGGAACTGTATTCAATATCCTGTGATAAACCAAAATGGAAAAGAATATTAAGAAAGAATTATAAATGAATGACTTTGCTGTACAGCAGAAATTAATACATTATAAATCAACTATATCTCAATAAATTATTTTTTTTTAATGACTATTACTACCCAGGAAGGCCTACTTGTGTCATTTGGATTTTCTTAACCTAAATCCATTGCCTTGCATGAACCCACTCTCAAAACTCATCTTCCATTCCCTGGCAAAAGAGAATCATCATAACCTGATAGAAGAAATTGATGAAAGGGTATTTGAAACTCTAAGACTGTTGCTCCTCTGGCCCTTCCCCATTTTTGTAACTGGAACTATATATTTACCTTGAAAGAAAACTGGGATGCATTAGACAGACTTTTTCCCCCTTAAACATTTTAGGCTTGTTGTTACCTTTCCTGTGAACCCTGAGAATCCTCTCCTGAGGTTGCTCTGCCTGTCGCTAGCATCTTCTCTCCTGCCCCGAGCATCTCAGCACAGCAGCTGTGTCAGAAATGCCATGTGCCCGTTCTGACTTCATCTGGAATATTCCAGATCTAGTCAAGCATGGATTGTGGTTGGCTCCACTCCCATCAGTTTACATTAAACCCGCAGACAGCCTAGTCCCTGCCAGGAAATCCAAATTTCTCCTGACCTTAGAGGAACGGAGACTCTGCATTTGCTGCCACTGTTCTCATGAAGCAGCCGTGATTCATACAGCTGTTCTTTTATTAGTAACAATGAAGACGTTCTCCTTTATGTTTTTTCACTACAGACAAAGCCGTCTTGAGCAAACCACTGGGTCTTGCCGGGGCTGTGTCATCAGTGCAACTCTCTGTAGCAAACAGGGAAGGTTTTGAAGAGAGAATGTACATTGACTGGCTCCTGGATACCAGATTTGGTGATCTGTGTTATTCAGGTGTATTATAGCTAATTTGATTATTTGTTATAGCTCATTTGATTATAGCTCATTGATGCTTTTGAACTGGGGTGCTGGAGAAGACTCTTGACAGTCCCTTGGACTGCAAGGAGATCCAACCAGTCCATCCTAAAGGAGATCAGTCCTGAATATTCATTGGAAGGACTGATGCTGAAGCTGAAGCTCAAATACTTTGTCCACCTGATGCGAAGAACTGACTCACTGGAAAAGACCCTGATGCTGGCCAAGACTGAAGGCAGGAGAAGAAGGGGACAGAAGAGGATGAGATCCTTGGATGCATCACAGACTCGATGGACATGAGTCTGAGTAAGCTCTGGGAGTTGGTGATGGACAGGGAGGCCTGGCGTGCTGCAGTCCATGGGGCTGCAAAGAGTTGGACGTGACTGAGCAACTGAACTGAACTGATAGCTCATTTAAATGCATCCAGCCTTCAAAAGAGATGGAGGTCCGATTCCTGGTGCAACTAGACTGAACTGATAGCTCATTTAAATGCATCCAGCCTTCAAAAAAGATGCAGGTTCGATCCCTGGGTCATGAAGATCCCCTGGAGAAGGGCATGACAACCCACTCAGGTATTCTTGCCTGGAGGATCCTGTGGACAGAGGAGCCTGGCAGGCTTCAGTCCATGCGATCACAAACAGTTGGACTCAACTGAAGCGACTGAGCACAGCACACACAGCACAGCCTTCAAAACACAAAGGAATGCAAATCCTCCTTTCTGCGCCTCCTCCAGCCGAGAGAAGCCCTCCTTCTCTCCCTTCCTCTCTCCAGATCCACAGAACCATGCGATCATCTATTGTCACCTCTCACAGCCTGATCCTCTGCTTAAGGCACGGAGTTCAGACCTATACCTGTGATGGGGCGTGTTAACTTCTTCCTTTCCCATCAGAAATCCATGACATTCTATTCTCTCCATCCTGGCTTCTAAAATAATTCTTTTCATTGCTTCCCAGCACATAGCAACATTTGACAATCAGGAACTATTTATTTTTCATAATGACAGCAAAATGTTAGAATCTATACACATGGGTGACCAATTTTATTGAACTTCTAGCTCTGTTTACAGTGAAAACTGTAGTCCCCCAAAACTAAGCTGCCTTAGGTAGTAATTACGTCAAACCTGAAACATGAGACATAGGTCATGTTTATTGTTTTAGACGAACACCTGACTTCAGGGACCTGCTTAATAATAGACATGCTTGGGATTAATGACGATGTTTCCTTATATAAACAGTGAAAATTCCAACATAAATATTGTGGGTTCTGACTTCCTGCTTCCTTGTAGAGCATACAGCTATGCCAGGGGCTGAATAGATGGAGACTCACTACTTACCTGTCAGGTCTGAAATGGCCAAGCATGTGTGTGTGTTAAGTTGCTTCAGCCATGTCCGACTCTGTGACACTATGGATTGTAGCCCACCAGGCTCCTCTGTCCATGGGATTCTCTAGGCAAGAATCCTGGAGTGCGTTGCTGTGCCCTCCTTCAGGAGATCTTCCTGATCCAGGGATCGAACCTGCGTGTCTTATGTCTACCTGCATTGGCAGGCAGGTTCTTTACCACTAGCGCCACCTGGGAAGACCCCTGAAATGGCCGTGTTATATCTATCCCACTGGGGTATCTTTCACAGTTATTTTTAGAAAAGCATCCACCATGGAAGCAGCTCTAGAACATTCTCTCCATGCCCATGTTTAAGTGTGATTGAAAGGGAATCCAGTCCCATCACTTCATGGGAAGTAGATGGGGAAACAGTGGAAACAGTGTCAAACTTTATTTTGGGGGGCTCCAAAATCACTGCAGATGGTGACTGCAGTCATGAAATTAAAAGACGCTTACTCCTTGGAAGAAAAGTTATGACCAACCTAGATAGCATATTCAAATGCAGAGACATTACTTTGCCAACTAAGGTCCGTCTAGTCAAGGCTATGGTTTTTCCAGTGGTCATGTATGGATGTGAGAGTTGGACCGTGAAGAAGGCTGAGTGCCAAAGAATTGATGCTTTTGAGCTGTGGTGTTGGAGAAGACTCGAGAGTCCCTTGGACTGCAAGGAGATCCAACCAGTCCATTCTAAAGGAGATCAGCCCTGGGATTTCTTTGGAAGGAATGATGCTAAAGCTGAAACTCCAGTACTTTGGCCACCTCATGCAAAGAGTTGACTCACTGGAAAAGACTCTGATGCTGGGAGGGATTGGGGGCAGGAGGAGAAGGGGACGACAGAGGAGGAGATGGCTGGATGGCATCACGGACTCGATGGACATGAGTCTGAGTGAACTCCGGGAGTTGGTAATGGACAGGGAGGCCTGGTGTGCTGTGATTCATGGGGTTGCAGAGTCGGACACAACTGAGCGACTGAACTGAACTGAACTGAAAGGGAATATCACAGAGATTTCCGTCACCCCATAAGCCTGAATCTGGGGAGATGAAGATGTTGTGGCAGCCTGCTTTAGCGATGCAGCCCCCGGTCTTTTTAAAAAAGAATTTTATAATTCTTTTTTAAGAATTATAAAAGG
The DNA here is from genome assembly GCA_006410935.1 of Redunca redunca. NCBI lineage: Eukaryota > Metazoa > Chordata > Mammalia > Artiodactyla > Bovidae > Redunca > Redunca redunca. The sequence goes on from SJYQ01014024.1 coordinate 766,188, forward strand.
GGAAGCCATGGCTTCCCCTTGTTCTCTGAGACGCTGAGTACCTGCCTGGGCCTCAGTTTCCTCATATATCAAATGAAGGATCGGACTAGACAAGAGCATCTCAAATTTTCATCTGTGCACAAATCACCTGGGGGCCTCGATGAACTGCAGATTCTAATTCAATAGGTTGTGAGGGGCCTAAAATCCTGCATTTCTAGCAAGTTCTAGGGGGTGAAGGGGAAGGGCAATGTTGCTGACCAGTCCATGGGCACACTTTGAGTAGCAAGATGTTATATGATTTCTAAAGAAACTTTTCATACTGCATTTTTTCCTTATTCAAAATGATGTCAAAAGGTTAAGTCACAAATGTTGCAACATAATAATAATAAGAAAACCTAAATATCTAAAGATTGAAGTCTTAACATTAACCTAGTTCAGCAGACTCTCCAAACACAGTTTAGTTTGACAAAGCACATGTGTACACATTTCTTTACTTTTTTTTCACCATGAGCAATTAAGAGGAAATTTTCTTTTTCTTTTTTTTTTCTCACAACACTGTTGACTCAGGATAACGCAACAATTAACCCCCAGTTTAGACATCCTCACACCTGAAGTTTAATTCCAAGACTGTTATCCAAACTGGAAGAAAAGGGAGAGAGAAGTATTTAAGATTGGTGAGTCTCCCAAATTAAAATAAAATTTGTAATTCCCAAAGAGTGAGGAGAATTGCTTCCTTTCTTCCAATGTAAGGCTTGTCTGGAAACACTAGTTAGCAGAAGAGAGAAACAGCAGCTCCAAGCAAATCTGGCAGCAGTAAGGCAGACAATTCAGCCTTCCCTGGTGGGTGAGAGTCTGCCTTCTGCTACCCGTGAGAATTTATAGAAACTTACCCACCTGGGACAGATGATCATTGTGTATAAAAACCCCAGGGAAGATGAGTCCATACTTCTCTCCATTTATTGTTGTTCAGTCTCTAAGTCATGTCTGACTCTTTGCAAATCCATGGACTACAGCACACCAGGCTTCCCTGTCCTTCACTATCTCCCAGAGTTTGCTCAGACTCATGTCCACTGAGTCTGTGATGACATCCAACCATCTCATCCTGTGTTATCCCCTTCTCCTCCTGCCATCAGTCTTTCCCAGCATCAGAGTCTTTTCCAGTGAGTTGGCTCTTCACATCAGTTGGCCAAAGTACTGAAGCTTCAGCTTCATCTTCAGCATCAGCCCTTCCAATAAATATTCAGGGTTGATTTCCTTTAGGATTGAGTGGTTTCATCTCCTTGCTATCCATAATGGGTAAAAAAAGCGAATAAGGGACCATATCATGGGGGTCTTCTGGGGGGAGTTTGTGAATGCAGAAGTACCAGGGCACATGGTCAGAACTGGCTCAGTGGATAAAGGGACGTGGAGCAGAGGAAGGAAGGTGTAGACGTGTGTGCAGGTGCATTAACTGGCGTATTCACCCCATAGCTTCCTCCAAAGGACACCTCTCTCCCATGGAAAGAGGTGCCAACACCTCCTGCTGGGACCTGCCTCACCCAGATGCCCCAGACATGGCTGCAAGCTCAGTGTGCTCAGGGTCTGAGCCAGAGACTTCTCCTAGAAACATCTTTTCCATTAACAAGTGGGCTTGTTGCCCACTCAGGGCACAGACTAGCTGTGGCTGGGCTACCTGGTGGACCTTCAGTCTTCTTCTCCTCCCAGCTAGAACTCTGCACTGGCTCAGCTTTGGGGACTTATCTACTTGGGACCCCATTGAACAACATCTTTGAAGAGTGAGGTGAAGCTTTACCCTCAAATAGTGACTCAGATGATAGAACACAATGAACAGGCAGAAGAAACACAATTGGGGGGGGGTGTGGTAACTGAAGGTACTTTAATCCACCCACACTACCCGTAGGACTAGGCTGACATCAGTGCAAGTCTTGGCCAAGCTGAAATGCACCAAGCTTTGGAGAGAATGCTATTTTTCAGTGTAGCTGGTTTGATCATCTGTTTTGATGGGAAAGGGTCAGTGGTGGGTGACTTCTGGTTAAGTCGCTGGATGCAGCCTCTGGAGGCTTGAGTCCTGGGCCTGTTTCTGCAGTCACTGCACATCTTTTTATCTGGTCCTACAAGAACCACTCCTATAAAGAGAAGAGGCCCAACTGGGTCCAAAGTTTCCAAGGATTTTGTCCCGTTTATTATTTTTGAGGGAAACCTGTCCTTCTTAAAAATAATAATAATAATAATTAATTTGGCTGCACTGGGTCTTAGCTGCATCATGTGGGATCTAGTTCCCTAACCAGATGTTGAACTCAGGCCCCCTGTGTTGGAAGCACAGGGTGTTAGCCACTGGACTGCCAGGGAAGTCCCTGAAAACTTTCTTTAAAAGAAATCTTGTGTAGAAGTCCAATTTGCAAAGCAGATCGAAGTACTGTGTCTGGTTAGATATCACCATATGCAGTCACAAGCATATCTTGCATTTTCCACAGCTGATAATCAGATGCAGTAATTCTTTTCTACTTCACAGTGATGCTGGGACCCCTGCTCCTTCCATCAGTGCGTCTTTAATGCTCCAGGCAGTGGTTCTCAGTAGGGATCATTTTGTCTGCACTCTGTCCCCAAGCATGGGACATTTACTTGGTGATGTGTAGAAACAACTGTGGTTGCTACTGCAGTGGGGAGGCGCTACGGGTATCAGGTGAGCAGAGGCCAGAGATGCTGCTGAACCGCCTTCAATGAACAAGATAGGCTCTCACACCCAGCAATCATTCAGCTGCAAATGCTAATGGGCTTCCCTGGTGGCTCAGATGGTAAAGAATCCACCTGCGGTGCGGGAGACCTGGGTTCGATCCCTGGGTTGGGAAGATCCCCTGGAGGAGGGCATGGCAACTCACTCTAGTATTCTTGCCTGGAGAATTGCATGGACAGAGGAGGCTGGCAGGCTACAGTCCATGGGGTCACAAAGAGTCGGACACAGCAGAGCAACTAAGCACTGCAAATGCTAACAGTGTTGAGCTTAAGAAACCTTCGTCTAGGTCCTGAAATTCTGTATATTTCGCCAACAGATATGGAAAGAGTGCATAAGAACACTGCATGGAGTCTGATGGGCCAGGCCTAGGAGTGGTGCATGTCATGACCACACTCAGTTCATGAGCTGAACTGGATTATGTGCCCCGAATGGTGTTTGTGTTGGAGGGTGGGTGAGGGGAGGGGAAGAAATGTGGTTTCTGGTTGAGAAGCTACTCCCTAGAAACAAACCCTTGCCACGCAGATCACAGAGAGCTGGTGAAGAGCTAGCTGTGCCGCCCAGTCTTCTCAGTGAACACACCTAGTGATAAACAGCGCACTAGATGGGTCTAGGGAGAAGGCAAAGGCACCCACTCCAGTGCTCTTGCCTGGAAAATCCCATGGACGGAGGAGCCTGGTGGGCTGCAGTCAATGGGGTCGCGAAGAGTCGGGCACGACTGAGAGACTTCACTTTCACTTTTCACTTTCATGCATTGGAGAAGGAAATGGCAGCCCACTCCAGTGTTCTTGCCTGGAGAATCCCAGGGACGGGGGAGCCTGGTGGGCTGCCGTCTATGGGGTCGCACAGAGTCGGACAAGACTGAAGCGACAGCAGCAGCAGCAGATGGGTCTAGAGTGCATACGTAGTGGTAAAGCGGAACCGGGTGGGGCATCACTCCCCAAAGTGTGGCGACATCTGGGAGTCTACGAAGGACACAAACTCCCCATTCCCCCCACTCCCACCCCTGCCCCAGGGCTCATTAAAAGCACATGAGAGCCAATCAACTGGCTGCCAGGATCACAAGGAAGATGCAGGTGGAAACCCACTATCTTTGGTGGAACTTCGTTTTTCCACTGCAGGGAGGGCGCTGAGCTTCACGGAAGGCTCTTTTATCTATTTGAAAAGCAAAGATGAACACAGTCAAATACACTAAGGGGATTAAAAATGACACAGTGGACTTAACCTCTTTGCTTCTCAGCCCAGGACAGCGCAGCCATTCTTTCCCCAGTTATTATCACTAATCAGACAGTGACCTAGTTTCAAAGGGCATGGACATTCGAAACACAAGTGAAAAGACATGCAAATCGTGGTAGGGAGATTTTGAGAAGAAAGTTCAATGAAATAAGTCAAAATATCTGAACTTGACACTTTTTTGCTTCTGACAAGCAGTATCTTGGGGGAGACACTGCCAAGCCTGGGCCCTTGTGCTCTCCTTAGCAAAACATGGTGACAGGCCCTGAGCAGCAATTTGCAAACTCTGTCCTGGGGAATCCCTTGGAGATATAATCAGAGCAAGTCAATGGGGATCAGTCCTCATTTCCACCACCACTCTTGTTTGTCTGACATACTACACATCTGTGTAAAATACTGTTTACAGCTTTTGAAAATCCCTGATAGAGTACTTCACTTATTTCCAGTTCTAACAGTCTATGATTAGTTCATATGACAATCTCAGTAAAAACCTCTATTCATCTCATAATAATAAATCAATTTTTCCCTCTAAATTTTAAATTACTATTGAAAAGGCAAAATTACCCTGGCCTAATCCTTTAGTTTTTTGTGTACATTATAGTTAGCCTCATGTAGAAGAATACACAATGAAACCCCACATGGCCTGAACAGAATCTTGGTAGACTCTAAATAATTATTAGTTAAATTGAATTTTTACATATCAACATAGGTAACTCTGATCTTGGGCTGCCCTGGCAGCTCAGTGGTAAAGAGTACACCTGCCAATGCAGGAGACACGGGTTCTATCCCTGGGTAGGGAAGATTCCCTGGACTAGGAAATGGCAGCTGACTCCAGTATTCTTGCCTGGAGAATCCCATGGACAGAGAAGCCTGGAGAGCTACAGTCCATGGAGTTGCAAAAGAGTTGGACATGACTTAGTGACAAAACAAGAACTCTGATCTCAAAAATCTATAATAAATTTGATTTTTGTGTGACTTGTTCCCAAACTCAGGACCTGCTATATATTATATTCAAAAAAGCCATACAAAGAAATCAGCCCTCAGTGGAACCACTTAAAGGCGCTTTCTATGAGGGGAATGATTGATCGCCCTGCCATACAGTGATTCAAGGAACTTTATACTCCCCTCCCCACCAAGTATCTATGAGCCTAGGCGCAACTGACTCAAAAAGAAAAAATACAATAAAAAAATAAAACATATTCACCCAACAAACATTCATTCAAGACAAGTCCCCTAGCCTTCTTCCATATTGCTCCCCTAAATATGTAGACCCCTTCATGGGTTATAGCCTTGTCATGGCAAAGGGGCTTGTGAAACTCACTGAAGCTATGAGCCATGCTATGCAGGGCCACCCAAGACAGATGAACCATAGTGAAGAGTTCTGACAAAATGTGGTCCACTTGAGGAGGAAAAGGCAAGCATTCCAGTATTCTTACAAGAAGAACCCCATGAACAGTTGGAAAGGCAAAAAGATATGACACTGGAAGATGAGGCCCTTAGGTCAGAAAGTGTCTAATATGCTACTTGAAAAGAGTAGAGGGCAATTGCTAATAGCTCCAGAAAGAATTAGGTGGCTGGGCCAAAGCAGAAACAACTCTCAGCTGTGGGTGTGTCTGGTGGTGAAAGTCCAGTGCCATAAAGAGTAATATTGCATAGGAACCTGTAATGTTACATCCATGAATCAAGGTAAACTGGATGTGGTCAAGTAGGAGATGGAAAGATTGAATATTGATATCTTAGGAATCAGTGAAGTAAAATGGATGGGAAAGGGTGAATTTAATTCAGATGACCAATATATTTTCGACTGTGGGCAAGAATCCCTTGCAATAAATGGAGTAGCCCTCATAGTCAACAGAAGAGTCTGAAATGCAGTACTTGGGTACAACCTCAAAAATAACAGAATGATCTCTATTCATTTCCGAGGCAAACCATTCAACATCGTAGTAATCCAAATCTGTGCCCCATCCACAGATGCCTATGAAGCTGAAGTTGACTGGTTCTTTGAAGACCTACAACACCTTCTAGAACTAACACCAAAAAAAGATGTCCCTTTCCTCATAGGGCACTGGAATGTAAAAGTAGGAAGTCAAGAGATACCCAGAATAACAGACAGGTTTGGCCTTGGAGTATAAAATGAAGCAGGGCAAAGGCTAACAGAGTTTTGTCAAGAGAACACGCTGGTCATAGCAAACACCATACAAGCCCATACAATTCACACTACCGCACAACTGTGCTCATTTCACATGCTAGCAAGGTAATGCTCAAACTCCTTCAAGCTAGGCTTCAGCAATGCATGAATCAAGGACTTCCAGATGTACAAGCTGGGTTTAGAAAAAGCAGAGAGACCAGAGATCAAATTGCCAACATTCATTGGATCACAAAGAAAGCAAGGGAGTTCCAGAAAAACATCTATTTCTGCTTCATTGACTGTGTTAAAGCCTTTGACTGTGTGGATCACAACAAACTGTGGAAAATTCTTAAAGAGAGGGAAGTACCAGACCACCTTACCTGTCTCCTGAAAAACCTGTACGCAAGCCAAGAAGCAACAGTTAGAACTGGATATGGAATAATGGAGTGGTTCAAAACTGGGAAAGGAGTACATCAAGGCTATATATTGTCACCCTGCTTATTTAACTTACATGTAGAGTACATCATGGGAAATGCCAGGCTGGGTGAATCACAAGCTGGAACCAAGATTTCCAGGAGAAATATCAATAGTCCTAGATATGCAAATGATATCACTCTAATGGCAGAAAGTGAAGAGGGACTAAAAAGTCTCTTGATGATGGTGAAAAGGGAGAGTGAAAAAGTTGACTTGAAACTCAACATTAAAAAACTCAGATCATGGCATCAGGTCCCATTACTTCATGACAGATAGAAGGGGAAAAAGTAGAAGCAGTGACAGATTTTATTTTCTTGGGTTTCAAAATCACTGCAGACACTGACTACAGCCATAAAATTAAAAGATGCTTGCTCCTTGGAAGAAAAGCTATGACAAACCTAGACAGTGCGTTAAAAAGTAGAGACATCACTTTGCTGACAAAGGTCCATACAGTCAAAGCTCTGGTTCTTCCAGGAGTCATGTATGGATGTGAGAGCTGGACCATAAAGAAGGCTGAGTAGAGAAGAACTGATGCTTTTGAATTGTGGTGCTGGAGAAGAGTCTTGAGAGCCCCTTGGACTGCAAAGAGATTAAACCATTCAATCCTAAAGGAAATCAACCCTGAATATTCATTGGAAGGACTGATGCTGAAGTTGAAGCTCCAATATTCTGGCCACCCGATACAAAGAGCCAACTCATTGGAAAAGACCCTAATACTGGGAAAGACTGAAGGTAAAATGAGAAGAGGGCGGCAGGGGATGAGATGGTTGGATAGTATCACTGACTCAATGGATATGAATTTGAGCAAACTCTGGGAGATAGAGGAGGACAGAGGAGCCTGGCACGCTGCAGTCCACGGGGTCACAGAGTCGGACACGACTCTGGGACTGAACAATGACAGTAACAACAAATGTGCAGAAACTCGGGAGCTTCCCCAAGGGCTTCCACAGTCCATCAGGGTGGGTTTCTTGCTGTTTAGTCGCTCAGGCATGTCTAACTCTTTCATGACTCCATGGACTGTAGCCCACCAGGCTCCTCCGACCATGGGTTTTTCCAGACAAGGACACTGGAGAGGATTGCCATTTCCTTTTCCAGGGGATCTTCCTGATCCAGGGATTGAACCCCTGTCTCCTGCTTGGCAGGCAGATTCTTTACCACTAAGCCATCTGGGAAGCCATACAGTAGGTTTGTTAAAAGAGTTAAATGAGTCTTGAATAAAGTGGAAGCTACAAGGTGGCTTGCCTTGCCTTTTCAGTTGTGGTACCACACTAGAGATAGCTGGGGTAATGAGGGACACTGAGGTCAATGAAGGGAAACCGTCTGGAAGCTTGTCTTGGATTCAGTCTCTGAGGGCAAGCAGGGGTCTCGTCAATTAGCTCCAGGCTCCCTGTGGCATAAGCTGTACATATTGGCAGTAAAATAACTGAGAACCCATTGTGTCGCTCCAGGCAGTGCTAAATTAGATGTACAGTGTATCTTCCACAGCTATTAATAGCAAGGAGCCTGGAGCCAATTAGAAACATGGCCATGTAATAGGGAACTGGAATGCTCTTAAATGTGTAAAACATCATTATCTGTCATCCACAGGCAACTAAACAGAAAAACACAGCTCAAGATCATCCTCAAACTGAAGGAATATTCCTATGAAGACCCCAGGGCTGACTGAAGGATTATGGTTCTTTCTTCTAGACACTTGTTAAAAAAAAAAAGAAGTAAATGCAAAATCGTATGTGAATGCATAGGAACACATCCAAGTGGATATATTAGCAGTCATTCTTTTAGAAATGAAGTCCAAGGCGAACTCCTAGTGAACTGATGAAAGAATGTTTAAGCAACAGTGCGGCTTGGGAAGCTCTGTAAACCATAACCTATAAAGCAGAAAATGCTTTGCAGTTTAAGTTAATTGTGCTTTCTGCTATATCCAAAGCTACATTATGATAAATAAACTGATAAAAGTAGGTGCATGGTCACTTTTAACAAAACTGGACACCATGAAACTTAGCTAATTTAGCCAAAGTCTTCTATCTCACTCGTTTCATTTTTATTTCAGTGGAAAATGTCCTCTTGCAAACAGAAGCCATAAAGCAAACAGAACAAATTCTGTTTATAAAGGAAATTGCAGGTCATGGCACTGATTTGTTTTTAATCTAGCCACCTTTGTAGAAACAAGTACAAATATATATTATTCAATATATAAACCATCTTTAAGAAAAGTTTGCAAAGAAGCTTAAAAACTGTTGAATTATTATTTAAACCATAAATATATATTATTACATCATTTCTTATTTACCACAAAATGTCAAGATGGATGGATACAAAAAACCTAGTTATTGATTATAATGTTTAAAAGAGCTACTCCTAGAAATTATGACGTTAATTTGGATACACCAATAATATACCAAAATAAGGTTATTAACATTTTAAATATTAAAAGGCATTAATTGTACTTGGTAACTAAGGCATTATTATACTCAGGGCTTGTAAAGTCTAGTGATTAGAGTGACAGGGTACCACATTTTTATATTTTTAGCCCTATTTGTGTGTCAGACTGCAGTCTCAAAGGATCTAGATAGATCTACTTAAATTTATTTCCAAATCATCATTTGTTTTCTCTCTTCTAATTTTAGTCCGCACAAATCTTTCTGACTCACTCAGGTCTCTGACATACAGTTGGGGACCGAGGGATGGTGGCTGGCCAGATCAGCTTCCATCACTCAGGGCACTGTCACCTGCAGCTGGCTGGACAACAGGGAGGTGTTGCAAGAGTAGTTCCATCTGTGACAGGTCTAAAGACAACTACTTGTTCCTTCCCCACGGCCCCTCCCCACCCCTCTATCACAGGGTTCCTCAGTCTTGCACTATTGACCGAGATGGATACTTCTTTGTTGTAGGGACTGTCCTATGCATGGTAGAATGTGTAGTTTCATCTCTAGTCTCTATGAAATAAATGCCAGTAGCAATACTCCCCCCCAGGTATGGTAATCAAAAGTGTCTCCGGACATTAGCTGATACCCCTTGGTTTGGAGGCAGGGGGCAAAATCTTCCCTGGATGATAACCCACTCTTCCTGCAGAACCCTGTGTATAATCTGGTCCCCATCATTCTATGAGCATTGATGAGGTAAGAAAGGCAGTTTCCACTCTCAGCCAAAAGAGGTGAATCTTGACTGGCCAGATCAGTTCTGATAGACCCATTTCTCTTCTCAACTACTGGTTTACAAGTGGGCACGTGAAGGCTGCTGAGGGACCGCAATTGAATTATTACAAAGTAGCACAGATTAAGTAGCTTAAAAACAAAAATAAGCAGACTAACATAGTTCCAGACTGTGATTCCTGCCCCTATGCCATCATGGGTCCTTAAAACTAGGGTCCTTCTAGGCCAAAGGGATGGGGACCTAGGAAGTCATCCATTCCAGAGCCAAATTATCCTATAGGATTTCACTTTTTCCCAACCTACCTTCAGTTATTTTATTAATCTGCCATGAACTGAGCTATGAATTTAAAAGTACAGTTAAAAATATTTTCTAGCATGTTTAGTGTTCAGTAGCTAGGCTAGTGAGGTTTCTCTGTACAGAAATGGCATGTTAGACAGGTATACGTTGATTTTATCATGTTCAAATTTCCCTCCTAAAAGACTATGCCCATATTCTAGTATAAAGCATGATACTTTTCTTTTGAACACTGTGCCTAATATTTCCTATTTGAGTGAGTGAAAGTTGATCAGTCTTGTCAGACTCTTTGCAGTCCCATGGACTGCAGCCTGCCAGGCTCCTCTGTCCATGAAATTCTCCAGGCCAGAATACTGAAGTGTGTAGTTATTCCCTTCTCCAGGGGATCTTCTTGACCCAGGGATCAAACAAAGATCCCTTGCATTATAGACATATTCTTTACCGTCTGAGCCACCAGGGAAGCCCAAAGATTTCCTATTTGGTGGTTTATTATCATTATTGGTATTGCTTTGATTGTTTACATTACTTCTATTGGATTCTGTTTTCTGTTTGAGAGCTAATTAAAACAAATAGGAGTAACAATGTATTCTCTCACAGCTCTGGAGGCTAGACGTCCAAGATTAGGGGTTATTACGGTTAATTTCTTCTGAGGTCTCCCTCCTTGGCTTACAAATGGCCATCGTCTCCCCGTGTCTTTACATGGTCTTTTCTCTGCATCTTTGTATACATATTTCCTCTTCTTTTAAGGACATCATTTACATTGGATTAAGATTAACCTTAGCAATTACACTTTAATTTAATTACATCTTTACAGACCTTATCTCCAAATACAGTCACATTCTGAGGTACTAGAGGTTAGAATTTAAATCTATGAATTTGATGGGGATTGGGGAGGGGTCCACAATTAATCCCATAACACAGAAAGAAGAAAAAGGTAGACAGATGAGAAGACTAAAACAGGGGGTTGGGTGGGAAAAGAAGTGGGTGTATCAGTTGGGAATGATTTCCTCTGAAGGTGATAGAAATGAACAGTGTATTAAAATAAGGTTTTGCTTTTATCACTAACATTGTCGGAATATGAGTGGTTTGTTAACAGTGGTTCAGCTGGTCAAAAATATTATCAAAGACCAGGCTCTTTCACTATTTCTACTCTGCCACTTTTGGATTTTTCATCCTGATTGCCTCATGGTCACAAGATGGCTGCTGCAACCCCAGATATGTCCACCTTCAAGACAGAAAGAGAAATAGGCTACACCAGTAATCTCTCTCTTGTTCCTGTTCCCTTTATATAGAAGCTAAACCTTTCAGGCGACTGCTCCCCCCAACCCCACTCAGAATATTTCCACTTATGTCTCATTAGCTGTAACTGGGTCATGTGGCCAGCTCTGGCTGCCAGGGAATCTGGCACAGCAAATATCTGGCTTTCCAGAACGTTTGGTAGCATACAGCAAGGAAGAAGGGGGTTGAGATAGCTATCAAATTAGTCAATCAACCATGTTTATCCAAGGGAGGGAGAGAGGAAAGAGAGAAAAGAAAAGGAGAAGACTGATGAGAAGACAAAAAGAGAAAAGGAAAGTTATCTGTAATCATTACAAATTACCATCTACAAAAAAGCAAAGTTTTCATACACAGCCTTCCCTAGGGTGTTCCCCCAGCCTGCTGATTAGCTATTATAATATCCAACAGCTTGCTTCAGTGTCTAAGTGATTGCTCATCTTTTGGTATAAACATAAAATGTACTTAATGAATGATTGCTTCTTCATAAGGAGTTGTCAGTTACATATTTCCAGCATAATACTTGGCACATGGTAGGTACTTACTAAATATCTATCAAATACATGAATGAAACCAATGCAGATCATTGTGGGAAAAGCGCATGATGCCTATTCAACAAGACATCATTAGGATTTGTTTGGAAGTTGTTAGAAATGCAAATTTTCAGGCTTCACCCCAGACATACTGAATCAGAAGTAGGAGAAGTTAGTAATTCGTATTTAAAACATCCTACAGGGGATGCTGATGCCTGCTAAAGCTTCTGAATACATATATATACACACACATACAACTAAGCTGTGTGTCCTTCATAGTTTTAGGGCCATGAATATTTAATTTATTGCAATTTCTCTTCCGTGTTTCATTGATGATCTGAAGATTCGATTCTGTTCTCAAGATATTGTTTAACTTTTAAAATGTTAAGTCACAAAATATTAAAAGGTAAAGAGAAGTGGAGAGAAAAATGTAAACCAGCCAGGTACATACTCCTAGGATTTGCCAACTGTTAACATTTACTATAGTTGGTTGAATGTCTTTTTAAAGTTGCTAGGCCCAGAATGGTTCCCTCCCATTCTTCCAGTCCTCTCTGACAGCTCATCTCTATTCCTAAGCAACCTGGCCTCTTCCTGCTACTTCCTAAATCCTTAGGTTAAGAAACCATGAGCATCTGATGGAGGCACATATTTTCACTGATGCTCCCCCAGAGGCTGAGTTAATAGCAGTTTTCATGACCTGGAGCTTCAGCAGCCCTTCACTTAGGTTCCAGTGATACACTGAGACTGGCTGTATATTCAGATGTCTAGGAGGGAGGTTGGCCGCAAACCGAATTGTCAATATCATGTGTTTCTCTTTCAAAATGTAACTGTAAATTCTCTTTCCTCTTCTTAAGTTCAACAGCAATGTTCTTTCAGAGAGGACTACCATAAAGAGAGAAAGAATGAAGCAAGTTCTGCTCACGGCAGGGAAGCCAGGGAGCGGTGGGTTTTAATTCGGCCAGTATCATCATCTCCTTGTTTTCTATGCATCTTTTATTCTAGCTAATGGAGGAGAGAGAATACTGCCTGATTCTGTAATATAATTAGGTTTACATCTACATACACTTGCCCATTTGATGACAACTGATACCCTCACAGACTGCCCTGTTGCCCACTGTGTCCCCAGTACCTAGCATGGTACTTGGCACACTGTGGGCACCAACTCAATGTTTGTTAAAGAAATGATGGACAGAAAGATGCCTAGAATGGCAGATCAAGAATTTCCAGAAAGGAGCCAGGGTGGCTGTATGGCTGGACTGGAGCTATTAGAACAGTGCTTCTCAAAGAAGCAGGTCTTTATTAGTTTCTCTCCTTCACTGATTTGTTCTTTAAGAAAGTCAGTGTGAAAAAAATGGCAACTGAAATAAACAGTGAGCTTGGGGCCAATAGGGCCAATACAGTTGGCCCTGTTCCATCTGTGGGTAGTTCAATCTATGGATCGGGAAGCAGTGGATAAGGAGGGTTAACTGTACTAAGCTATTTTACACAAGAGACTTTTGAGCATCTGTGGGTTTTGCTATCTGCAGGAGATCCTGGAACCAGCCCCCTGCCATACTGAGAGAGACTGTACTTGACTTACATTCGAGTTCAAGTTCTTCATCTTGTTTCAGACCACTAGCAAACAGTTCTTGGATTGGATCCCCCTGTGAACCATGCGTTAGGGAGGTCTGGACCATGAGATCCAACTGCCTGTGCTCTGTGAGCATTTTTTTGCATAACTGCATTCGTTAGCTTTGGGTTTTTTGGAGGAGATACATATGGATATTATAGGATGACTAAACTCCCCACCCAAGCTACCTTTTAGTGGCTCCACTGAAGCTTAAGAACTGTACAGTTCAAATAATCTTTAATTACAAACTCCTGGAGTAATGCTTTGCTGCTGTACGGGATGGAAGCCCTTCTACTGAGTAGGAAGGGGCATGGCCATCTGATGGGAAGAGGGCTTTGGTGCTTGCTGGCACGCTATAGTTCATTAGTAGCCTGGTTCTTTCACACAGCATTTTCTTCCATTTCTTCCTGAAACCAGCAACATCATGACCCTGGATTGTTCTGGCCCTGTCTGGGTGAGATTGAATTGTTTTGTAAAAACTTCCAGTGGCCTAGCTTTGTCACTAACCCATCCAGCCTACACTGGTGACGTCAGGACAGGAAGAGCCTGAGAGGCTGGGCCTCCATGCATGGCCACTCTGGGTCAGTGGGCCTCAGACTCAGCACACACCAGAATCCCCTGGGGGCATTTAAAACAGATTACTGACTGCATTTTCTTATAATTCAGTAGGCCTGAGGTAAGGCCTAAGAATCTGCATTTCTAACAAGCTCCTGGGGGACACTGATGCAGCTGGTCTGGGGAATGCACCTCGACAACCACTGTTCTGGGGACTCAGCACAGTCCATTTGTTGGAGTTGGAGAGTCTCTCCTTCCATTCATAAGCAGCATCCTTGCCTACTTAATCTGCAGAGGTCTCAGGCCACCTATCAAATATCTATTATCTCTTTCTTCTTTCCCAGCTGAACCCCAGTTTTACTAACAACAACATATCCAGGTTCAAGAACACTGCATTTGTAGACTCCCTTCAGGTATAGTTGTCCACAGGACCTAGTTTCACCGATGAAATGTACGTGGACTCACTGGAAATCACCTCTGCAAAAGTCCAATAAAGGAGTTTGGTTGATTGCTGCTTTCTTGGTGTCTTCCACTAATAACTTTGTCTATCACAGATTACCCTTTCTCCTTCTCTTTCTTCTTTCCTATAATGTGGACTTGTGCTGGAGGAGCTTCAGCCATCTGGAGACCACAGGCAACAAGTAGACACTAGGGATCCTTGAATGGACAAAGGTGCCTGAGTCCATGATGATGTAACGGGTGGTCATGCCAGCTCTGGAGTGCTCCCTTCTACAGCTCTAATTATGTGAGAAAAGGAAAGCCCCTAATGTATTCAAGCCATTGTTATTTGGAGCCAATGGAATTCTTAACAAATACACCTTCCATATTAAAGACCAATGCTCGATGTGGAGATGGAAAAATTAGCTGTATTTTCTACTCTAAAGGAGTTTGTAGTACAGCTATGAAACTATACTAAAAACAGCACTGCTCCTGGGTGAATATGAGACTCAAGGAGCCGGAGAGTTAATAGCCTCCAGACACCTCCAGGCTTTCTGCAAAACCATCTTAGAGAGACTTATATCAGAGAATAGAGTGCAGGGTGAGGTTCGAGGTTGAATTTAGGGATCTTGAGATAAGAGAGTTTACCTCTAGGCTTCAGGCTCATGAGAAACAGTGATCATTTGTGAAAAGAGGATTCTGGGACATGTACGGGTCTGTCACAAGGACAGGGAATGGTCAAGAACTGTCCATGGTGCAAAGGGGAATCTAGGAGGAACAATCATTGCAAAAGGCTGAGAGAGGCAATGGCTCAAGAAAATAAGGAAATGATCCAAAGCTGACATAAAGAGACTTTGGAAGTTGGGAGACTAATACCAAGCAAGACAAGCCTGTGGTTCTGGTGGGGCAGAACAGGAGTTTGTAAACATTTTAAAGTCCTGGACCCCTAATTTAAGGAAAGCATCACAAGAAAAATGCCCAAAATAGAGTTAGTTCTTTTGATTATATATAGCATAAGAGAACCTTAGTTATCAACTTTTCTTTTTCTGTTACATCTCGGGGTCTCCATGGGCCACCAAAAGCTACAAGGACCAAATTATGGGAAAGAAGTTGAGGTACAAGTGGAAAATGGAGTGGTTTAGATACCATGAAATAATTCAGAGGAGAAGGGGCAAGAGAAAACTTGAAAAGACTATTGTTTGGGGTTCAAGACCTCTTGATCATGTTTTAGATATGCTGAACGATTAACCTTCAGACTGATACAAAAAAGCTGTTGGACCTCTTAGAAGCTCCCTGTTCAAGGGGCTTTCCAACCCTAAAAATGTTTTATCCTAAGTTTGGAGAAATTATATTTAGAAAAAAAGAGGTCATGGCTTTCAGAGGCTGTAGATTTAACACAAAGAGTTTCACTGAAATGGTCCTAAGATTTTTAATGTTCAGTTACTCTTTGCTCTTGAAAGTTAAAATTTCTTTAACTGAATCCCTTCTCTATTTTCTGTTTTAAAGGAATAAAACTATGATATTAACTTTGAATTTTTACATGAATTGGATAGTAACAAATAAAAGAGAAAGATAAAATCCAGCCTGGAAAAATGTTGTTCTACATCACTGCTTCCATAAATTTTAAATGAATAGAATTTGATATCAGATTCAAAGTACGCTGAGAATTTGTGACTACCTTTTTGCTTTAAATAAGATAAAAATTCTATGTTGATACTTAGCCTGAATGGCGCTAGTGGTATCTGCCTGCCAGTGCAGGAAATGTGGGTTTGATCCCTGGGTTGGAAAGATCCCCTAAAGGAGGGTATGGCAACCCACTCCAGTATTCTTGCCTAGAGAATCCCATGGACAGAGGAGCCTGGTGGGCTACAGTCCATGGGTTTGCAGAGTCGGACATGACTGAAATGACTTAGCAGCAGCAGCATGAATATGGAGCTGTTAATCTGTATTCTGTGATAAATTTTTTGTTGATTATTCATAATTTCACACTGTAAAAGGTCTTTATTTCTCTGCCCATTTTCCAGATAGGAAACCAGAAAACACATCAAGGTAAAATTCACTTAATACACCTGGGTGATGATAGCGACTTGCCTGGCTGCACTTGCACCAGGACGGAAGTCTCTTGCATTCTAACTTTTCTAAAATTAGCCAAAGCAGCCACTACGATGGAAAGAATCATTCATTTCATAAGCCTGTCTTGGACAGAATTATAAGTGGGCAGAAACAAGCTAGTGCTAGCTTTCATCTTCGCTGCTGTGACAGACGTGGAATTTGAAAGGGCTCTGAGCAGGGCAAGGTGGTACATTCACATTAAAGACAGACACCCTTTCTTGTGGCTCTCCAACTGCTCACATCATTCAGGAAGTTCTTCCAAATTCAATAAAGCCAATAAAGATGTAAACAGTTTCTTTTTAGATAACATTAATTCAAAAATACTTTCCACTACTGTCTGTGCAAGTAGCCTTGTCACAGCCTCTGGACCAAGCACGTACACAATCCAGCTCAGATGTCACTCAAGCAGACAGGGTATGGTCCCTTGGAGTGCTTGTCACTAAAGAAGCCCTAGTCTTTGAAAGAGCCAAAGGGGTGTCTCAGGCCCTGGTATCAGCCCCCAGCCCTGCACTGGAAACCTCTTCCTACAGCCAAAGTCCTATCTCTTCTGGGCTAATACTCCTAAGCACATCTTCCAGGGAGCATCGCCCAGATGAACCCTGAGTCAAGGCACTTCAAAGACACAGGGAGACGGGTGCCCACATATATAGTCAGGACATACCAGCTGAGTTGCTGTATAAATGAATCTAACATACAACACATTGCTTTCTGATGGGTCATATTTTCTGTAAGTAAATGATGAATGAGAGTACAAAAATGAGCAGTCTATGAGGGGAAAACCATGCTAAACACCTGTTTTAAGGTAGAACTTGTGCTGTGTTAATGTTTTCCTTGAATGCAAAGCCCACGTTGGGAAGAAAAGGAATATGCAGATTTGTGAGTTATTGGGGGTCTCTTAAACGTTTGGACAAAACAATATTTTGAACCATAATAAGATACAAGATAAAGTGTTGAAGGTCTTGGAACAACTTTTCTGTACATTGTGCATGAGCTTTCCCATTACACAGCCTTACATCATCTTCAAATATGTGTGAAGCAGAGGGTAAAAGACATGCTCTTTTGATTTTCCTTTTGAAGTTAAATCTTTGACAGTTAGAGAAATCTATAAATACAGACTATGACACCTTCAATGAAAACAGCAGCAGGAATAATTCGTTCAGTTTCAGGGTTAGAAAGTCATGTAATGAGTAGGCCTAGATCAACACCTCTCCAAATGTATCCAGCGGGGTGTTAATGGGATTTATCTGAGAGACAAAAAGTTTCATGGTACAATCAATTTGAGAAATATTTAATTATTTTTTCAATTTCAAGGCAACAGAAAGCCTTATATGTATTTTAACATGCACAGCAAATCTCAAAGCAGGAAATAAAATATGCAACATTCCCCAAATGTATTTACTAGACCACAAAACTCTTTTCTAGAGAATTTGGTGGGACCAGTGTTCTTTGGTTTACATTTGAGGAAATGCTGCAATAAATGAAACAAATTTGTGAGCTACTCTAAAGAAAGAAGGGAGTGGAGAGAAAGAGAGGAAAGAAATGAAAAAAATGCAGTCTTAAGTGATTTGAAGTCACCAGCATCTTATGGAATCATTTTCCATCCAATATTTCAAGATGTAAAGACACAGGAAAGTGTATGCCATTTGAACTAACATTTAAAAAAAAGATACAAATAGTGTGATTAAAAAACACTCAGCAGCATCACCCACAGGTCTACTCTACCTCTCCCTTCTGTCCCATTTACTTTTGAAAATAAAAATAAACTGAAATTAAATAAATACACTAAAATAAAAATAAAATAAATGATGGCAACACATTATTAAGGTTATAAATAACTGACCTTTGTCTTGGATTTGTCCTGAGAACTGACTGGACCCATCCATACCCCACGCACCTGCTCTGCACAGAAGCAAACTGCAAATACCCATTAGTATTCTCAGCAGTCACCTGGGAGCTCCTGGGTGCTTTGAATTAGCACGGATCACCCCAGGCATCAAGCTAAGCACTCAGGGTACACTTTGCCATGTAATCCCTACACCAGCTCTGTGAGGCTGGGACACTGGTTTCCTTACATGGAGAAGAAAGTGTAGATTCAGCGGACTTAAGTACCTTTTCTAAGGAGTCCCATCTGCTGGAGTTGAGCTCCCTCTCTGTTGTTACATTGTACTGTGCTCTTCTCTCTTCCTTACTCTCCTAACACTTTCTGTGCCCAACTCAGAGCTTCTGGCCTCTGTGATGCCCATGGTCCTCCAGACCTAGGACTCATTTTGTCCTTGGAACCTTGCCTTTCATTACTAGACACAAGTTTGAAAGTGAAAGGTGCTCAGTCGTGTCTGACTCTTTGTGACCCCATGGACTATACAGTCCATGGAATTCTCCAGGCCAGAATGCTGGAGTGGGTAGCCTTTTCCTTCTCCAGGGGATCTTCCCAACCCAGGGGTCAAACCCAGGTCTCCCGCATTGCAGGCGGATTCTTTATCAGCTGAGCCACCAGGGAAGCTACAAGTTTGACATATCCAGCTCACCGTGGGAAATCAACCCATACCATCAGCCACTTGGCTAGAACTATTTCCAGAACAGTAGGGGTTTGGGACCCCAGGCTAGAGGGAGTGACTCACTCCCTTTCAGTTTTTATCTCTACGATGAGATTAACCACTAGACATAACTTACCAGAAACCCAACTACTGGGAAAAGTGAGGAAATTAGACGTCTAGAAGGTCAAGGAATTCATTTTGGACCTGGCCCTTGCTGTTGGAGCAGTGTCCATACACATAGCAGCTAGACCAGAGATCACAAGCTCCCAGGCTTGGAGGGTCACGAGGAGCATTTCACTGGACACTGGGGTCTCCCCACTGTGATGCACACAGTGGTAAGCTGAACTGTGGAACCCTGTCTGCTCCACCTGACTGTTCTCAGCTTCTGTGTAGGTTGGGAATGTAAACCTAATGATGCCTGGTATCCCCATTTTCCAAAAGAAATCAGAAGATCCAGACTTCTACGTATATTTTCTGAAACTTCAGATTGTGGATGAGCCATGTAAAATACATTTGTGGACCAGTCTACATACTCTGATCTAGACTACTGACTGGGAAGGTAAGTTGCTTGAGAGTATGCAAAGTATGGTAATTAACATGGACTTTAGAGCTGAACTGCCCATGTCTGAGTGTTGGCTCCCTCAGTCACTGGCTGTCCTGTAACCTTGCCTCAGTTTCCTCATCTATAAAGTGAAGATTTTAGTGAAAGTGAAAAGTGAGAGTAAAAGTGAAGTCGCTCAATCATGTCCGACTCTTTGTGACCCCGTGGGCTGTAGCCTACCAGGCTCCTCCGTCCATGGGATTTTCCAGGCAAGAGTACTGGAGTGGGGTGCCATTGCCTTCTCCAGGGGATCTTCCTGACCCAGGGATTGAACCCAGGTCTTCCACATTGCAGGTAGACACTTTACCGTCTGAGCCACCAGGGAAGCTTGAAGATTATAGTAGTACTTACTAATAAAGTTTAATGAACATTAAGTAAATGAACATCAATAAAGTGCTTTAAATGGTGGCAGGCATTTCGTTAAATGCTAAATAAGTGAGGCTTTTTTCTTGTTTTTGCTTTTTTAAAGTTCTTAAAAAATATATATATGCCAAGGACCCAGGCCAGCTTTGGAACTTCCTGGATGGCAGATATATTAAAATGTCTCACTAAAGCTTAAACTTACCAGGATGGAGAAACATTTGGGGATCAAAGATGCCACAGAAATAGAGGGGGAAAGGTGAAGAAACTGCAGAATAATATTTCTGGTGACATGGCCTAAAAAGGGAGGGACTTAACAGAATCTGATGACTTGATATGAAAATGAGATATGCGTTAAGATGTATTTTGTGGGCTTAACAAACCTCCATAAGACCCAGGCAAATTTGAAAGACAGAAGGCAAATGGTTCCTCCTATACACAGGAAGAATGGAAAACTCATTTAATTTCTGGATTTGGAATTCACCAAAAAAAGCTACGACCAACCTAGGCAGCATATTAAAAAGCAGAGACATTACATTGCCGACAAAGATCCATCCAGACAAGCTATGGTTTTTTCAATAGTCATGAACGGATATGCGAATTGGACTATAAAGAAAGCTGAGCACCAAAGAACAGATGCTTTTGAACTGTGGTGTTGGAGAAGAGTCTTGAGAGTCCCTTGGACTGCAAGGAGGTCCAACCAGTCCATCCTAAAGGAAATCAGTCCTGAATATTCACTGGAAGGACTGATGCTGAAGCTGAAGCTCCAATACTTTGGCCACCTGATGCAAAGAATTGACTCATTGGAAAAGACTCTGATGCTGGGAAAGATTGAAGGTGGGAGGAGAAGGGGATGGCAGAGGATGAGATGGTTGGACGGGATCACCGACTCAATGGACATGAGTTTGAGTAAACTCCGGGAGCTGGTGATGGATAGGGAGGCCTGGCGTGCTGCAGTCCATGGAGTTGCAAAAAGTCAACTACACTGTGAGACTGAACTGAACCGAAGTTGGCCTTTAGGTTCTGGGTGGGGGCAGAGTGGAAGGTGAGGCACAGTGGTTGGGGGATGGACGCTTGTTCTCTGCTAACACGCAGAATGGGAGCCACTGACTGTGGGCTGAAAGCTCAACAGCTCCCTCTCTCCTCAAGAGACAATTAACTTCTATCTGTTGAAACCTCCCCGCGTCAATACCCCTTTTAACCTCCTTCCACCAACCAGTGTGAAGCTAAGAAAACCAAATCCATCTGAAATGTAAGCCCTTATACATCAAAAGTCATGGGAGAGAACTGGCTGACCTGCAGGTCACCATAGGAGACGCCAAGAAGCAAAAGGGGACATTCAGGAACAACTGCTGTTTCAAGGATTATAAATCAGATTATTAACATCTGCTTTGGCCCAAGAACCAGCTTGAGCTGCCTAAGATGAAGGATATAAAGTACATTTAAAAAGTAAAGCCTCAAAAAAAAAAAAAAAAAAACCCTTTAGTGCTATGCACTGTTTACTTAGAAAGATGAAAGCATTCCCTGTGCCCAAGAGGTCTCTGTGAGTGGTTTGAAATAGGGCAGCAGGTGCTGCCTGGCACCCTTCTGAGGGTCTAGACCTGGAGCAACATTGTCTCTTGGCCCCAAGAGGAGTGTCGGTACCTGAAGACAAGCAGACTCCATTAAACAGATCAAATGATTCTCCTGACAAGGCTGGAGCCTCTCTACTTCCAATCTGGTTTCAAACAATTTGGATGTGCGTGCATGTTCAGTTGTGTACAACTCTGTGACCCCATGGAGTGTAGCCCACCAAGCTTCCCTGCCCATGGGATTATCCTGGCAGGAATACAGGAGTGGGGTTGCCATGCCCTCCTCCAGGGGATCTTCCCAACCCAGGGATAGAACCCGTGTCTCCTGCATTGGAAGGCAGATGCTTTACCACTGAACCACCAGGGAAGCCCCAAACAAATTGGTCACCTGCAACCTAAGACATGGGAGAGCATTTGGGGGAGTGGGCCGGGGTGGTAGACCTGCAATCCTGAGTGCACAGGACACGAAGCCCCTACATTCACTGTCCCACTGCCTGTGGACTTTTTTCTCCCCTTCACTATCTTTCCTCTTCCCCTCGTGGCCTGCATTTTACTATTCTGCTTCTAATTTCCCTGGTCTTCCCTGGTAGCTCAGACGGTAAAGCATCTGCCTGCAATGCAGGAGACCAGGTTCAATCCCTGGGTTGGAAAGATCTCCTGGAAAAGGAAATGGCAACCCGCCCCAGTCTTCTTGCCTGGAAAATCCCATGGACGGAGGAGCCTGGTAGGCTACAGTCCATGGGGTTGCAAAGAGTCGGACACGACTGAGTGACTTCACTTTCACTTTCTCTGGTAAGCCTTTTCTTATTCTCCATGCTTCATTCCTTATAGCCCAAGACCAACCATTGACCAACAGTTTATTTAAATCCAAAACTGTATTTTACTGCTGAATAATAAACATATGGCTTTTCCAGTCTGCCATGAAGGAAGACATGAGCCTCATGCTTCAATGCAGGGTCAGCACAGCTATTAGAGTATAATAACAGCTCTTCTATGACTTTCTAAAAAAAATTTTCATAAGATAACAGATTAAGACTGGACACCTGAATCATTCTTTTAGGAATTTACAACATTTGTTTGTTCATTGCACACAGCAAACCTTGGTGAATATTCACATCCACCAAGCGCTCTCAGTAAGGGAGATGGTGAGATTCATGTCACAACCACTGAGCTGGTCCAGCCCAGAGACCTGCGCGTTCCATGCAAGCAGAGCAGTGGGAGCAGGCTGGGTTACAGGGAAGCACAGAGTGTCTTGGAAGCAGGGAGCACTCATGGCTTCTTGCAAGATCTTCTAGGGACTGAGTGTGGCTCGAGCATGTGGGAAAGTAATGAGAAATGACACCATGCAGGTAAGTCTTCACAAGTTAGATCATGAAAGATCACAGTCAGGGAATACAGTTTATAAAGAAGGGGATGGAGCCACTCAAACACTCTACATCTCTCTGGAAGCAAGTAGAGGGTGAATGGAAAGAGAACCAGATGGGGAGACAGGTCACTTGTTAAGAAATTATTGTTGTGACAGAAGTGAAACTAAAAAGGATCCAAATGAAGACAGTGATAATGCGGATGGACTAGAAAGATGGTTGGAGGAGATATTTAGAGGAAACGAGCAACAGTGACACTGGGCTAAGTGACTTATTATACATAGCAAGTGAAAGAGAAATTTAGGATGATCCTAGCTATGTGACTTGATAATCTGGTAGAAACTTCTATTGTTCTCCCATGTCTGGGTCTCTTTCTCCAGGCATGTAGCAGAACGATACCCCATTTCCTTGCTGTTGGATAGGACTACATGGCTAGGTCTGGTCAATGGACTCAGCAGAAGTGATACGTGACATTTCTGAGCCAGATCATTTGATTGCCAACAGAAGATGCTCCAGTTTTATCTTTTCTTGGAAACGTGCTGATAAGAAGGTTCTGCAAGATGAGAAGCTGTCTGCAAGGCTGAGCCTATGCATTGAATGAGCTACCCTGGAGAGTCACTTGGACCCATAATGGATTATATGTGGGTGAGAAATAAACTTTAGCTGTCTTAAGCCAGAGATCTGAAGGGTTGTTTGCTTTTTTTTTTTTTTAATAGCAGCATAATATAGTCCATCATGACAGAAACAGCTATATTTAGAGAAATGGAGGCTCAAGTGTATTTACCTTTTAACTTCTTTTCCAGTTTAAAAGACTTATTTCTTGGTATTATTTCTATTCTTATTTCACATTTGTTTCAAGTTTCAACTGGTATGGAACACTCATGAAAGAGCTGCCTTTTATGAACACGAAGATAAGTACAGCTCATTCCTGTACTTGCCACTCAAAAACTCAGCCACTCTTAGCTACTTTTGGCTACTTAGAGATTGAATGTCTACTTCAAAACCCTCACAGTTTTATCCACTAAGTTATATCCTCTTATCTCAAAGCTCTCTCCCAGGAAGGCTTTCCTGTCTGTGTGGGTAAAAGGGAATGATCACATAACTTTCAAAGTACCAATATCCTTCATCATCCATTTCACCAGAATAAGAATGTATACAATAATAAGACCTACTTCCACAAAGCATTATCTCAAAACACTGCAAAATATGTCTTTATTTTTTTAGTTTTATTAAGGTATAATTGAAAACATTGTAATATATTTAAAATGTATATGATTATTTAATACACATATACATTGTGAAAGGATTCCCACTCTCAAAGTAATTAATGCATCCATCATCTCACACATTTACATATTTACTTACTGTTTTTCTTCATTTTTTGGTGAGAACACTTGGGTTTTACCCTCAGCAAATTTCAACCATAAGCACTACATTATACACTATGTTATACATCTAATTCTCAGTTATGTTCATTTTACTATTGAAAGTTCATGCATTTTAACCAGTTTTTACCTGTTTACCTTAGCTTCCAGCCACTAGCAAACACCATACTACTCTGTTTCTCTGTGTTTGACTTTTTTTTTCTATTTCTGTGAAAAATGTTATCAGATTTTGATAGGGATAACATTGAATCTGTAGACTGCTTTGGGTAGTATGAACATATTAAGAATATTAATTCTTCCAATCCATGAGCACAGGACATATTTCCTTTCATTTGTGTCTTCTTCAGTTTCTTTCATCAATATCTCATTGTTTTCAGTATACAGCTATTTCACTTCATTGGTTAAATTTATTATTGGTTAAAATTGTTCATCATCCATTTTACCAGAATAAGAATGTATATGAAAATAGAACCTAATTCCATAAAGCATGATCTCAAAACACTGAAAAAATAAATGCTTGAACTTTTAATAAAAAAAGAAGATTCATTCATTTATCCATTCATTCAACCTTCAAANTTAACAAGTATTTATTCTTTTTGATGCTGCTTAAGTGGGATTTTCTTAATTTTTCTTTCTAATAGTTGGTTGTTAGTATTTAGAAACATAGTAATTTTTGTATATTAACTTTGTATCTGCAACTGTACTGAATTCATTTATTAGTTCTAACGGTTTCTTAGTGGAGTCTTTAGGGATTTCTGTATATAAACATCATGTTATCTGCAAACAGAGAAAATTCTACTTCTTCCAAATTTAAATGACTTTTATTTCTTGTTCTCATCTGACTGGTCTGGCTAGAACTTCCAGTACCATGTTGAATAAAAGTGGTGAGGGTGGGCATCCTTGTCTGGTTCCTGATCTTCCTTGTTGTTCAGTCACTCAGTTATGTCTGACTCTTTGCGATCCCATGGACTGAAGCTCACCAGACTTCCCTGTCCTTCACCAACTCCCGGAGCTTGCTCAAACTCATGTCCATTGAGCCAATGATGCCATGCAACCATCTCATCCTCTGTCGTCCTCTTCTCCTGCCCTCAATCTTTCCCAGCATCAGGGTCTTTTCCAGTGAATTAGCTCTTTGCATCAGGTGGCCAAAGTATTGGAGTTTTAGCTTCAACATCAGTCCTTCCAAGCCTTTGACAAAATTCAACATCCATTTATGATAAAAAAAACTCTCCAGAAATCAGGAATAGAAAGAACATACCTCAACATAATAAAAGCTATATATGACAAACCCACAGCAAACATTATCCTCAATGGTGAAAAACTGAAAGCATTTCCCCTAAAGTCAGGAACAAGACAAGGGTGCCCACTTTCACCGCTACTATTCAACACAGTTCTGGAAGTTTTGGCCACAGCAATCAGAGCAGAAAAAGAAATAAAAGGAATCCAAATTGGAAAAGAAGAAGTAAAACTCTCACTGTTTGCAGATGACATGATCCTCTACATAGAAAACCCTGAAGACTCCACCAGAAAATTACTAGAGCTAATCAATGAATATAGTAAAGTTGCAGGATATAAAATCAACACACAGAAATCCCTTGCATTCCTTTACACTAATAATGAGAAAGTAGAAAAAGAAATTAAGGAAACAATCCCATTCACCATTGCAACGAAAAGAATAAAATACCTAGGAATATATCTACCTAAAGAAACTAAAGACCTATATATAGAAAACTATAAAACACTGATGAAAGAAATCAAAGAGGACACTAATAGATGGAGAAATATACCATGTTCATGGATCGGAAGAATTAATATTGTGAAAATGAGTATACTACCCAAAGCAATCTACAACTTCAATGCAATCCCTATCAAACTACCAGCGGTATTTTTCACAGAACTAGAACAAATAATTTCAAGATTTATATGGAAATACAAAAAACCTCGAATAGCCAAAGCAATCTTGAGAAAGAAGAATGGAGCTGGAGGAATCAACTTGCCTGACTTCAAGCTCTACTACAAAGCCACAGTCATCAAGACAGTATGGTACTGGCACAAAGACAGAAATATAGATCAATGGAACAAAATAGAAAGCCCAGAGATAAACCCACACACCTATGGACACCTTATCTTTGATAAAGGAGGCAAAAATATACAATGGAGTAAAGACAATCTCTTTAACAAGTGGTGCTGGGAAAATTGGTCAACAACTTGTAAAAGAATGAAACTAGATCACTTTCTAACACCACACACAAAAGTAAACTCAAAATGGATTAAAGATCTAAATGTAAGACCAGAAACTATAAAACTCCTCGAGGAGAACATAGGCAAAACACTCTCTGACATAAATCACAGCAGGATCCTCTATGATCCACCCCCCAGAATTCTGGAAATTAAAGCAAAAATAAACAAATGGGATCTAATCAAAATTAAAAGCTTCTGCACAACAAAGGAAAATATAAGCAAAGTGAAAAGACAGCCTTCTGAATGGGAGAAAATAATAGCAAATGAAGCAACTGACAAACAACTAATCTCAAAAATATACAAGCAACTTATGCAGCTCAATTCCAGAAAAATAAATGACCCAATCAAAAAATGGGCCAAAGACCTAAATAGACATTTCTCCAAAGAAGACATACGGATGGCTAACAAACACATGAAAAGATGCTCAACATCACTCATTATCAGAGAAATGCAAATCAAAACCACAATGAGGTACCACTTCACACCAGTCAGAATGGCTGCGATCCAGAAGTCTGCAAGCAATAAATGCTGGAGAGGGTGTGGAGAAAAGGGAACCCTTTTACATTGTTGGTGGGAATGCAAACTAGTACAGCCACTATGGAGAACAGTGTGGAGATTCCTTAAAAAATTGCAAATAGAACTGCCATATGACCCAGAAATCCCACTGCTGGGCATACACACCAAGGAAATCAGAATTGAAAGAGACACGTGTACCCCAATGTTCATCGCAGCACTGTTTATAATAGCCAGGACATGGAAGCAACCTAGATGTCCATCAGCAGATGAATGGATAAGAAAGCTGTGGTACATATACACAATGGAGTATTACTCAGCCATTAAAAAGAATACATTTGAATCAATTCTAATGAGGTGGATGAAACTGGAGCCAATTATACAGAGTGAAGTAAGCCAGAAAGAAAAACACTAATACAGTATACTAACACATATATATGGAATTTAGAAAGATGGTAATGATAACCCTGTATGTGAGACAGCAAAAGAGACACAGATGCATAGAACAGACTTTTGGACTCTGAAGGAGAGGGTAGGATGATTTGGGAGAATGGCACTGAAACATGTATACTATCATGTAAGAAATGAATCGCCAGTCTATGTTCGATGCAGGATACAGGATGCTTGGGGCTGGTGCACAGGGATGATCCAGAGAGATGATATGGGGTGGGAAGTGGGAGGGGGGTTTAGGATTGAGAACTCATGTACACCCATGGTGGACTCATGTCAATGTATGGCAAAACTAATACAGTATTGTAAAGTAAAATAAAGTAAAAATTAAAATTAAAAAATAAAAACATCAGTCCTTCCAATGAACACCCAGGACTGATCTTCCCCAGGATGGACTGGTTGGATCTCCCTGTAGTCGAAGGGACTCTCAAGAGTCTTCTTCAACACCACAGTTCAAAAGCATCAATTCCTGATCTTAGAGGAAAAGCTTTCAGCATTTCACCACTGAGTAAAATGTTGAATATAGGTTTGTCATATGGCCTTTATTCATCTATACCCACTTCACTGAGTTTTTATCATGTTGAAAATGAATGTTAAATTTTGTCAAATGGTTTTTCTGCATCTATTCAGATGATGCAGATGACCTTTTTAATACACTGTTGAATTCAGTATGTTAATATTTTGTTCAGGATTTTTGCACCTGTATTCATCAGAGATATTGGCCTGCAATTTTCTTTTCATGTAATGTCCTTGTCTGACTTTGGTATCAGGGTAATTCTGGCCTCATAAAATGAGTTTGGAAATGTTTCCTCCTCTTCTATTTTTTGGAATAGTTTGAGGGGGATTGATATTATTGTTTAAATGTTTGGTAGAATTCACCAGTCTAGTTAAAGGTGTGTCAATTTTGTATAGCTCTTTAAACAGTAGCTCTTAGTTTCATTGACCTTTTATATTATCTTTTTAGTCTCTATTTTATTTATTTCCACCCTGATCTTTTTCCTTTCTTTTAATGACTTTGGGCTCAGTTTGTTCTTCTTTTTCTAGCTCTCTGAGGTGTAAAGTGAGGTTGTTAATTTGAGATCTTCCTTGTTTCTTAATACAGGCATTTATCACTGTAAACTTCCCTCTTAGAACTGCCTTTACTATACTAAGCTTGAATATGTTCTGTTTCAATTTTTATTTATCTTTTAGTATTTTTAAATTTCCTTTTGATTTCTTCTTTGACCCATTGGTTGTTCAGAAGCATGTTGTTTAATCTCTACATGTTTGTGAATTTTCCAGTTTTCTTCTTGTAATTGATTTCTAGTTTTATATCATTGTGGTTGAAAACATGCTAATATGATTTCAGTTTTCTTAAATTTATTAAGGTTTGTTTTGTGGCCTAACATATGATCTATCCTGGAGAATGTTCCATGTGTGCTTTAGAAGGAAAGTTTTATGTTTATCTATTAAGTCCATTGGTCTAATGTGTTGACTTAAATGTGTAGTTTAAATCCAATGTTTCCTTACTAATTTTCTGTCTGGATGATCTATCAATCTATCTATTGTTGAAAGTGGGGTATCAAAGTCTTTTTGTTTTTAATTTTTGTAATGGAGTACAGCCAACTAACAATGTAACAATGTTGTGACAGTTTCAGGCAAACAGTGAAGAGACTCAGCCATGCATATACATGTATCCATTCTCCCCCAAACCCCTCTCCCATGGAGGCTGCCACAGAACATTGAGCAGAGTTCCATGTGCTGTACAATAGGTCCTTGTTAGTTAACCATTTTAAATATAGCACTGTGTACATGACCATTCCAAACTCCCTAACTATCCCTTCTCACCACCCCGCCCCGGCAGCCATAAGTTTGTTTTCTAAGTGTGTGAGTCTGCTATTATTGTACGGCTGTCTAATTCTCCTTTCAGAGATGTTAATATTTACTTTATATATTTCAGTGCTCCAGTGTTGAGGACATAAATATTTAAAATTGTTATATCCTTTTGATGAATTGACTCCATTATTTTTATATAATGACCATCTTTTTTCTTGTTAAAGTTTTTGGATTAAAATCTATTTTGTATGACATAGGTGTACCTTTGTTCTCTTTAGATTTCCACTTACATGGAATACTTTTTTCCACCCCTTTACTTTCAGTTTAAGGGTGCACTTAAAGCTGAAGTAAATCTCTTCTATGCAGCATGCAATTGAGTCTTTTTTAAAAATCTATTATGTTATTCCGTGTCTTTTGTTTGGAGAACAACCCATTTCCACTTAAAGTCAACTATTGACAAGTATGGAATTGCTACTGCCATTTTTTAAACTGCTTTCTAACTGTTTTGTACAGTGACCCTTGAAAAACATGCGTTTGAACTAGGTGGATCCACTTACATGCATACTTTTTTCAATAAATACTACAATACTACACAATCTGCAGTTGATCAACTCAATGGTTGAGCACCCACAGACATGGAGAAACCACAGAAATAGAGGGCTGACCATAAAGTTATATGTGGAGTTTCCACTACCCAGGTCAGTGCCCCTAACCTCCATGTTGCTCATCAGGCAACTGGCAAGTAACTCCTATTGTTGCTTTCTTCCTCTCTTGCTCTCTTCCTTTGTGATTTAATGATTTTTCTGTAGTGGTATGTTTTGATCCCTTTGTCTTTATCTTTTATGTGTATATGATAGGTTTTTGTTTTGTAGTTACTGTGCATATTACATAAAACACCTTATAGTTATAGCCATGTATTTTATGCTGATATTAACTTTGAATGCACACAAAAGCTTTACATTTTTACCCTCTCCCCCCCATATTTTATGTTCTTGATGTCACAGTTTACATCTTTATATACTGTATATCCATTAACAAATTATTGTTGTTATAGCTATTTTGAATATTTTTGTTTTTACATTTTAGAGTTATTATAAGTGATTTACCCACTATCATTATAATATTAGGGTATTCTGAATTTAACTATATATTTACTTTGTCAGTGAGCTATATCTTCATATATTTTCATGTTATTAATTAGCATCTTTTTATTTCAACTTGAAGAACTCCCTTTAACATTTCTTGTTAGACCGGCCCAGTGGTGACAAAGTCTCTTAACTTTTGTTTGTCTGGAAAATTGTATCTTTTCCTCAGTTCTGAAGGATAATTTTTTCAGTTAGAGTATTCTTGGTTGGTAGTTTTTGTTCTTTCTTTCAGCACTTTGAATGTATCATCCTACTTTATTCTGACCTGTAAGTTTTCTGCTGAGAAGTCTACTTATGGTCTTATGGGTGTTCCCTTGTACATAACAAATTGCTTTTGCTGCTTTTAAGATAATCTCTCTTTGTCTTTACCTTTGCGCAGTTTAATTATAGTATGTCTTGGTGTGGGTTTCTTTAAATTTATCTTATTTGGTACTTTTTAGACATCCTGGATCTGGATGTCTGTTTCCCCAGATAAGGGAAGTTTTCAAACATTATTTCTCTGAATTAGCTTTCTACCCCTTTCTCTATCTCCTTTCCTTGTGGGATGCCTAAAATACATACATTGGTCCACTTAATGACTGCAAGGAGATCCAACCAGTCCATTCTGAAGGAGATCAGCCCTAGGATTTCTTTGGAAGGAATGATGCTAAAGCTGAAACTCCGGTACTTTGGCCACCTCATATGAAGAGCTGACTCATTGGAAAAGACTCTGATGCTGGCAGGGATTGGGGGCAGGAGGAGAAGGGAACGACAGAGGATGAGATGGCTGGATGGCATCACTGACTCGATGGACGTGAGTCTGAGTGAACTCCAGGAGTTGGTGATGGACAGGGAGGCCTGGTGTGCTGCGATTCATGGGGTCACAGAGTTGGACACAACTGAGCGACTAAACTGAACTGAACTGAATGATGTTTTATAGGTCCCTTAAATGATCTTAACTCTTTTTCCTTTTTTTCTTTTATTTACTGCTCTGATTGAGTGAATTCCACTGCATTTGTGGATCCCTTCTTCTGCTTGATTTAACCTGCTTTTGAGCCCATTGTTGCATCGTTTAGTTCAGTTACTGTATTCTTCAACTCTGTGATTTCTGTTTGGTACTCCTTAATATTTTCTCTTTGTTGAAAGTATCATTTTGTTCATGCATAGTTTTCCTGACCTCAGTGACTATCTTTATGATCATTATTTTGAACTCTCTATTTGATAAATTACTTATCTTCTTTTCATTAAGATAAGTTTCTAGAGACGTACCTTGTTCATTTGTTTAGAATATATTCCCTTGTTTCTTTATTTTCCTTGATTCTGTTTGCTTCTGCACATTAGGTAAGCAGCCACCTCTTCTAGTTTTGATCTTCAGTAGGAGATGAACCTCATCAAGCAGCCTGGCCCAAGCTCCTAATTGCCTCTCAAACCTTTGCAATTGTCTGTTATTCTCTTTGTTGTTAGTAGCTCCCAGGAGTTGAGGGTACATCAAGACCCATCAGTGTCCCAAAGAAAGGATTGCAGTCAGGATCCAGGCTAATTAGAAGTCCAACCCTCAGACAGCAGGCGGGAAACTGCAATCAAACCTCTCCAAGGAGAAACTGGAAGGCAGGTACTTTGCCTGCCTCCTCTGCCCTGTGAATGCTCATGTTTAGAAAGGAAGATATGACGTTTGACAAGTTAAGTTTGAAAATTTGGAAATAAAAATGACGGTGGTTTCTTAGAAGTCCAATGCTTTTAAAAGTCTATTGCACTGTTGATGCCACATTACTTGTTTCTAATGATAAAATCTTAGCAATAATTTTCACTTCTTTCCTTTGAAGCCCATAGATGACCAAATGTTAATATCTTCGTGAATACCCACACTTCTTACTGAGACATTCTTAGGGTTTCAACACAGGCAGAGTTGCTGCATTTCAGTCTTTTCAGGACATTAGAGGCTGCCTAAAGGCACCTTAAGGATCAGAAAAGGTGAAGAATGGAATCTAAATCCCATCCCTGCAATACATACAACAGCAATTCTATCTTATTCATTTCTATATTAAGCTTTGGTGTACATTTTTATTTGAAGAAAGAGTTCTGCTATTAAGAAAAAACAAAGAAAACTGCTGGTCTAGGTGAAACAAAATAACACAGTTTTTGAGATATAAATATGAAATGCAATAGGATAATTAATGAGTCAAAAATTATCCTCTGGGGTAGAGAATCCTCCTTGTTACCAAGGTATAAGGGGCCCTTGGAAGCCAAGATCACACTGCATTTCCAGCTCTGGAGTTTCCCACCAAGCTAGACACACTGTCCAGACATACCATAGCTTGTCAGAGTACTGTGTCATGACACACACAGATTTTTTATAAAGGATGTCCTGACTCCTTTGTCTGCTGGCAAGTTCCTGCTTTTCTTTAAGAAGTCAGTTCAATGTCTATCTGTAACGATGCCTTCCTTAAATCCTTCCCCACTCCTCCCATAAGTTATTCCTACAGTCTGCTTAAAATTATAGCACTTCACTAACATTTCCATCATAATCTGCTTTATATATATATATA